>CM054059.1:11531531-11843367 GCA_028641055.1 Alopecurus myosuroides
GCGCGGTGCGGCTGTAATTTCGGCGGTCGGAGCTCGCCCGTTTCCGGCGGCGCTGAAACCTCTCTCGGCGGAGCAGCGTGCTGCGGATCGAAACCCGCGCGCTGCTCTGTCGAGCGTGGCTTGTGCGCCGCATCGACTTCTGCGGGTGGGATGGGTGCACGCCGGCGTCATCTTCAAAACCGACGGCGACGAGCACAAGGGCCCGGCATCATCTGCGTCCGCGACAGGCGCGTCTGCCGCGCGTCTTCTCCGGTGGGAGAGGAAGCAGCGACCCTGAGTTCGACGGCGATGAGCCTGAGGGCCCGACGGCGTCTTCTTTCGCGCGCCAGCTCCATACTGCTATTCCGCGCTCGAGGCACGCCTCAACATCATCACAGTGAGTGCCCATACCCCCCTTGTGTTACAAATTTGGGGCTAGGGGGTGTAATCCGGGTTGGGGAAAAAAATCTAGGGTTACGGGAGGGGACAGTTGCATAACCTCTTCCAATTCATACTCCCCTCCTTCTTAATTCTATAAACGGGGTAGCAAATTAAACACATATGTTAAGTAATTAACCGAATCTTAAGAACAACATCAAATTTAACCCATCTGCTAATTAATCTTGATCATGATTCTTAACACATTAACAGTACATGTTTAAATAGCAATTGGACCAAGCCGAGACTTAAGTTTGCATCATTTGTGGCATAACAGTGCAGAACATAAACGTAATTGCCTAATCATGACTGATCAACAGTTCCAAACTTGATCATCAGATTCTAGTTGGGGTTCTAGTGCTATCACTTTTGGCATCTGATACCAATGTTAAACATTATATTATCTAGATGCATTCTAGATCATGAGTGACAGACAAAACTAGAACACAAAATTGGATCAGATCAAGAAAACAGAGGGGTTTAGAGGATTTACAGGCTCCAGCATTTGAAGACATCGTCGCCTGCTTGGTGCAGGCGAGGTTGAGAGTCGGAGTAGACGTTGCAGGGGTCGACGAAGATCGCTGGATCACACGGTGACCCTCGGGCCTCCACCGGCACTATCCGGGGACGGCGCGGCGAGGTTCCAGCTCTTCCCGCTGCTGTGCGCCTTCTGCGATCGGTGCAGATTAGGAATTTTGGGGGAGCAGGGTGACTGAGCGCTAACCAAGGTAGTTCGCTAGCTGCCAGGCTCCCCCCTTTATATTGTGCGCATGCAACGGGGGACCAGAACCATTCGTTGGTTTCGTGCCCCCTATCAGAGCGTTTTTCTAACGTACGAGGAGAGGACCGAACTTTGGTTTCGGTGGGCCTCCCTCCAGATCCGTTTTTAGATGAGAGTTATCTCTTTATCTTTAAATCTCTCTTATCTCTTTGTCCTGGGTTCAATTTGAACCGTGAGATCAACCAACAGTTGCTATTCCAATAGAAGGGCACCGGACCTAACTTGTGGACTAGGGCACCCTCTAGTTTAATTTTAGGGTCTCCACGATTCAGAGAAGAGGCGGTCAACAATGATGATATACGCATGTGCATTACGGCATACGTACGTTATAATTATATGAACATTCCAACAGCGTAAGTTTGTTGGCTACAAGGAACGATCGAGAGAGTGAATTCTATATGTCTGCACGTCACCACGTATAGAGACCAATCATGCATGCGTGTGTGGAGATGAGTTGCGAAATAAATTATTTTAGGTTAGCGGAGCAGACGTACGGTTTATATATAGGTACCGTACGGTCAGAGGCCAATTTGATGAATCAACCATGTGGAGCTGCGACCCCTGTCTCGTCATCACATTGCATGAATATAAGCCAATAATTGATCATGAGAATGGAAACTGTATCCTAGCAAACCATCCGGTTTGTTCATCAACTACTGAAACAGAATGGAAACGACGACTAGATTTTTGTAGACTACAAAATAATTCTCTATCAGATGATGTCATCCACGATTATTTTACTGCGTGTGAAACACTTTTTAACCTATGTGTGAAAATAATTGTACTGGATGAGTATTTTCTTCTCGGTTGCAATTCACGTGCATTACGGGTCCGCACAAATAGAGACTCAAATCCAATGGTCAAGGAACTCACTGAACACTAAATTAATTTTATTCGACTGAGAATTAGAAAAAACTTTAAAAAATGTTCGGGGCATCGCTACGCTCGACCATCGCTGCGCTTTTAGGGCCGAGCTTCGCTCCACTCCACTCCACTCCTCCACAAGCCCGTCTCCCTCAAGAACAAACATCACCTCATCCTCTGCCCTCTAGATCATCCATACCATGTTTCAACCTGCGACCTCGCTCTGATACCAATTGTTATGAATCTAGGCAATTAGATCATTGCAGAATCTAGATGGGAGATACAATGTTTGGTAACACAGTTCGGCACTCAAGCTCTACATCCACGGGACATGCTTAACGGGTGCTCCTCTCCATGTACTAATCAAAATACCATCTACGATAAGCCCGCCTCGATGTACAAACACATCAAACCACGCACGACACGCCGGTCCAGCACACCTGTCACGCGCGCCAGGCCATCCTCTAGTAGATCTTATGTTTAACCTAGTGTTTCGTCTGGTATATTTGGCTACCATCGGTGCCTTTATATTTTAGGCCCTAAGTGTTTGACTCAAACATATAACCTAGACGCGTATTCCAAGTCCAACGGTAGCCTATACATATATTCGACACAAAATCTAACATAACTTATGCTCATACACGTGAGCGTCCGCTTACCTTTTTTGTGGGGCGGGCCTTGCGGCTCCGCGGGCATCCTTACAAGCTGAGATAGTCTTTATGCAGCCGGGGCACACAAGCTAGTCAGGTGCGTGTCTGTGCTTGCACACACATATTTTAGGCATGTGCATATCCTTCTCATAGCCATCACATATTCACACCTCATGTGTTCCCTCTCGATGATACCATACTTCTTTTTGTTGTGACGGGTCTCTGCGTGCTTATTAACCTTGGAGACTTGACAATCTTCCTGGGACAACATAGTCCACTACCAGCTATGAGGCCCTAAAAAACTGAAAGTTCCAAAGAGTTGCACAAGGTTTAGTCCCTTTTCACTAAGGCAATAAGTATTATTAATTAGAGAAACTTATACGATTTAGCACATGTCGTGTTCTAAACACTACACAAAAATGCAACGCAAACATTGCAAGTGGGTCTATGGATTTTCGCGTTACTTATGACTACATATGACTTGGTGTTCCAACAAAAAACATCCACTTACTTTTTGCCAACTAATATGTTGTAGAATTCTCTAGTAAGATGAAGGACGATGTGAAGATAGGCGCACATACATACATGTTATAACACAACGACCAGCCAAGGTGTATTCCTTAAAATATGTATTTGGTCTTTTACTTTGTTTTAGTTTAGGAAGGAATTTGGTGGATCTTAATAAAATATTAAGACGAACTAACATAAATAAACAATAAATATGTTTCAGATTTACTCATATGTATATGTAAAATTTTGCAATCAAGCATTGTAGATTCATATTTAGTTGCACAATGGCATGATGAATTAAGTACAATATAGAATGTGCTAGGTAAAAGTTTTTTTCAAGCATATATCCATGAATAAAGGCACAAAGTAATTATAAAAAATGTACAAAATAAAAATGTTTATTATAAATATTGCTCATGTCTAAAGGTGAAGACTCTCACCAATTCCCCAACAAGTAATGGTATTGTAGCAATTGGTACAGTTTAGTGTGATAGAGGTCGGTACTTTGGACCTTGTTGTGAATAGTACACAAAGCTTCCTCATCCACAAGGAATAGTTAAATTGATGGGACATGGTGATGCACACACTATCCCATGGCCAAAACTACATGTTAGTATAGTTTTTGAATGCCACATTGTTATCCTGAAATATGGTCAACACAATGTACTAAATGAAAACGGTTGTGTGCGGGTGAGAGTTGAACAACATCCAAGGTCTGTCATACTGATATGAGTTAAACAATTGAGCATAGATAAGAAAAGGTCAGATGGGCTAGTCTTGACACTTTAGCAACGGTCAGCAAATAGATATGAACGTCTAGCGAAAAAAGGTTACAAGTCAGTAAACAAGGGAAACAACAAATAGATATGATAGGACTTTTGCTTGACAGTAGCAGCAAGACACAGCAGCAGGAAGGCAGATCATTAAGCAGCAACACACATCTACAAGCTATTTCTGAACAACAAGAAGCAGCTACACACATCAACAAAGCAGCACACAGTTCAGAAAACAGCAACAGAAGGCTACGCAGCTACAAGATACAACAACTTGCAAAACAACATGTAGTAGCAGACAACAGAGACTCCAGCAATACAGCAATACAGAAAAGAGAGCCTCTAGCAATACAGATAAAAGAGAGAGGATTCACAGCACCAAGAAAATGGCAAGTAGAGGAGCAGGAAGACCATGAAGTAGATCACCAAGTAGAGGATTCACAACAAGTAGTTCCGGACGAAGTAGAGCTGCCAGAGCCTAAATCAATGAATAGTAGAAAGCTCAAGAAGAAACTAACAAGAAAGAAAGAACAACAAGCATATGGGCCAAATGAACAACATCCTGTAATATATGGCTCAAAGCTGCTAGAGAAGCAAGTAGATGATTCAGAAATGCCAGAGGAAGTAGATGACTCACAGCTGCCAGAGCCTGAAGCAGTCAAAATTAGAAAGCTCAAGAAGGAACTAGAAAAAAGGAAGTCCAGGAATTAGAGCAACAAGTAGAGAATTCACAACAAATAGAGGATTCACGGCAAGTGCCAGAGGAGTCAGAGCAAGTAGAGGATTCACATCTGCCAGAGCCTGAAGCAGTTAAGATGACAAAAGCTCAAGAAAGTGCTATATGACTCACAGATGCTTGAGAAGCAAGTTGATGAAGTAGATGACTCACAGCTTCAAGAGCCTACAGCAGTCAACATTAGAAAGCTCAAGAAGAAGCCTCAGGTAGATGAGCTAAAGGTATCACACATGGCAGAACAAATGTATGACTCACAACTGCCAGAGGAACTACATGAAGATGCACAACTGCCAGATGAAGTATGTGACTCACAGCTGCCAGAGGAACTACATCAAGAAGAAGATAAGAGAAGAAAGAAAGTACAATCGGTTGATGACACAAAACAACGAACAAGTAGTAAGAGAACTAGGAAATCAAGTCAGAAATTATGAGACAGTAAGTATGATTCCTTTGGATTCATTTGAAACTTGCAAGGTGAAACTTGTTTATGCATTTAAAACCTGATTATGCACTTCAAACCTGTGCAGGCATCTTGCTGTGTAGTTGTTCTGCATCTTGCTCTGTGTTTGCTATACGATGCTCTGTAGTGAAACTTGTTTATGCATGTGAAAGTTGTTATCAGTAGTGAATATACGATGCACTGGTGGCAGTTTGAAAACTGCCACTAAAAAGAATTGTGGGCAGTTCTAATTATGCCTCCAATTACTTTTTTTTGGAGCATGTTCAAAAGTACCATCAAAAGCTAATGGGTTATTTTCGGTGAAATCTATGTATGCTGATTTTATGTATGATCGTACTCCTTTGTCCTTTCCTTCATAATTATTTGTGGAAAATGAAGATTCCACTAAAGGTTAAGATATTTATGTGGTTCGTTAATAAGAAGGTAATCCTAACAAAGGACAATCTTATTAGGCGAAATTGGGTGGGATCTAAACAGTGTGTTTTTTGCATTCATGACGAGTCTGTAGAACATTTATTCATATCTTGCCCCTTTGCGTGTAAAATCTGGAGATTGCTTCAGTTCATGTTCAATGTCCCACCTCCAACGTGTTTGGAGAATATGTTCGGCTCTTGGCTGAATGGTTTACCCTGGATGGTTAAAAAAACGTATTTTTATTGGCGTTTGTGCGTTTATTTGGGCTATCTGGATGTGCGGGAATGATGTTATTTTTAACAAGGTCGAACATGCTTATTTTTTGCAGGTTGTCCATAAGGCTACGTACTGGATTACTACGTGGTCACTTCTCCTCAAGCAAGACCAGCGCCCTTTCATGGAAGCTGGTTGTCACCGTTTAATGACGGTGGTGCGTGCTATTCTCTCCTCAAATGGGTGGCAGCATGATCGACGTATTTGTGCGTCTTAGCGAGAGTTTATTGAATTTATCTCGTCCAGAGTGGCTGGGTTGTAGCCGACCTAGAATACTTTTACTATTTTCCATCTTTTGAACTATGATTCCTTTGTACTCTTTGATACTTCTTGGTTTGAAATAAAATCCCGTGTGCATCACTTCGATGCAGAGGCAGGGGACACTCATTTCTAAAGAAAACTACTTCTAAGCTAACTCACAACTCACCTAGGACACGTACATGCAAACATGTATGTATAACTCCACTAAGTTGGATTATTTCCAACAAATTACTACTGTACAAAAAGTGGAAAAAAGAAAACGAGGAGGAATAAGGAGCACCTTTTAGTTTCGGAAGCGAATGGGTGCCACGTCTCGGTGCAAATTAATGCCCCAGCGAGAAATAAATCCTGAGGCTGGAGGGATCACTTCGATCGATCGGCCCTTAGACTAGCCATAATGGGAGTAACATAGGTGGTATCATAAGTGCCACATAGGCAAAAAAGATGATGTGGCACTCATTTAATGAGGAGAGAGGTGTTAGTGGTATCATAGGTAGATACCGTAACATAACGCTTTCCAAGACAAAATGAGTCTATAAGCTAATAAATATACTAGTATATGATACAACAAATATGTTACTATGCATTGTGAAAGTGGTAACATAGACTAGTATCATATGCATGATACTAGTATATGATACTCCCCATTGTGACTAGTCTTAGGCCTTCCGTAATGCTCCAGCTAGGACCATGTCTTAGCAGCTCCACGTAGGAAAAATATGACGTGATGCTCTTATTAATGATGATACAGGGAAGAGCGTATGTAAGCGTGGCTACGACTCTTAGCGGGATACCCAATACAACACATTAAATTATTGGATGCAGTGCGCCCGCGTCGCTGCATGCTTCTTGACTCCACAGTTATTTGCCCTTTGCATGTTCTTTCGTAGCACCAAATGTTGGTGCAAACAATCCCAAAGACAATTTAATATGGATGAAGTGGAAACGGTCAAAGGAACGAAGCACCTGACCAAGTAACTCGTACCCAGCTCACGTAGCTGAGGTGGAATCCATTAAGATACGACTTTGCCGTATCGCATTACGGATGGCCTAAGTATCTTCAGGTACTAGTTGTAGGTAGCACGTCAGTACGTGCAGCTGCGATCTAGCGTGCCATTACCCAACATTAATCAGCACACCTGGGTACAATATGTGTGCGTGTGTTGATGCTTTGATACCAAATGGTGCACGTATGAATGTGTGATGGTCTTGGTAGCCAGTGTACATTTCTGGCAACAAAGGGTGCCTTAGTTGAAAACTTTGTTACAGTTGCCAGTCCCTTTCGCCGAATCGCGCCCTTGTCTCCCTGTGAGTGCAGTTGCGATATAAAGCAAGGAGATAGGGATGTGTACTACAGTTGGTTCCGTATGTCCATCCACGCATCATGATATCATGCCCATAACAACCTACTAGCTAGCTGCCGTGATCGACATCGGACTGACGTGGACGCACGCTTTGCTCTGCTCTCTGCTTCAATCGCAGAACATATATTAGACACCTCAATTTTGCATGCATATTCATACGGAAAATTATTTCTAACACATACAACCGAGCGATGATAAGAATTTATTTTGAAAACCAAAAAGGTTGGGTAGAGATAAAGTTGAGTACCAAGGTCCAAGGGCGTGTCGCTATGTTTGACGGGGGCAGATGAAAGGTGGTACTACCCGACTCGAGGTGGCCACGCTCCATGAGGCTGTTGGGGGTCACGGGCAGGAAGAGCGTGCCCACGAAGATGGCGAGGCCGAGCGAGAGGCGCCACCCCCACGGGTGGATCCGGTCGGTGAAGTAGGTGATCACGTCGGCGACGAGGATGCCCAAGCAGTGGTGAGCTGGAAGAGCTGGTTCACGGCGCCACTGATCTTGTAGGGCGCGATCTCGGACAGGTACAACGGCACGGCCTGGTTGCCAAGGCCGATGCCGAGGTTCATGCCGGCCGCGTTCATGGCGCCTCCCAGGAAGAAGCTGACGACGCCCACCATGATGTTGTCGCGCCGGCCGTGGCGCTTGGTCACGGAGGACGCCACGAAGGTGGACACCAAACCAGCGAAGTAGAGCGACGACGTGAAGAACGTCAGCACCTGGTTGCCGTACTTGCAGAATGCGCCAATCATCTAGATTCAACTGATTAGCTCACTCGCTGCTTGAGTTCAAACGATCAGGATGGATTCCGAAATAACAATGACTCTTTCATAGTATCTTATTTTAATATCTAGCTTATTTTCTAAGCATATCAGTTTATTAAGTGGATATATCAAATTCGGGGGTATATCGGACGTGTCACAACTCAACCTAACAAATAAGTAAAAACAGTAGAAGCCAAAAGAAGCCTCCCAAGCCAAAAGAAGTCTCCCCGTGAGTTTCTGAAGTTTCTCTCCACAGCAGTTTTCCCCACCGAAACTCAGAAAACTGGCTTCTGTATAAGCAGAAACTTAAAAGAAGTGTCCCTATATTATGTTTGACGGAGGCGCACCTGCATATGTGTAGCCTGCTCAAGAGATTTGGACTCTTGGATTTAATTTGCGGCTGAGCTGCTTCCTTGAGGTTTCGCTGAAGAGAGACGGTAAAGGAAGGAAGGAGACGGATTGCTATTCCATGAGGAGGGCACCGGACCTAACTTGTGGACTAGGGCACCGTCTAATTTTAGGGTCTCCATGATTCAGAGAAGAGGCGGTTCAATTCGGCAATGATGACATATGCATGTGCATTACGGCCGGCATACCTGCATCCAAGTTAGGTGAACATTCCAACAGGGAAACTTTTTTGGCTACAAGGAACGGGAGTTAATTGTACTCCCTCCGTTCAACAATAGATGACTTTCACATATCTAGATATAGTAATATGTCTAGATACATCTATATGTAGATATGTGTAAGTCATCTATTGTTGAACGGAGGGAGTATATGTCTGCACGTCACCATGTATAGAGACCAATCCTACATGCGTGCATAGACATGAGTTGGGAAATATTATTTGAGGTTAATGGAGCAGACGGTTTATATATAGGTACCGTACAGCCAGAGGCGAATTTGATTTTTTTTGAACAGAAGAGGCATTGTTACCTGGGCTGGCATTCCTCTGGTTCTATTGGGAGTGTTGCTGGGCCTCGTCGAGAACTTTGATCTTGTCAACTGCTTGCTGGGCCATTAGTCTAGGGAGCGTGTTCTAGCCTCTGACCCTGGCTGCTCTCCTCTCAGCTCTGCAGAAAGGCTTCCCTCAACAAAAAAACTCTGCAGCAAGGTCATCTTCACATCATCAATACTAAGAGAAAAAATGTCGGCGGATGTATGGATTAGTAAAACCTCGTCAGTCGTCACGCGGCTTCCCGCGACGAATAAACTGACGCCGGTTGCTTGTGCAGACGCAGAGCCGAGCTGGTACGGCTAATCGGCTGAACTGACACGACGAACAGAAACGCAAACCTGGGTGCGGCATCTGATGCAAGACATAGAAAATGTACTAAGCATCCCTGGCACGAAGCGAACGCGTCGACAATGTCATCAGGTCAGCCGAAATAAATGACTCCAAGCCGCCAATCAAGTCAGAAGCAGGGGGAAATAACCGTGTTGCACGATAGCGATCTCTGACGGGAACCCTAAGCACCTGCCCATGTGTAAGGATCGAGTCAGACACTGATAGTTGGATAGTTTAAGTTATCGTTACGCGCGTCAGATTCTAGTGGTTGCAAGATTGTGAACTATCCTTGCTGCTACTCGCTGCATAAACGAGTTTTGACTAGTTGCAGCCGCTCAAAAAAAAGGAAATCAAGCAAAGGGAGCGACTGTTCCACGCAAGTCAAGTCATGTTTCGACGGTAACAACGAAAATGTATACAGCACGTCCTTGTCACTGATGGCTTACAAAGCTGGTTACGCGTCCTTGCGCGCGCCACGAATGGAAGCCGCAGAAGATGCTTATATTATGAGCTGATCACGCGAAATGTCAACTTATTACGTAGAAACACAAGACACAAAGCGCGTACGTACAGGTGCACGATCCAGTTCAGAAGCTCCTGAGCCATCCATGCCAAAGTTTCAACCGTCTACTCAGTTTGATTGTATATATCCAACTATAGACTCGATTACAAGCTCCGGCGCGAACGAACTTTGATCAGTGGCACCATTTGAGATGATAGTTTCGGTATTCTCGGGTCATGAAAAAAAAAATAGAACTACCAGGCTATGGGTGATAAGAGAATTGCCACCACTAGTGAAAACCAGGAGCTCTAAAATACCACTAAAAAGCTAACTTACCTACAATCTACTAGCTCCATTCATAAAAAAATGGCGCTTTTATTTCAAAATTTAAGCGGTGTTAACTTTGACCTAGTTTTTCCAAGAAAAAAATATTGATAGTTTTCTCTAAAAATTTGGCCAATTTTGACATAGTTTGACTATTTTTCAAAAAGGAAATCACGCCTTACGTCTAAATAGGGAGGAAGTACTCCCTCCGTTTTTATTTACTTTGCGTTCTGGGTTTAGTCAAAGTCAAACTTTGCTAAGTTTGACCAAACATTTAGGAAATAATATCAACATCTACAATATAAACTCAATAGTTTTAGAATCTTCAGAAAGTATATTTTCATATTATATGTATTTGGGATTGTGGACGTTGATACGTTTTCCTATATTCTTGGTCAAACTTGACCAAATTTGACTTTGACTAAACCCAAAACGCAAAGTAAATAAAAACGGAGGGAGTAGATTTTTATGCCAAAAATAGCACTATGCTTAAATTTACACTAGCCACTGGAGATGCTCTGACAGTGTCATCCCAATCACGAAATGCAACGCCATGTTCCCCTTCTTCTATACCGAATCTTCTACGGGAATCGTGCGTTTCAAAACAGTTGGGTTCGATCGCCTGCCACCGGGACATCGACCGGAGCTCGCACCCAGCGAAAACACCACAGCCGAACGTGCGCGTGCTGGGACACCCTGTTTTCGCTGCGTCAGTTTTAAGATTCACGGCCCGCTGACCAGGCTGGAGTTTGGACGCTTCCGTCAACTGGTTTTGGTTAGGAAGAAGCGACCAAAACTGGCGTGCTGGGCGACAGCGACGCGCACCTGACCTCAAACAAAATCCAAACCAAAACGCTGGCACAATCAGGAATCACTTTTCATCCGCACTCGAAAGGCGTTTGCTCTTACTACCACTCTCGGCAGGGCAGCCGGCGTGAGAATTCCATCACCACAAGTCGCGTCACGGTTCGACCCAATCTTCCTAAAACTCTGATGGAACAGTGATCACTGCAATGTCCGAAGAACTAATCTGAACATATATCAACAGCCATCGAATAGATGAAGAATCCCAATATATAACCGATACAAGTATATGGTAGTAGTACTAAAAAGAACCAATCGATCGACAGTATGTGCATGCTAATCCAATGCTAGAATAAACTGATAGTACTACTGTAGTAGGTGAACCACCGAACCAAAACAAGATCTGTCACGGCGATGCAGAGAAAGCAGGGCATCCCGCAGCCAAGCAATCGAATCGAATCGAGTCAGCGGCAAAGGGAGTCTGGAATCAGAACCAGACTTTGCAGTCGACGGGCTTGAAGGCTGGCGCGGAGGCGGCGCCGGGGGCGGGGAGGGAGAGCGGGCAGCTGATTCTGGCCCTGGGTCCGCGCACCTTGAACGACCACACCTTCACCCTCAACTTGGCATTCAGCTTCACCTCCACATCGAACGCCCCACCGGACTGCTGCGACCTGAAGGTCGCCGCGGTGGCGTCGCCCTCGAGCACCTGCTGGCCGCCGAAGACGGGGGCGAGCTGGGTGGACTCCTCGGTGCCCTGGAAGAAGGGGTCGAGCGGCGCGTACCCGAAGCGCTGGTCCTCGAAGAGCGCCAGGGCCTCCACGCTGTCGTAGTAGAGCCCCACGCGCTTGTTGGGGTTGCGGACCGTCATGGCGACGGTGAGGTTGTAGGCGAGGGACGAGGACGGGGCGAGGGCGAAGGCGGTGAGCGACGCCGAGTCGACGGTGGCGGCGATCATGTGCGGGCGGAAGATGAAGTAGAGGATGAGGGCGAGGATCCCCGCGGTGACGACGAGCGAGACCAGGATGCTGCAGAGGCAGCTGAAGAGCCCGCACGCCAGGCACTTGAACGGGCAGCACAGGCACGACGCGCACCGGCTCCCCGATCCCATCGGAGGTGGGTTTGTGGGTGAGGAGTTGCTGCTGGATTCCGGTGACGAGGTGAGATTCCGGCGAGGTGGAGGAGCGAGATTTGTGATTGGATGGTGGAATTGGTGAGATTTGTGGCGTGGCTGTGGGATATATAGGGAGGGGATTAAATCGGACGCGGTTGGGTAAGCGCGTGGGGGCGGTGACTCTTCTTCCGCCTCGCTGGTGTGCCGTTTCTCTGGTTTACTTATGGAAACGGCGACGATTTTTGGGTGGGGTTTCCGTGTGTGTTTTGTTGATTTCTGGTAGGAATTTTGGAAGGTGTTGGTTGGAGGAAGTCGAAGTCAAGGTGGGGTTGTAGCCGTTGGGTTGGGGAGGTCGTGGACATGGCCCGAACGCACGGCTCCGTTGGATTGACTCACACGGCCGTTTCTTCGCGCACAACCCAGCTTGCGCTGCGATTGGTTGGTTGGTTTCCGTTTCAGCCGCCACGAGCTGTCATCTGCCACGTTTGGGAACCCCATCGGCTGCAACAGAGTACTCTATCTGCCCACAGCTAGCTGTCTCAGATTTCATGCCAAATGCAGCCTCCTCGCATCGTCCAACCAAAATTTTCAGTGGTTGAATCTTTATTTTTCTGCTTCTCAGGTAGGCATTGGTCGGTTTCCGATATATAGCGACCAAAAAAAATTCGGGAACATCTCTAGTTTTCAAAACCCGTTGAGTTCACGCATACTCCCTCCATTCGCAAATAAGTGTACATCTAGATTTAAAAAATATTTAATTGAGCATAAGCATATAAACCTCGGGAGCCAAAACGCTTCCCCCGAAAGTTTACTCATAGTAAGAACTAACGGCCTACTTTGGTCAGCATCGTCTACAGATTAGCATCGATGGCGTAACACTTCCCGAATGCAAATACCGCAAGGCTGCAGGCCTGCAGCTGGTTAAATCCGTTTGTGAAGCAATTAGGCTAGTCATAGTGGGCAGTAACTAAGTAGTAACTTCAATGACACGTAGGCAGAAAATCTGACGTGGCAAGTAGTTAATATGGAGAGAGATTATACTGGTAACATATCTAGTTACCGTAACATCACACTTTTCAATGCAATATGAGTTCATAAGGTAATAAATACAACTTTGCATCACACCATATATATGTTACTCCCTACTATGGAGATGGTTGTTAGAATTGATTATTGTGTTCGGTTGATAGCTAGGAACCGATGACTGTTAGGAGTCCTACTTAGACTATTGCTAGGAGTCCTACTCAGACTCGAATTGTAATTGTACGCTTGTGCCGCATTGCACTACTATATATATGTGTGACTCGCTGCCGTTGTAGGCACGCCGAGCAGAATCGAACCATCAAGTTTTACATGGTATCAGAGCAATACCTCTTCCAATTATCGTCCTAGTGTTCCGATCTTCAGATTAATCGAGTTGAAGATCAGGAAGTCAGTAAAGCGCAGCCATGGCGTCATCAAGTTCGGTTGCTGCGCCAAGTCTTGGATCACCTCCATCGGAAAAATTAACCCGAGCCAATTACCCAATTTGGAAGGCTCAGGTTCTCCCTGCAATTCGTGGTGCCATGATGACTGGTCTTCTTGATGGAACCGAAACAGCACCAACCATGAAGATTGCTGCTGCGAATCCAGTAGCAGGCAAAGATCCAATCATGATTATCAATTCCGAATATGCCACCTGGGTTTCCCGAGATCAGCAAGTTCTTAGTTTCCTGGTGAATTCTTTATCAAGGGAGATCCTTATGCATGTGATCAGATTAGAACATGCAACTGAGGTGTGGAAAGTGATTGAGGAGATGTTTGCATCACAGAATAGATCTCGAGTCACCAATTTGAGAATTGCATTAGCAAATACCAAGAAAAACAATTTGTCAACATAAGCTTTCTTTGCAAAGATGCAAGGATTAGCAGATGATCTTGCTGCTGCAGACAAGCCAATGGAGGAAGAAGAGCTTATTTCTTTTATTATGGCTGGTCTTGGACATGACTATGATGCTATTGTTGCTGCATTAGGTGTTGTCAGATCATCGCTTACAGTAGCCGAATTGTTCTCTCAAATTCAATCCTATGATCAGCGTCAAGAGATGCTTGGCTCCTCTCATTCAGGCTTTGAAACATCAGCCAATGCAGCAGCACGCACTCGGAATCAGAGTGGATTCAGACAAAATTATGGAGCTCGCAATGATCAGCGTTATGATGGGCGTGGTGACAATCGACGTCAAGAGGATCCACGTCGTGATAACTACTCACGTGATGACTATCCTCGCAAGAACTTTAATCGAGGAGGAGGACGGATGTCTCAAGGAGGTGGACGTGGCCGTGGCAGAGGAAGACGTCGTACATCTCCATGGGTTGATGATACTTGTCAAATATGTGGCAGAGAAGGACATCTTGCGAGGGATTGTTGGCATAGATTCCAAGATGACTCATGTGATGATATCTCTAAGGAACCACATGCTTATGGAATAGATACAAATTGGTGTTGTGATACAGGTGCAACACATCACATCACGGGAGAACTCAATAAGCTATCAATGCGTGATCGGTATGATGGACATGACAAAGTTAACACCGCTAGTGGACAAGGTATGGTTATTAGACATATTGGTAATTCAATTATTCGAAATCATGCTCAAAAATTTTCCCTTCGCAATGTTTTGCATGTCCCTAGTGCTTCGAGGAATCTTTTGTCTGTTCATCGCTTTACCGTTGATAACAACGTTTTTCTTGAATTTCATCCCAATTTCTTTCTTATCAATGATCAGGTCACGAAACAAATTCTTCATAGAGGACGTTGTGTAGGTGGCCTTTATCCTCTCATATCATCCATGATTGAGCCATCACATCAGAAGCATGCTTTTCTTCTTAGCAAGCCATCTCAAGCAAAGTGGCATAGTCGTCTTGGTCATCCTTCATCTCAAATTGTGATGCAAATTGTCAGCAAAAATAAGCTTCCTTTTAGTAAAGAGTCAAGTATAGAGTCTATTTGTGATTCTTGTCAGAAAGCAAAAAGTCATCAACTTCCCTATCCTATATCCACTAGTGTGTCTTTGGTCCCTCTTCAGTTAATATTTACTGATGTTTGGGGACCTGCTCCTACTTCTGTTGGTCGTCACAACTATTATGTAAGCTTTATTGATGATTATAGCAAATTTACTTGGATATATCTTCTCAAGAAAAAGTCTGATGTCTATCAAGCTTTTATCAATTTTCAGAAACTTGTTGAAAGAAAATTTGATAGAAAAATTCTTACAGTTCAATCTGATTGGGGAGGAGAATATGTTAAACTAAATTCCTTCTTTCAAACACAAGGCATTGCCCATCATATTTTCTGTCCTCATGCACATCAACAAAACGGTGCAGCTGAAAGAAAACATCGTCATATTGTTGAAGTAGGCTTATCTCTCCTAGCTCATGCTTCTATGCCATTAAAATTCTGGGATGAGGCCTTTCTTACAGCAACACATCTAATCAATATTCTTCCAAGCAAAGTCCTAAAGAATGATACTCCCGTTCATCGTCTTTTAGGTGCATCTCCAAATTACTCATCTCCTCGTCTTTTTGGATGTGCTTGCTGGCCTAATCTTCGTCCGTATAACACTCGTAAACTTGCTTTTCGCTCAAAATGTTGTGTGTTTTTGGGCTATAGTCCTATACATAAGGGGGTTAAATGTCTTGATGTTTCCTCTGGACGTATCTATGTGTCACGTGATGTTGTTTTCGATGAAGCTGTTTTTCCCTTCAAAGAACTCCATCCAAATGCTCGTGCTTTATTGCGTCGTGAAATTCTTTTGCTTGATTCCTCTCTTCACAATTTTGAGCATGAAGGAGAAGAAATTGAAGGATCAATATTGTCTAATCCTACTAATGTCACTAATGTGTTTCCTGAGTTGTTACAGCATGCAGATGACAATCTTGAGTATTATGGTGAAAACGGTACCCAAAATAGTGAAAAAACCACGCAGGAATTGTCAAATTCGGATGGACATAGTACAGACACGGAAAACGGAGCAGATTCTGCTGCCACCTCGTGATCAGTCTCGTCAGAACCAGGCAGATCTCCCTTGGGATCTGATCTGCCAGGGGACACAGCATCGCAGTCTGCGTCTGCGTAGCAGTCAGCGTCATCAAATCGAGGCCGTACGGCGTCTGCCTCGCCAGGCCGCACAGCGAGTGCGCGCTCCAGTCACGGAGCGCCGCGTGGATCTCTGTCCCCTTCACCTGATTCCCCCGATGGATCTTCTGTGAGCAGACCACAGACGGAATTAGCCACACCGTCCACTGCAGGATCATCTGCGGAAAGTACTGGCGGGGGATCTTCTGCGGAAAGTGCTGGCAGCGACAGTAGGCACTCTGGATCTTCTGCGCCAAGTGAACAGATGGCTCCTCCTGCTGGTTCTAGTACACGGGCTGTTACACGCTCTTCTAAAGGTATTTTCAAACCACGAGATTTTAAAGATGGAACAATTCGGTGGTGTTTGAATTGTGTATCAGATGAACCAGCTAATCTAGAGGATGCTTTGGCAAGAAAAGAGTGGAAACAGGCAATGGACGAGGAATATGATGCGCTTATCAAAAACAAAACTTGGCATTTAGTTCCACAACAGCATGGTACTAATGTTATTGATTGCAGATGGGTTTATAGAGTTAAAAAGAAAGCTGATGGCTCGGTTGACAGATATAAAGCCAGATTAGTTGCAAAGGGTTTTAAACAACGGTATGGCATTGACTATGAAGATACATTTAGTCCGGTTGTTAAAATTGCCACTGTTCGACTTGTTCTGGCAATTGTTGTTTCTAGAGGTTGGAGTCTAAGACAGTTGGACGTCAAGAACGCGTTTTTGCATGGTGTTCTGGAAGAGGAGGTCTATATGAGACAACCACCAGGGTATGAGGAACTTGATAAAGCATTATATGGATTGAAGCAAGCACCTCGTGCATGGTATTCTCGGTTGAGTTCACAATTGGTCAGATTTGTTTTGTTGCTTCAAAATCGGATACATCATTATTTATTTATCACAAGTCCAATATCACTATCTTTAGCTTATCTATGTTGATGACATCATTGTTGCTAGTTCGTCAAAGGCTGCAACTGATGCTCTTCTACTTGATTTGAGTAAGGAATTTGCTCTCAAGGATCTTGGTGAGCTTCATTATTTCTTAGGTATTGAAGTTCAAAAGAAGAATGATGGACTTGTGCTGACACAATCTAAATATGCCAAAGAGATTCTTGCTAGAGTTGGTATGACAAATTGCAAACCTTGTCCTACTCCATTGTCATCTTCAGAGAAACTCACAGCTCATGAGGGGAGATTACTTGATTCTGATGATAATACTAAATACAGAAGTTTAGTTAGAGCATTACAGTATTTGACTCTCACAAGGCCAGATGTTTCTTATGCTGTTAATAAGGTGTGTCAGTATCTTCATGCTCCAACTACACTCCATTGGACTGCAGCCAAGCGTATCTTACGATATATTAAGCATACATTAAATATTGGTAACATAGACTAGTAACATCGTGATGTTACTACTGTTAGAGCAGCCACAACGGGGCGCTTATCGATCGATGCCATGATCGAAATCCTAGTGAAACGGCAGTTGTTGGGTTGAATCCCGGGCGTCGGAGGCAAAAAACATCGCTCGGCGCTACTCTTTTTTTTTCTCTCGGCATGGAAACCGGAGGCACACGGGGTGTCTTGCATGCAACGATGGTTAACACGATTTTCCTTTTCTTTAGCACCTAACTAAGCGCTTGCCGTTGGAAAAATGGACACTAAGCTGGTAATTAAATTTTGTAGTATTTTCTTTTATCTCCGTAAGCGTCAGCCATTGTGGATGCTCTTAGTTAATCTCCACTATGACTAGCCTTAGCGTCGAGGCGTCGAGGCTAGCTTTAACTTTTGCAAACTATAATCTGGCGCAGGACAATTAGCAGAAATGAGGATAACCTAACATAGTACTAGTATCGATCTGTCCCAATCTTCACACATGGGCGGGCAGATGAGGTGTTTAGGGTTCCCGTCAGAAATCGCTGTCGTGCAACGCGGTTCGCTGCTGACTATGATTTGCTCGGCTGACTTGATGACATCGTTGAAACGTTCACTTCATGACTATGGTTTGCATTGCACGGTCTTCGACTCACTCGAGCGAACGTTTCGCGCGCTCCTCATTTTCAACATCTTTAATTAGAGGATCAGGCGCCGCACACGGTTTGTGTACAGGAAACTTCGTCGCGTCAGTTCAGCTGTGTGCCGGATCTCCTGAGCGAGTGTTCGCTTCCACAAGCAATCTGCGTCAATTTGTCGCGGCAAGCCGCGTGACGACTAACGAGGTTTACTATTCCATCCATCACCGACATTTTCGCTCTTCTGGCTGACGTCAAAATGACCTGTAGTTTTTTTTTTTGCGTGTGTGCAACGGATTCTGGACGCGTTTTTTTTTTCCGTCCGATCCTACATGCGTTTGACGGGCCGGGCCTTGCTGTGGAGCTCGGAGGAGAGCAGCCAGGCTCGGGGCCAGAATTATCAAATGGGCCAGTTGGAACTGCTGTGAAGAGCGATACACTCGGCGAGGCCCGGTAACTCTCATAATAGATTCGGGCTAATCACTGGAACATAAATTTGGTTTAATTGAGATTAAAACTCCACACGAGGGATCTCACACATCTCGAGGCGGACTTCACGGTGGAGGAAGTGTGGAACACCATTAGAGAGATGCCCCAGGATAAGTGCCCGGGACCGGACGGCTTCACCAACCGCTTCTTCCTCTGCTGCTAGGACATCATCAAAGTGGACGTGATGGCGGCTTTTGACTCCCTATCCCGGCTGGACGCTAGGGGTTTTGGCGCCATCAACCAGGCACTTGTCACTCTCCTCCCAAAAGTCTAAGGGGCGGAAGAGCTCAAGGACTACCGACCCATTAGCCTCATTCACGGGGTGGCCAAGTTGATAGCCAAGGTCATCGCCACACGGATCACCCCGGTGCTCCCCACTCTTGTGGGAGCACACCAGAGTGCATTCGTCAGAGGCCGCTGCTTGCACGACAACTTCATGTTGGTGCAGTGCACAGCGAGGAAACTACACATCTCTTCGACACCATCGATCCTCTTCAAACTCGACATCACCAAGGCGTTTGATACGGTGGACTGGGCCTTCTTGCTGGAAGTGTTGCGGAAGCTGGGATTTGGTGAGCGCCTGCTCACGTGGATTTGTGCATTGCTAGGCTCCTCCTCCACTAGGATCCTACTCAATGGCTTCCCTGGTAGGAAAATCCACAACAGACGAGGGTTGCGCCAAGGGGACCCTCTTTCCCCGCAGTTGTTCATCACAGTCATGGAGGTGCTCCACCTGCTCATCGAGAAGGCCACCGATCTCGAGCTTCTCGCCCCGCTGGCCATCAGGGGCCTCAAGCATCGTACCTCCATATATGCTGATGACGTGGTCACTTTTGTGAGGCCAAAAACGCTGGACCTTATGGTGCTCGGTAGGATCTTGCAGGACTTCGGTCACGCCTCCGGACTGCAGGAAAACCTAGGCAAATCCTCAGCTCAGCTCATCAGATGTGGAGAGGAGGTGGAACCTTTGGTTGAGCAGACGATGCATTGCCAGATACAGTCCTTCCCGATGAGGTACCTGGGGCTTCCTCTCACCTTACGGAAGCCCACTGCACCTCAACTCCGATACCTGGTGGAGAGCGCTGCCGACCATCTACCCGGCTGGAGAGCAGGATTGCTCAACAGGGGAGGCAGGCTAGAGCTGGTCAAAACAACACTTGCTGCCACCCCAGTCTTTGCGATGATGGCTCTCGACATCCCAGCGGAAACTATTGGTGAGCTGGACAAGGTGCTGAGGGCTTTCCTATGGAAAGGCAGGAGGAACGTACACGGAGGACACTGCCTGGTGGCCTGGGACAAGGTTTGCATGCCCAAACAGTTTGGTGGGCTAGGCATTCCCAACCTCCGCTTGATGAACCAGGCGCTCCGGGCAAGATGGCTGTGGCTAAGGAGGGTGGATGGCTTAAAGCCGTGGAAAGAATTCAACATTCAAGTCCCACGAGTTGTCAGGCAAGTTTTCGATATAGCCACACGCTCGATCATTGGAGATGGCTCCTCTACGTTCTTATGGACGGACAGGTGGCTGACAGAGGGGAGGATTGGAGATTTGGCCCCTAGCCTATTTCTCCGGATACCGAAGCGTGCGAGACGCACAAGACTGGTCTCTGCTGGGCTTCATGGTGGGTGGATTCAGGATGTCCCGGTCAATCTCATGGGGCCAGAGATACATGAAATTCTCCTCTTAGCGGATCGACTGGTGGACATTATGCTGACCGAGGGGACTGAGGACCGATTCATCTGGTAGTGGGAACAAAACGGCGGTTATTCTGCTAGATCGTTCTACAGAGCCCGCTTTGCCGGGAAGGTCAGGATGGCGGGAGCCCGTGAGATTTGGCAATCGCGAGCACCGGCCAAGTGCAAGATTTTCCTCTGGCTCGCCCTCAGAGGCAGATGTTGGACGGCGGACAGACTTGCACGGAGGGGTCTCCCTCACCCCACTACATGCCCCTTCTGCGACCAACATGACGAGGACATCGACCACCTGCTGATTAGATGCGTCTTCGCCCGAGAGATCTGGTCTGCCCTCAAGCGTATGTGGGGGACCGAGGTGGAGATCACTCTACCATTGCCGACGCATTGCCTGGAGACCTGGCTACCGTCCATGCAGAGAGGGAAAGACGAGTGGACGGGAGTGGCCCTCGTCACTTGGTGTCTATGGAAGCACCGGAACGACATAGTCTTTGAGGGCGTGCGCCCCTTGGTGGCAACGGCCCTTAGTAGCATAGTTGGTGAGGCTGAGCACTGGCGCCTAGCAGGCCTTTTTAGAGATAGGCTAGCATCTGTGGAGAGGTGGAGATGCCGCGAGTAGTCCTCCTTCTTGTATCCGCGGTGGAAATGTGCGTCCTTGGCGTCTGTGCCAACCGCATTGTATTCGGCCTTCTCGGCCCTTCTTCTATGAAACAGATACACCTCCCAGGGTGTATCCTTAAAAAATTGAGATTAAAAGCTCAGGGACGGGAGGAGATATACCTGGGCCAATAATAAGGTAATTTTATTATGGCCATTCTAGATAGGGTGTTTGTCACTAATTGTTGGGATGCTTGTGCCCTGCGACTAATGTCAAAACTCTAGCTAGGCTCGAGAGTGATCACACTCCTTCAGTTATGGACAGAAGAGCTATTAAGATTTCTAAGTGCAAGTTGTTTAGGTTTGAAAAGTGGTGGATTAAAGTTGATGGCATTGGGAAAGTAGTTAAGAAGACTTGGTATGTCCCCTGAACTTTAGAAAATCTGTAAAAGGGTGTTGTATTAATATAGAGTCTACTCAGAATAAACGTAAGAAAAAATTAGTTGCTGAGTATGATCCGTTAGACATCCTTTCGGAAATCCAACCTCTCTCTCTAGGTGCTAAGTCTAGATTGAAATCTATTTCATCTGAACTGACATATATCTGGAATAAGGAAGAGGTTAAGGCTAGGCAGAGGTCTAAGCACCGGTAGAAAACAAGCCTTTGGTCCGTACCATTACTACCGGATGTGGCCTGGGCCGGGACTAAGTCGCTGATACGTCGAATATGTATCTCCTTTTCCGAACACTTTTCTTATTGTTTTCCTCTAAACTTGTGTGTTTTGAATGCAACTAACACGGACTAGCGCTGTTTTCAGCAGAATTTCTTTGGTGTCTTGTTTTTTTTGCAGAAAAATCAACTTTCGGGAAATTGCCCAGAAAAGACCACATTGATCTTAAAACACCAGGAGCCAGAAGGGGGCCAGAGCGGGGCCACACCACCCCATGGCGCCCCCGCCCCTAGGCCGCGCCACCTGGTGGTGTGGGCCACTCCCACACCCCCTCGTACTCCCCTTTCGATTATATATTGCCTTCAACCCTAAAACCCGAGGGGGTTCGATCGTTTTCCAGAAACAAGTCCGTAGCTCCGCCGCCATCGCGAATCCTTTTTCGGGGTTTAAAAACTCCGTTCTGGCACCCTGTCGGGATGGGGAATAAGAGGAGATCATCGCCATCGTCATCACCAACGCCTCTCCATCGACCATCCATGTTTCCCACATCAATGTGTGAGTAATTTCTCTGCTCTAAGCTGAAGGGGATGGTAGGAATTGGATGAGATTGTTCATGTAATAATGCCGTGGTTGTTAGGGCATAGTGCCTAATATCCTCTTGTAACGGCCGAGGTTTTCTCCAAATCGAATTTGTTTGTTTGTTTCGTTTTTCGCATCATGGCATCATGCATTGCATCTTATTTTGAAACATCTATTTTCCTTCACGAATTTCAAATCAACTAAATTGCAGAAAATTCTATTTTGTTTGAGCTCTTCTATTATTCCCTAAATCCATTTTTGTTGTTTTCTGAAAATAATAAAATACAAATGAAAAAAAAAACGGTTGGGCTTGCCAAGCCAAACCGGCCCAGCATTTTTAGCCACACCGAACCCTAACCCACACACCCAGGCACACACACGCACGACGCACGCACACCACACGGGAGAAATCCCCTTCTCCTCGCTGGATCCCCTCCATCGTCTCCTTCTACCCGAGAGCGCCGCCGCTGCTGCTGCTCTCTAGGACCTCTCCCTCGCGCTCCCTCGGCCACCGCCAGGGGCCCGCCCCCGCCGCCAAGTCCCTCCCCGCCGTCCTAGCCGCACTGGTGTGCTCGCCGTCCCCGTCGCGGAGCTCCTACCGCCGCCTAGCTCCTGCCCCGACCTCTCCCCCTCAAGCTCCGCCTCCCTCTACTTCCTCCTGGCCGGCGAGTCCCGTCAGCGCAGCGCCTCCTTGGTCAGGGCGCCGCCAAGTCCCGGCCACGAGCGCAGCCGACTCGTCGCCTTCCATGGCCGCCCTCCTCCGACCTCCACGGCCATGGCGACGCCCGGCCCTTCTCCCCGCCTGTCCGCCCTTTTGGCTCGACCCAGCAGCACCTGCGCCGTCTCCTGCTGCCTCTAGTTCACCATCCCAGTCACCTCCTCTCCACCAACTCGTCATCAATGGCCCTCCTCGCTCTGTCCGTGACGCACAGTAGGTGTTCGACAAAAATCCTACCAGAGGTTGGGCCTCTTGCGGGCACCCATTCATACTTGTGCTCCTGTTACGCCTGCTGGGACTGCGGCCTTCGTGCCTCCTTCGTGCCGAGTCCGTGCCAAGCTATCCGTGTCCGTGACCATCACCGAGTGACAACAATGATGCTGCACACGCTTCTGCTCGTGGGGGTCTGCCTTCGTGTATGTCCACGATGTCGCGTCGCCAAGTCCGGACACCGTAGAGCCGAGTTCTTCCCCGACCCGTACCTCATCGACAAGATCTTCTCCGACAAGTACCGCTACATCGAGCTACATCGAACCGTGAACGACCACTATCTCCACCGTGTCCGTTTTGCGTTGGCCGCCTTCGTGCGTGTCCGGGGTGATGATGTCGTGAACCCCGAAGACCGGAACCGCCAAGTTCGCCATCGACCCCGAAGACGGTAATAATGCGCGGTTGGGCCACGACTACCTCGACCTCCGGAAGTGAATGACTACGTCCACTAGGAACCACTACTTCCACGACGTCGACTACTCCTTCTACAACCCGTGAACGACTATTTCCTCCACTCCCCAAAGACATCGACGTTGAACCTGAATTCTCTTTCGAACGTGCGAACCTAAACCCCAACCCTATAACCTATATGCCTATTTTCTAAATGTCATCTATTTGGTTCATATTAAATCATTCATCATGACGCATTGCATTGTGTGGTTTGTGGGTATTTAGCAATCACCTAACAATTAAATATGGAATTTGTTGGGATGCTATATATAGTAGCTCGGTTCCATTTAAACTTGCATAGCTCATCTTTATGTCATCTAACTATGTTAACTCAACGCTTAATATTAATGGGTAGATAAATAACTCGAACCTCCTAAATTAGATGTTGGGCTTCCGGCTCAATTTAAATTGATTTAATTGCATAAATCATAACTAATTCATTTTAACTCCAAATTTGAAAAGTAAAATATGTTTTCCAATCAAAATTCTCTAAAATTTGCAAATGTCAACTTTGTTTTCTGTTTTGAACAATTTAAATTGCTGAAAACAACTATTTCTTAATTTATGCATTTAAAATTGTCAATTTAATAACTTACTCATCTAAAATCCAAATTCAACAAATGAAATATGTATTCCATCTAAAATTTTGTGTTCTTCCCAAATATAAATTTTGTTATCTGTTTTGAACAATTAAAATGGGTGAAAACAATAAATATTTGTGTAACTCATTTAAGAAGCCAAATTTCATAACTTAATAAATAAAATTCCAAACTTGGTAAACAACATATCAAACTGAAACTATTGTTGTTTTCTTATTGTTTTCATCATCCATGCATCATTCTAATCAACTTTCACATGATGGTTATTTGTAGATCATTTAATTCAACTTTAATTCATGGGCTTTTCCATATGCAATCCAAATTGCATATGGGCCCATTTAAATATGTTTACCATGTCAACTAGTTTATCTTTGATGCATCCTTAAACTTGTCATGAATCCATATCGATCATGCTGGATCTTTTGCCGTAGAAGTAATTGTTGCATCCGGTGTTTGTTCTAGTTCGTTGCTTCTTCGCGGATAGGACGTTGACATGATGTGAGCACCGACAAGTTCTTCGGATGTACCTCTACTTGCTGGAGCTCAGGAAAGTATACTCACTTGCTACCTATGGCTGCCTTTCATCACTTGTTACCGATTCTTCCCGTTGCCTTTACTCTAGCCTTATGATTCGATGCTTGTGTCTCGATCCTATCATATGTTTACCTTGCAACCATGATATAGCCTTCCTTCCACTTCCTATTACCTGTTGTTTGTTTACCTTGTTGGCCCTCGTGTCGTAGTTGCATGCTTAGTGTTGTTTGCGCTCAAGTCTTGTTGTCCGTCTTATCACCTGTTTAGTTTGATAGTTGGGTTTCAATTTAATCAACGACATGTTAATGTTTTGGGTAATAATAATTTGATGATAAGGCACCGGCAGGAGGCCCGGCGTGGTTTTGAAGGCTGCTAGTGTCGAACTTAATTAGGAAAAGGGTCTTGTCCTCCGATCCATGATGAGCGCACTAACCGCATGTGGGAAGCGAGTATGGGCACCCCCCGCAACTTTGATTCGATTCGCATCTCGTCCAAATCGCCACACTTAGTTCGGGCTTTCCATTTGATGCATGCATATGCAGGTGCGAACCCTTGGCGCCAGGGTGGAACTTTTGTAGTCGGCATTTAGGGCGGCGTGGTCTTCCAGTGCTATGAGGGTCCCCCTTTTCTTCGTGGGGGCTCAATTAGCCGCGCACGCACAGCACGTGGTTCTTTGGGCTTGATGCGAAGAAGAGTTGGGTTGTGTTGAGTGGCCAGCTTGGTGGGTTTGCTTCCCGCCTGGCGGGTTATTCTTACGTGTACGGACAAATTGGTGCATCCCTGCAGGGTTAAATCTTCTCGAGAAGCCGTGTTGTCCGCGGTTATGTGACGACTTGGTGAAAGTGCTGGCTAACAAGTACTCAGACAACTTACACCTAATTAATAGTAATTTGACTAGTAATAGGAATATTGTCACAATAACCTGAACTTCACCTTAATCAACAGTGTGAGTTTCCTTGGGTTGCTTCCTTAGTAGGGGTAACACTGGTTGTTTGGTGAGTAGTTATAGTTGGTTTTTGTCGCGCTCTCTTATCCCTCTCTAATAGCCGGAAGTTGTAGCGCGTCTCTGTAGTTTGTTAGTGCTGCCCGCTGCCGCTTCTTTGCAATAATCCCTTCCTTTCCGTTGTACCCAAAGTAATTGTATCTTGTGATGATTGGTTACGCTGGTATCTTGTGAGTATCCACTTGCCAGTACTTAACAGTACTGACCCACGAATCCATTTCGTGGCTGCATATTCCACATTGCAGTCAACAGGTTTGAAGTCTGACGACGTTAGCTTGGGAATCCCTCCGGCTTGGCCTGGGCAGGGATTGGACACCATTGGTTATCTTCAGGACTCTTAGTCCAATTTGTATCTTGTCCGTAGTCGGACACTATGTTGTTTCTTCCGCTGTTATTTGGATCTTTGTATTGTATCAGTTGTATCCTTGACTCGTTTGAGTCGTCTTGTATATATCTCTTCTGTTGTTGTTGTGGATTATTCGTGAACTGTTGTAATGTTATCACAAGTGGCAACCTGGAATCGGTTATTATGCGGATTTGGCGGAAATGCTGAAATCTGCATAGTGCCCGATCTCGGGGCGTCACAAATGGTATCAGAGCATGGTTTCTGATTCCCAAGGTTGTTTCGATACGAATGGTTATCGAAGCAACGGGTCCGCAAAGACTGTAGGATAACCTCGCTAACGGTCGTGTTTCTAGAGTGTCAAAAACTATTTCTGCTAAACTATTTTGGAAACATCTCAATAGGATTCTTGTTTTCTCCTTATCTCTATTCTATTTCTCCTACTACCTTATTTGTTTTGGAGTCTCTCTTCCTCTCCATCTTTCAAAGTTTTAGGATTCTACGTGGGTGGACGTTTTCTGAGCCTTTAACCTAATAGGTTCGATCATCGGAAGATTCATGGTGGAAGAACATCGTCAACACTCCGAGTAAGAATCTCTTGTTAGTGGTGTCAAGAAACTTTTTTTAGTGGTGTCGAGAAGAAGAGATCCGCCCACTGACCCGGGAAATCAACCACAGCACGAAGACTCCGTAGTTGACACCTCTCTTCCCCTTGCCTTGGGTGGATTGCGAGGGCGCAATCCCTTGTTAGTGGTGTCGTCTGTAACGGCCGAGGTTTTCCCCAAATAGAATTTGTTTGTTTGTTTCGTTTTTCGCATCATGGCATCAAGCATTGCATCTTATTTTGAAACATCTATTTTCCTTCACGAATTTCAAATCAACTAAATTGCAGAAAATTCCATTTTGTTTGAGCTCTTCTATTATTCCCTAAATCCATTTTTGTTGTTTTCTGAAAATAATAAAATACAAATGAAAAAAAAAATGTTGGGCTTGCCAAGCCAAACCGGCCCAGCATTTTTAGCCACACCGAACCCTAACCCACACACCCAGGCACACACACGCACGACGCACGCACACCACACGGGAGAAATCCCCTTCTCCTCGCTGGATCCCCTCCATCGTCTCCTTCTACCCGAGAGCGCCGCCGCTCCTGCTGCTCTCTAGGACCTCTCCCTCGCGCTCCCTCGACCACCGCCAGGGGCCCGCCCCCGCCGCCAAGTCCCTCTCCGCCGTCCTAGCCTCACTGGTGTGCTCGCCGTCCCCGTCGTGGAGCTCCTCCCGTCGCCTAGCTCCTGCCCCGACCTCTCCCCCTCAAGCTCCGCCTCCCTCTACTTCCTCCTGGCCGGCGAGTCCCGTCAGCGCAGTGCCTCCTTGGTCAGGGCGCCGCCAAGTCCCGGCCACGAGCGCAGCCGACTCGTCGCCTTCCATGGCCGCCCTCCTCCGACCTCTACGGCCATGGCGACGCCCGGCCCTTCTCCCCGCCTGTCCGCCCTTTTGGCTCGACCCAGCAGCACCTGCGCCGTCTCCTGTTGCCTCTAGTTCACCATCCCAGTCACCTCCTCACCACCAACTCGTCGTCAATGGCCCTCCTCGCTCTGTCCGTGACGCACAGTAGGTGTTCGACAAAAATCCTACCAGAGGTTGGGCCTCTTGCGGGCACCCATTCATACTTGTGATCCTGTTACGCCGGCTGGGACTGCGGCCTTCGTACCTCCTTCGTGCCGAGTCCGTGCCAAGCTATCTGTGTCTGTGACCATCACCGAGTGACAACAATGATGCTGCACACGCTTCTGCTCGTGGGGGTCTGCCTTCGTGTATGTCCACGATGTCGCGTCGCCAAGTCCGGACACCGTAGCACCGAGTTCTTCCCCGACCCGTACCTCATCGACAAGATCTTCTCCGACAAGTACCGCTACATCGAGCTACATCGAACCGTGAACGACCACTATCTCCACCGTGTCCGTTTTGCGTTGGCCGCCTTCGTGCGTGTCCGGGAGATGATGTCGTGAACCCCGAAGACCGGAACCGCCAAGTTCGCCATCGACCCTGAAGACGGTAATAATGCGCGGTTGGGCCACGACTACCTCGACCTCCGGAAGTGAACGACTACGTCCACTAGGAACCACTACTTCCACGACGTAGACTACTCCTTCTACAACCCGTGAACGACTACTTCCTCCACTCCCCGAAGACATCGACGTTGAACCTGGATCCTCTTTCCAACGTGCGAACCTAAACCCCAACCCTATAACCTATATGCCTATTTTCTAAATGTCATCTATTTGGTTCATATTAAATCATTCATCATGACGCATTGCATTGTGTGGTTTATGGGTATTTAGCAATCACCTAACAATTAAATATGGAATTTGTTGGGATGCTATATATAGTAGCTCGGTTTCATTTAAACTTGCATAGCTCATCTTTATGTCATCTAACTATGTTAACTCAACGCTTAATATTGATGGGTAGATAAATAACTCGAACCTCCTAAATTAGATGTTGGGCTTCCGGCTCAATTTAAATTGATTTAATTGCATAAATCATAACTAATTCATTTTAACTCCAAATTTGAAAAATAAAATATGTTTTCCAATCAAAATTCTCTAAACTTTGCAAATATCAGCTTTGTTTTCTGTTTTGAACAATTTAAATTGCTGAAAACAACTATTTCTTAATTTATGCATTTAAAATTGTCAATTTAATAACTTGCTCATCTAAAATCCAAATTCAACAAATGAAATATGTATTCCATCTAAAATTTTGTGTTCTTCCCAAATATAAATTTTGTTATATGTTTTGAACAATTAAAATGGGTGAAAACAATAAATGTTTGTGTAACTCATTTAAGAAGCCAACTTTCATAACTTAATAAATAAAATTCCAAACTTGGTAAACAACATATCAAACTGAAACTATTGTTGTTTTATATTGTTTTCATCATCCATGCATCATTCTAATCAACTTTCACATGATGGTTATTTGTAGATCATTTAATTCAACTTTAATTCATGGGCTTTTCCATATGCAATCCAAATTGCATATGGGCCCATTTAAATATGTTTACCATGTCAACTAGTTTATCTTTGATGCATCCTTAAACTTGTCATGCATCCATTTCTTGATCATGCTGGATCTTTTGCCGTAGAAGTAATTGTTGCATCCGGTGTTTGTTCTAGTTCGTTGCTTCTTCGCGGATAGGACGTTGAGATGATGTGAGCACCGACAAGTTCTTCGGATGTACCTCTACTTGCTGGAGCTCAGGCAAGTATACTCACTTGCTACCTATGGCTGCCTTTCATCACTTGTTACCGATTCTTCCCGGTGCCTTTATTCTAGCCTTATGATTCGATGCTTGTGTCTCGATCCTATCATGTGTTTACCTTGCAACCATGATATAGCCTTCCTTCCACTTCCTATTACCTGTTGTTTGTTTACCTTGTTGGCCCTCGTGTCGTAGTTGCATGCTTAGTGTTGTTTGCGCTCAAGTCTTGTTGTCCGTCTTATCACCTGTTTAATTTGATAGTTGGGTTTCAATTTAATCAACGACATGTTAATGTTTTGGGTAATAATAATTTGATGATAAGGCACCGGCAGGAGGCCCGGCGTGGTTTTGAGGCATGCTAGTGTCGAACTTAATTAGGAAAAGGGTCTTGTCCTCCGATCCATGATGAGCGCACTAACCGCATGTGGGAAGCGAGTATGGGCGCCCCCCGCAACTTTGATTGGCATCTCGTCCAAATCGCCACACTTAGTTCGGGGTTTCCATTTGATGCATGCATATGCAGGTGCGAACCCTTGGCGCCAGGGTGGAACTTTTGTAGTCGGCATTTAGGGTGGCGTGGTCTTCCAGTGCTATGAGGGTCCCCCTTTTCTTAGTGGGGGCTCGATTAGCCGCGCACGCACAGCACGTGGTTCTTTGTGCTTGATGCGAAGAAGAGTTGGGTTGTGTTGAGTGGCCTGCTTGGTGGGTTTGCTCCCCGCCTGGCGGGTTATTCTTACGTGTACGACCAAATTGGTGCATCCCTGCAGGGTTAAATCTTCTCGAGAAGTCGTGTTGTCCGCGGTTATGTGACGACTTGGTGAAAGTGCTGGCTAACAAGTACTCAGACAACTTACACCTAATTAATAGTAATTTGACTAGTAATAGGAATATTGTCACAATAACCTGAACTTCACCTTAATCAACAGTGTGAGTTTCCTTGGGTTGCTTCCTTAGTAGGGGGTAACACTGGATGGGTATTGTTTGGTGAGTAGTTATAGTTGGTTTTTGTCGCGCTCTCTTATCCCTCTCTAATAGCCGGAAGTTGTAGCGCGTCTTTGTAGTTTGTTAGTGCTGCCCGCTGCCGCTTCTTTGCAATAATCCCTTCCTTTCCGTTGTACCCAAAGTATTTGTATCTTGTGATGATTGGTTACGCTGGTATCTTGTGAGTATCCACTTGCCAGTACTTAACAATACTGACCCACGAATCCATTTCGTGGCTGCATATTCCACATTGCAGTCAACAGGTTTGAAGTCTGACGACGTTAGCTTGGGAATCCCTCCGGCTTGGCCTGGGCAGGGATTGGACGCCATTGGTTATCTTTAGGACTCTTAGTCCAATTTGTATCTTGTCCGTAGTCATACACTATGTTGTTTCTTCCGCTGTTATTTGGATCTTTGTATTGTATCAGTTGTATCATTGACTCGTCTTGTATATATCTCTTCTGTTGTTGTTGTGGATTATTCGTGAACTGTTGTAATGTTATCACAAGTGGCAACCTGGAATCGGTTATTATGCGGATTTGGCGGAAATGCTGAAATCTGCATAGTGCCCGATCTCGGGGCGTCATACCTCTATTAGTGCTATTGACATTGTTGCAACTTGTTATGCTCAATGCTTGCCACTTTGGGCCCGAGTGCCATGATCTCAGATCTGAACATGTTATTGAATCACGATGATAATTATTGTTTCTTGATCATACCTGCAAGTTCTTTACACATATCGTTGTCCGGAACCCGAGGCCCCAAAGTGACAGAAATTGGGACAACCGGAGGGGATGGCTATGATGTGAGGATCACATGTGTTCACGGAGTGTTAATGCTTTGCTCCGGTGTTCTATTAAAAGGAACACCTTAATTACCAGTAGTTCTCTTGAGGCCCCGCTGAAAACGGGCTGGTAGGACAAAAGATGTTGTGCAAGTTCTCATTGCGAGCACGCACGACTATTTACGGAATACATGCCTATGGTTACTTAGTGCTTGGATGCTTTATCTTATTTATCTGCAATGCCCATGTCTTGATTATTATATGAACTATCTTATCCATGCAACGCCCGTTCATCTATCCCTATGCCTACAGTATTTAATCTCGTTGTTTACTTCAAACACTACTGGTGTTGTTTTCATTGCAGTTCTGCTATTATTTCACTACTGATGCTACTATAAAACTGTTACTACGTATAAATGTCGCACCCTGACTTCTATAGGATACTCACCGGGCCGTTGAATAGTAGATGATTGGATTACGGGGCTTACCTGCACCCGCATCCTCTTACGAGTAGGCCAACACATATAGTGCGACAACCAATCTCTACTATCCACCGTCGATGTAACCCATCCCATAGAGATCAGGATACTACCATTGACGTACTTCATACCATACACACATGGTACGTCAACGGCGTTAAACGAAATGATACCACAACAGATCTCTAAGACACAAAAGATGGAAATAAGTTGCAAATGGCTCTCACTAGAGCAGAGAATAGCAAATACAATCATCCAGAGGACACATGTCCCAACATATCATCATTACATCATAGCGGAAGCATTCAAAAGGTCTGAGTACAGACAAATCCAAATAGGCCTAAGAGGCCGGGAATGAAAGGAAAACGGAGCCCATCCACGTAGTCTCGGATCCTGCCCGGGTCCGCTATCTACTCGTCAACAGTCTCGTCGTACTCCACGTAGTAGCCTCCATGGGGATCCTCGGAATCGTAGTCTGCGGAAACCACAGCCCCAAAGGGGTCAGTACATACAACTACTGGCAAGCAAGACTCACACTTCACCAAAGTGTACCCGGCAACACCAGGTACAAATGCTTTAGGTTCAACGGAAGAAATAGGTGATATAAAAGATGCTGCAGCGGGCTGCACTAACCAACTACAGAGGCATACTACAACTTCCGGCTAACAGAAAGAAGATAAGATCGCGTATCATAACCAACTGCAACTAACTCCAAACAAACCTATCCAATGTTACCCCCTACTAAGGAAGCAACCCAAGGATAACTCACACAGTTGAATTAATGATGGTTCAGGTTATTGTGTCAATAATCCTATTACTAGTCAAAATTAGCATTAGTTAGGTGTAAGTTGTTCTGAGTACTTGTTAGCCAGTACTTTCACCAAGTCATCCATAACCGCGGACAACACGGCTTCTCGAGAAGATTTAACCCTGCAGGGATGCACCAATGTAGCCGTACACGTAAGAATAACCCGCCAGACGGGAATCAAACCCACCAAGCGAGGCACTCAACACAACTCAACTCTTCTCCGCATCAAGCCCAAAGAACCACGTGTTGTGCGTGCGCGGCTAATCGAGCCCCCACGAAGAAAAGGGGGACCCTCATAGCACTGGAAGACCACGCCGCCCTAAATGCCGACTACAAAAGTTCCAACCTGGCCTCGGGTTCGTACCTGCATATGCGTGCAGCAAATGGAAAGCCCGAACTAAGTGTGGCGATTTGGACGAGATGCGAATCAAATCAAATTGAGGGGGCGCCCATACACGCTTCCCACATGCGGTTAGTGCGCTCATCATGGATCGGTAGACAAGACCCTTTTCCTAATTAGGGTCGACACTAGCAGGCCTCAAAACCACGCCGGACCTTCTGCCGGTGCCTTATCATCAAATTATTATTACCCATAACATTAACAGGTTGATTGTTTAACATCGAGCCCTAGAACATAATAAAATAAGGTAACAGAAAGTAACGGACAACAGACTCGAGCACAAGCAACCCTAAGCATGCTAGTAAGACCAAGGCAACAAGCAAGGGGTTATAGGTGTGGAGGTGAGGCAATATCAGGGTTATAGGTTAACATGTGTTAGGATCGGGACACAAGCAACGATTCATAAGGCCAGCAGAAATAGACAATGGAGAGTATCGGTATCCAGTGTGGAAAGGAACACAATGGTTCATGTGAGTGAATACTTGCCTGCAAACCTAGTAGCCTGGTACTGAGCTAACTCCTCAGAAGTGGTGTCGTAAACCTCGTCTGTCTCAACGTCGTCGTCTATTCGAGAAGAAGCAAACAAAAAATCGAAGAGAGATAACCAATCAATAACATGGCATAGTGCACAATCATGGGATGATGCATGGAAATTTAATTGATGCATTAACATAAACTAGTTGACAAGATGACATGTTTAAATGGACCCATATGCAATTTGGATTGCATATGGAAAGCCCATGAATTTAATGGTGGGATTAATGATCTACAACTAACCATCAGGTGAAAGTTGATTAGCATGATGCATGGATGATGAAAACAAGAAGGAAACAACAAGGGATATAATTTGATATGTTGTTTACCAAGTTTAGAATTTTATTTATTAAGTTAAGAAATTTTTGGCTTCTTAAATGAGTTACACAAGCATTTGTTGTTTTCACCAATTTTAATTGCTCAAAACAGATAGCAAAGTTTATATTTGAATAGAACACAAAATTTTAGTTGGAATACATGTCTCAATTATTGAAAAAGGAATTACAATGAATTACTTATGAATTAAACGAGTTTAAACAAGATTTAAATGGATTTAAAACAAGTATTAATATTATTTGAATTTTATTTGTTCAACACATTAAATAAAATTCATATTTGAAAATATTATAATTTTCTGGTTTGAAAACATATTTTATATGTGACATTTGAATTAATATTGAATTAGTTATGAAATTAACCAAATGTGAAATGAATTGTTTGAATTTGGAATTTGAAAACATTTGAAATGTTCAAAACAGAACACAAATGATTTAAATAGGTAGAGAATTAAATTTGTTTCAGTATACATATTTTATTTGTATTATTTGGATTTGGAATTTAAAAGTTATTTGTATTTCAAATTTAGGGACTATTCTGTAAAAGATTTGGACTTAAACGTAAAAAAGAAAAAAGGCAGAACGTTTTACACCTCGCAGTGGCCTAGCCTGGGCCACTGACGAGGGGGCCCCGGGCCACAGTGGCCAACGTGGCAGCAGAGCCGCTGACAGGCAGGCCCACCTGTCAGCGCTCGCTTCAAAAAAGGTGGGAATAATCCCGCGAGGCTGGGATTCGAACCCCAGACCTCGAGCGCGTGCGCGCAGTTGCTGCCACTGCGCTACTGAACTTTGCTTGTCAGGTAAGGGGACGGTGGGAGGTTGACGTTCAGATCCGGATGTTAACTGAATTTCTTTCAGGTTCCGTTACTGAACCTCGACAGAGCGGAACGGCCGCCGGCGGTGTCTGTGTGCTCGCCGTGCTGTGTGCCGTGGTTGCGTGCGTGTGGGCTGCGGGGTGAGCAAAGAGGATGGAAGGGAGGGGAGCGAGGTGGAGCTCACCTCCGATTGAAGAGGAAGCAGAGGCTCGGGGCGGTGCTCGGGGCAGTGGACGACGGCGTCGAGGACGGCGGCGGTGAAGCAGTGGTCCTCCGAGGCTGCTGTGGTGACGAGGAGGTCGAGGGAGCGACGGGGAAACCGTTCCCGGACCTATCCAGCACGGTGACGCATAGTGTCGACGGCGGCGAGCCGGAGAGGGTTGCGGTGGTGGTGGCTTTCGGTGGTTCAGAGAGGAAGGAGCGGTGCAGAGAAAGGAAAAACGGCGGCGGTCATCGAAGGAGAGAGGGGGAGGCTAGGGCAGAGGCGAGGAGGAACCCTAGGGGCTAGGGTTAGCTTAAGAGGAGGGGTCGAGGAGCTGCTGGCCGTCTGCTGCTCGCGGATGTCGACGTGGGCAGCGGCAGATGCGTGCCGTACAGGTTGAAGACGAGGGAGGGGGTTACCAGGCCGGTTGGTAGGCTGGGCTCAGCCCACTGCCTGCCCTCTCCCTCTGAACGTTTTATTTTTTAATTTTTCTGTTTTTTTTTTGCTGAAAAGAAAAGAGGAAGAAAAGGCTAGTTTTTAGGGGTAGAAAATTAGGCAAAAAATTTGTGTTGATTATTTATTGTAATAGCAACCTAGTGCAAACTTTGGTTTTCCAAAATATTTCAAATTAGTTGCTGTTTGGAATTTGATTGAAATTTTGAATGAATTTGAGATTAATTCAATTATTGAACTTAAGCAATTTAATAGATTGAATTTTATATCTTATTGGAAACAAAGTAATGTTTTGATTTGGAATTTTCATTTGATAAATTGTGATAGCACAAGTATGAAACAATTATTTGAATTTGGTTTGAAATTCAAATAGAAAACAAGGGAAAACAATTGGAAACAAAAGCCCAAAACAAATGCAATGATGATGTCATGATGCAAAACATAATTAAAACAAGAAACAATCATTCTAAAGGGAGTTTTTCATACTTGGAATGTTACATAAACCACTGCGAACAAGTTCACTTTCAGTTGCAGGTGAACTGACAACTCACTTGCTATGGCTCACAAATATTCTTTGGCTCCCCTTGTGTCGATTCAATAAATTTGGGTTTTACTTCCCTCGAAGATTGTTGCGATCCCCTATACTTGTGGGTCATGAAGACTATTTTCTGGCGCTGTTACCGGGGAGCATAGCTTTAATTGCGAGCTCACCGGAGAGTACTATTATCTACTGCCAATCATTCATCTTGGGTAAGACTCGTGATAGAAAGTTTCCTATATTACCATCCACTACAAGAAGAGGTACAACTCTGAACACCTCTATTGCTCTTGATTCACCGTTTGTTATGAGTATGCTGCTTACACCACCACATACACATGTTACACGTGCTACTTCTATTGAATCGGAAAATACTTCTGATACTTTTGATGATGCTTCTACTATGCTTGATGAGAGTGGTTCTCTCGGTCCTTTCTTAGATACTAGTATTGCTAAAGCTAAAAATATTGCAAACACTGACACTCCTGATAAAAATCATGTTACTCGTGTTGTTTCACCTGAGCTTAGAGAGAATCCTAGTGATGATTTTGATGATTCCTATATTCAACTTAATGATGATCTTATAGATGAAATACATTCTATGAAGGATAGAGATGCTATTATAAGTCTTATTGAGAGTCGTGTTGTTAAATATAAATTATCTACTGATGCTAAGTTTGCCCCTTCTCCCATTAATATTAGGGATAGGGATTATGATTTCTCTCTTCATTTATCTTATATATATATTGTTGAGAAAGAACCTTTTTGTGGTACTGAAAATGAAAGTGCTATGAAACAGATGGATGAGCTCTCCTCTTTGAGTAGTTTATTCTATGATGATCTTAAGAAACGTAGCTACTTTGTTGCTAAAATATTCCCTTTCACATTAAAAGATGAAGCTAAAATTTGGTTTAATAATTTGTCTCCGGGGTCTATTGATAGTCCTACTAGTGCTTTGGTTAATGTTTTCTTTCAGAAATATATTCCTACTAGTGCTCAACGTGCTGCTTTAAAAAAATATTTAATTTCAAGCAATTGGAAGGAGAGAAATTGTCTGTATCTTGGGCAAGGTTATGTTCTTTATTTAGGGCTACACCTGGGCATAAGCTAGAAAATAATGAACTTCTAGATATACTCTATAATGGACTAACTGTTGAATCTAGGACGTACCTGGATAGTTGTGCTGGTTGTGTTTTCAGGCAAAGAACTCGAGATGAAGCTGATGAATTAATGGCTAAAATAAGCCAAGATCATTATGATTGGACAATGGTTGAGCCTGAGCCGACCCCTACTCCAGTATCAACACCAACACCAACACCCAAGAACAGGGGAATGATTGAATTAAATGATGAAGTGATGAGACAAGCCAAGAAATCTCTTAAAGAGAGGGGTATTAAATCTGAAGATGTGAAGAATCTTCCACCTATAGACGAATTATGTAAGCCAATCCCTCACTCATCCACAATTGAGGTACACTCTCTCCAACATTTTAATAGTAGAGATATTCCCTATAATAAACCTCCTGATCAATGTTTAGATGAATTTGATAATTATGTAATTAGGCACAATAATTTTAATATGAGAGTGCAAAATCACCTAATGGAAAACTCTAGATCTATTGATAATTTGCATGGTATTACAGAAAGAACCTCTAATGATGTTAAAATGCTTGCTAAACTCTTTCAAATGGTTCAAACTCAAATTGATCAACTTGCTAAAGTGCAAAAAGATTTTGTAGTTAATGCTTCTAAAGAAAAACATGCTTATGAAATAATAACTAGAAGTGGTATTGCTACTCAAGATCCTTTATATCCTGAGGGATCTCTTAAAATAATTGAATAATATTTTCAGCAAACTAATAATAATGTTATTCATACTAAGAAGAAAAAGAAGAAAAACATAAAACTGATGTAGAATCCTCTAAACTTGCTAAAGATCCTAATAGTATATATATCTCTGATGTTGAAACTCAAAGTGGTAATGAAGAGAAAAATGCTTCTGATAAATAAGAAATTGAAGAAGAACCTGAAAAAGCAAACTAAAAATACAAAGTACAGTAAGGAATATTTTATTGCTAATAAACATGGTAATGAGAGAGAATCTTGGGTACAAAAACCAATGCCTTATCCTAATAAGAAACACAAATCAAAGGAATAAGAAGATTACAACAAGTTTTGTGAATGGATGAAACCTTTGTTCCCGCAAATTCCTTTAACTGATGCTATTAAATTGCCTCCTTATGCAAAATATATGAAAGATATTGTCTCTAACAAAAGGAAGATTCCTAATGAGGAAATTTCCACTATGCTTGCTAATTACTCTTTTAATGGCAAGGTTTCTAAGAAGATTGGAGATCCTGGTATACCAACTATTTCCTGTTCTATTAAAAATAATTATGTTAGAACTGCTTTGTGTGATTTGGGAGATGGAGTTAGTGTCATGCCTTTAACTCTCTATAAAAGACTCATCCTAGAAAAATTGATACCAACTGGGATATCTTTGCAAATGGCTGATAAGTCTACTGATATTCCTGTGGGTATATGTGAGGATGTTACTGTTGAAGTTGCTAATAACGGTCTTATATTAACTGAATTTGTTGTGTTGGAAAGTCCTGAAGATGATAATATGTCTATTATTCCTGGAAGAGCTTTTCTTAATACTGCAGGGGATGTTATTGATTGCAATGAAGAAAAAGTTACTTTTAATGTTAATGATAAAGAGCACACTGTTTATTTTCCCAACAAGATCGATAAGAAATATGGTGTCAATTCAATTGAAAATCTTGAGACCATCAAGATGGAGAATTTTATTGTCCCATTCCAGTACCATGATGTCTACGCACGCTTCTATTCTTGTAGACAGTCTTGGGACTCCAAATGCATAGGTTTGTAGAACAGAAGCAAGTTTCCCTTAAGTGGATTACCCAAGGTTTATCGAAATCAGGGAGGTAGAGGTCAAAGATATCCCTCTCAAGCAACCCTGCAATTAAGATACAAGAAGTCTCTTCTGTCCCCAACACACCTAATACAATTCTCAGTTGTATAGGTGCACTAGTTCGGCGAAGAGAGGGTAAAATGCAAGTAATATGGATGATAATAAGTGATAACAGCAATCTGAAATAAATATGGCAGCAATCAAACATATAGCAGAACAGACGGAAAACGGTGTTTCAATGCTTCGAAATAAGGCTTAGGGCTCCTACTTTCACTAGTGGACACTCTCAACAAGGATCACATAAATGAATTAATAAATACCATCTCTTCACTATGCTACTCCAAACCACTCTCCGGTCGAATAACAACACCAATCCATGCATGGGGCTTTAAAATCACTCCTCAGAGTAAGCACTTTCCCAACCAAGTAACCCCCATGCTATCACCATAGAACCCAGATGGTTTCACGCAAACACCACAATTTCATAGGGTTATCCAACACAAAATATAAATATAATGCTAAACCACACGGTGCACACACTATCACCTTTACACCATGATAAAAGCGTTTACGGAGATCTCGTAACAAAAATCACTTGAGTAGCATAATAGATGAAGAATAATATCTACGAATTCAACTAGATTACAAAGCTCACGATCACATATAGATCACACCATGGGAGAGAGAGATGAAACACATAGCTACCGGTAGAGCCCTCAGCCTCAGGGGAGAACTACTCCCTCCTCATCATAGGAGACATCAACGACGAAGGAGATGGCAGTGGAGTCGATGGAGATGGTTTTGGGGGCACTTCCCCGTCCCGGCAGGGTGCCAGAAAAGATATCTGTCCCCCAAGACTTGTCGGCGGCGGCGGCGGAGCTACGGATATATTTTGTGGAAAAGGTCGATGTATTTAGGGTTTACGCCTCGGGGAGTATATATGGGCAAAAGGGCAATGTCGGGGGGTGGCCAGGGGGCCCACACCACCTGGTGGCGCGGCCGGGGGGACTGGCGCCACCCCATGTGTGGCCACCCTGTGGCCCCCCTCCGGGGCTCTTCGGGACTTCTGTAAGCTTCCGGGACTTCTAAGAGTTCTGGTTTTTGAATTTTCCAATTCCGAGAATATTCCAGAACAACTTTTCTGAAACTAAAAACAACAGAAAACATGAAACTGGCACTTGGCATCTTGTTAATAGGTTAGTCCCGGAAAACGTAAGAAAACATAGGAAAACATACGGAAAACGTGTAGCAATTGGCATAATATCAACATGGAACATCAGAAATTATAGATACGTTGGAGACGTATCAAGGATCCCCAAGCTTAGTTCCTACTCGTCCTCGAGTAGGTAAACGATAAAAACACAATAATTTCTGAGGTGACATGCTACCACACAATTTTGATCATAATATGTAAAGTAGAGCATGTAAACTAGGATCAAATGAACTAAAGCTGTGATCTATATTTGCTATCAACAAGTAATGCATAAACAAATAAGAAGAAAGAAGCAAAACTTTTAATGAATCAATACTAAAAGACTATCAACCGTGCAAAGTTTATTAGAGATGATTTAAGCTTTGAAGAACAACAATATAATGAGCGTCAAACAATCTTCACAACCCCTGTTAGGATCAAGTCAAGCTTTCCACACGATGCAATGCTTGAATATTAAACTATTTGCGCACTAAAAACAAGCAAGTGTTCTGCGTTGGTCCCTGGCACCAGGATGTTATGGCAAAGAGAACATTATGGGGGGTTTAGAAGGTCAATGGAAGAAAGGCTCACCAAGCTGAAAGGGTTCATTAGACAAGAGAAAGTCTTACAACCGAAACTATGCAAGGAGTAGGGATTGCCACACAACGGATGCACATAGAGCTATAAGTGTATGAAAGCTCTCCAATGGAACTAGTGGGGGTGCATCCAACTTGCTTGCTCACGAAGACCTAGAGCTTATTTGAGGAGGCTCATCATTGGAATATACAAGCCAAGTTCTATAATGTAAAGTTCCCCACATAGTTATGAATGAATAATAATATGAAAACTCTCTCCAAACTAAAGATTTGTGCTAAACATGAAGCACAAGTGTGATATAAAGGATAGTGATGCGCCCCCTCTCTCTTTATTCTCTCCTATGCACAAGAGGTGTTCGATGAAATGCCCGGGAGAATAACGCCATCTCAGCTCGCAGAAAACAAACACGATTTAATTTGTCCGAGCCACACTTAATTAAATAAGATTTCTCGTCCTTCTTTCCTCCTCGATCGAGGTACCAACTTTAACCTTTCATCTGTCGATATAACATTGGTCATTTCTCTATTCAAGGTGTTCTGTAACAGTTCTTAATTAATAATAATATAATGCAGATGAACCGGCAATGGATGTACGTTGACCGACGCTCTGCCGCGTTCATGAAAGGTGTGGGTTATTTTCTCGAGGTGGCCCCAAAAAAGCGGAATAATTTTATGTGTTGTCCATGTGCTGTATGTCGGAATCAGAAGGAACACTCTTCTCACGGAGTCATCCACTTCCACCTGTTTCAATCCGGTTTCATGCCCGGCTATAATTGTTGGACCAAGCACGGAAAAAGAGGGGTTATGATGGAAGAAAACAAAGAAGAAGAGAATGATGACAACTATCATGAAATGTTCCCTGAATACGGTGTCGGTACTGGAATGGAAGATAACAATGAAGTGGAAGCAGAAGATCGGGCACCAGATGAGCCCATCGATGATCATGGCCACGCTATTACGGATGCAAAGATAGAAAGCGAGATTGAAAAGGCGAGGGTGAAGTTCGACCAGATGTTAAAGGATCGCAAAATATTGCTATATCCAAATTGCAAAGAAGGGCAAAAAAGTTGGGCAGCACACTGGAATTTCTCCAATGGAAGGCCGAGAACGGTGTCAGTGACAGCGGATTTACAAAGTTACTGCAAATAGTGAAGAAGCAGCTTCCTAGAAACAATGAATTGCCTGACAGTACATACCAGGAAAAGAAGCTTGTATGCCCCCTAGGATTAGATGTGGAGAAGATACATGTCTGCATTAATGACAGCATCCTCTACCGCGGCGAGAAGTACGAGAATTTGGAACAATGCCCGGTATGCACTGCATTGCGGTATAAGGTCAGACCAGACGAACCTGGCGATGTTGAGGGTGAGAGTCCCAGGAAGAGGGTTCCTGCAAAGGTGATGTGGTATGATTCTACAATACCACGGTTGAAACGTTTGTTCAGAAACAAAGAGCATGCCAAACTTTTGCGATGGCATATGGAAGATCGTAAGATATACGAGATGTTGAGACACTCCGCTGATGGGTCGCAGTGGAGAAAAATCAAGAGAAAGTTCCTGCGCTTTGCAGGTGACGTAAGGAACTTATGGTTTGGTCTAATTAGAGATGGCATGAATCCATTTAGTGAGCAGAGATGCAACCATAGCACCCGACCTGTAACTCTATGTATCTATAACCTTCCTCCTTGATTGTGCATGAAGAGAAAGTTCATTATGATGCCAATGCTGATCCAAGGCCCGAGACAACCGGGCAACGACATTGATGTGTACCTAAGGCCATTAGTCGATGAACTTTTACAGTTGTGGTGTGAAGAAGGTGTACCTGTGTGGGACGAGCACGGACAAAAAGAATTTAATCTACGAGCGCTGTTGGTCGTAACCATCAACGATTGTCCTGCTCTTAGTAGCATTTCTGGACATACAAATAAGGGATACAATGCATGCACACATTGTTTAGATGACACCAAAAATGTATATCTTGATAAATGTAAGAAGGTTGTGTACCTCGGGTATCGTCGTTTTCTTCCGCGCAAGCACCCCTTAAGAAAATTTGGGAAGCATTTCAATGGTGAGGCAGATACCCGGGAGACGCCTATCCTCCGACCTGGTGATGATGTATTTGATATGGTGAAGGATTTGAAATTAATCTTTGGAAAGGGTCCGGGCAGACAAGCTGTTCTGAATGGCGTTGAAGGACACGCACCCATATTGAAGAATAAATCTATATTTTAGGATCTACCCTATTGGAAAATCCTAAATGTCCGTTCTACGATCGACGTGATGCACCTGACGAAGAATCTCTGTGTGAATCTTCTAGACTTCTTTGGCTTGTATGGAAAGTCGAAAGATACATCTGAAGCACGGCAGGACCAGCAACACACGAAAGGACGAGATGGCAAGAATCCTGAGTGGTTTGAAGGTGGTCATGCCAACTAAGCTCTTATCAAGGAAGAGAAGGAAATCTTTTTTGAAGCACTAAGTAGTATCAAGGTCCCGGCTGGCTTCTCGTCGAATATAAAGGGAATAATAAATATGGCGGAGAAAAAATTCCAAAAGCTGAAATCTCATGACTGCCACGTGCTGATGACACAATTGCTTACGATTGCGTTGAGGGGGATTCTACCAGAAAATGTTCGACTACCCATTGTGAAGTTATGCGCATTCCTGAATGCATTTTTTCAGAAGGTAATCAATCCAGAAAGTCTATCAACGTTACAGACAGATATGGTCCAATGTCTTGTCAGCTTCGAGTTGGTGTACCCATCACCCTTCTTCAATATTATGACACACCTCTTAGTTCACCTAGTCAAAGAGATTACAATTCTCGGTCATGTGTTTCTACACAATATGTTCCCCTTTGAGAGGTTCATGGGAGTCTTAAAGAAATATGTTCACAACCGTGCTAGACCAGAAGGAAGCATCTCTAAGGGTTATGGAAGAGAAGAGATAATTGAGTTTCATGTTGACTTTCTTACAGACCATAAGTAGATTGGTGTTCCCGAATTGCGGCATGAGAGAATAATGGGTGGAAAAGACACGCTAGGAAGGAAAGCAAAGATATCTATGGACGGACATTCTTTCACCAAAGCACACTGCACAGTTCTACAAATGTCCACCTTGGTGGCTCCTTATATCCAGGAACACAAGAATGTTATACGGTCCAAGAATATTATATGGATAGTTTCAGCGCCTAGTTGCAGACATAACTCATGAATAACAACATTGTTGGAGATCATCTATATTTGTTGGCCAGGTCACCATCTTCGACTTAACTGACTTTCCAAGGGTACGAGATAAATGAGAATACATTTTACACGATCTGTAACATCCCAAATTTTACATTTGGAATGTTATGCATTTAAAGCATATGCATAGCATGATATCATTTCAAAACTTACATTTGAGTGTTGCATTTTAAACCCCAAAACAAAATCATGTTTTAAAAAGTCCAAAATCCTCTTATAAGGCGTTTATAAGCCAAAGTATAATAGTAAAATATGATAGAGTTTTAATTTCAAAATTTTAGAAATTTGCTTGACTTGATTTCGAGTTATATTTCAAAAGTTATTAAAATTTTAAGAAAAGATAAAAGAAAAAAAAACCGAGCTCACACATGGGCCGGCCCAGCAACCTAAGCGCACGCACGAACAGGAGGGCTCGTGACCGCCAGCACGTACACGCAGTCAAATCCCGCTTTTTCTGACCTATCACCATTCAAACTCTTATATCTCTTCATCGGAGAGTCCAAATTCGATTCCGCTTCTTTATACTTGTTCCCTACTTCAAGAAGCAACTTTCCACCGATCTCCCCACCTATAAATATCTCAGTCCCGGCCGTAAGATCGTCCCAAACTCGAAGCTCCAATTTCAGATTTGTTTCGTGGTATTTTGCTCGCCACGATCCGTGAGTTCCTCGGTTGATGTTCAAGTCTTCACGAGAGTTTTAGATATCGTCAATACCGATCCATCCCAGGAAACCTCACCTCTTTTCATGCACCACAGCCGGAGAATTTCGCGATCTACTGTCTCAGATCTAAAGCGGCAAACGTTCAATTACTCTTCAACCCTTTGTCCGTTTTCGCTCAAATTTCTACTGTAGTTGCATCCCATCATTATCGACAACTTTCGTTCTTCAAGTTTTTCGATTTGAGCTACAAATCTGTTTATATAATTCCGATATATTTTTGCCCACCGGAGTAACTCGAAATTTCAAATCTATACTTCGTTCTTATTCATCCAAAAAATTGTCGTTCAGTGTTTTATTTGCTTTTTATGATCTTATTAGTATGTTAGATTTAGATCCACCGTTTTATGAACTTTATTTCGATAAGATCTTGTAGATAGTTAATTAACCTTATTTAATTCGGTTAAGCTGCTTCTTTGCCTCTTGTTGCATTACAAACTTTTTCATGCATCATATATTGTTTAGGCAACCAGAGAACTAGTAAATTAGTTGTCTTGCATTATTAAATCATCATGCATCCATATGTTGCATTGTTGTTTTATCTGGTTTGGTTATTTATTGTGGTATGCTTGCAACGTGTAGATTGCGAGAGTTGCGATTGTTGTTCGTGTGAGGACTGTGGTTGTTACGGTTGCGACTAAGACGAGTGCGTGAACTACTCCAATTTTTGTCAAGGCAAGTGACACACATGAACCTACTATTTTACTATATGTATTAGATTTTTATAGTAGTTATGCATGAGTAGGAGTTGAGTGTTATCGCTATGCTAGATATTATTAGAGATTGCTTCACTGACACCCAAGTGGAGTAATCACATGTTACCCCTAGTTTGTAGCATCCATAGTGTAGGCAAACATCGTACTTGTAGATTGCTTAGCCATGCTATAGAGATCGTGGTTGGGATTATCATGTTATGAAGAAAATCATTATTTTAATTGCTTATGAAAACAACATGATAATTAACTAACCACTGGGCGGATTGCTAGCATGTCATCAGAGTACAAAGTTTGGTGGGGACCGCCGCCTAGTATCTTGAGATTATGTTTACTTTTTTTTAATGTAGTTGTAATTGCGTGCAGCCGTGTTTCATATTAGTATGGGCTAGACATAAATTGTAGGTTGTGGCGACCCGAACCCAACGTGTCCAGAGATGTAGATTAGTGGTAGGTTGGTCCGGCTCGTGGAGGGTTTGAGGATCTACTTCTTATGAGTTATGGCTTAATCTTCTTTCCTTCCGTGGTACTAGTGGTGTATCATGGTGTTTTGGGTCGATTGGGCAACACGGATAAAGGGCACAAACCTCGCGAGGGTTAAAACTAAGATCTTAGCCGTGTTCCATTGGTTAGGGACAATTCAACAACTAGATGGGAAACATGACATATCTCGTTCATCTTGTTTTATTAATTACTAATAATTTGACTACGGGTTATTGGAGAAGTGCCTGATGGTTTTTCAGTGTGCTAATCCAAAAGGTAGGAGCATCTTGCTATCAACCAAGGTGTCCAATTATTTAGAGCACTTTGCTATCAACCAAAGTGTCCAGAATATGTGCAAAACTAATTTATATCAAAAGATAGGACAAATGCATTTATGCAAAATAGACTAGAAACTCCACCAGCCAAATATGCATGTAGATTAGCACTTGCCATTTATATACCACCATAGTGTCACTTGCCATCATTGCTCAGAATGATCTGACCTCCATTTGGGGGCTGCATATTCCAACGTGCAGGTTGTTCGTATCCAGAGTGATCGACGTAGGTCTCGTGACTCCACTCAACATGTTTGTTCACCTGTGGCACAAATTGAAGACTGGAGCCCTTATATTCGCTTTCTTATACTTGAATAAGTTTTGTACTAGCTTCCGCTATGCAACGTGTAAAGAATTTTGTACTCTAGATTATTCGTTAGATATGAGATGCATTTGCTTCTTTGGATATCTATCTAGTTGTGTGTGCTGGTGAACGGTCCAGGGGCCAGTACTACACGCAACAGTATAGCCTGTGTTGGGTTGTACTACTACACGATCGCACAAGATAAAAAGAGCACCAACCAGAATAGTGGTATCCGTTTCGATGCAACCAGATACAATAGGATAAAGGACACATATTATGGTTACATAGAGGAGATATGACCTAATTTTAAGGTCCCTCTGTTTCGGTGCCAATGGGTCAAGATGACAGGAGTAAAGGTAGACCAGCAGTACGGAATGACAACAGTGGATCTCAACAATCTTGGGTACAGAAACGAATCATTCGTCCTAGCCAAAGATGTGGCTCAAATTTTCTATGTGGAGGACATGTCTACCCAACCGAGGAAAAGAAAAAAAATAAGAATTATAATACATCATGCGGTGATCCGAAGCGGCACATAGTTCTTTCAGGGAAAATAAACATTGTGTGAGTGGAGGACAGGACAGACATGTCAGAAGATTATAATAACTTTGAATAAATTTCGTCCTTCAGAGTGAAAGCTGACCCAAGCATCACGTTAAATAATGAAGATGCTCTATGGCTACGACAGAAAAGTAAACAATGGCGGCACTAGTTGGTGATAACGTATTAAACCTTCATCGTTCATGTAATATTGCTAGACTATTTTGTTTATATCAAACATTGCAGATTATTCATATCTTGTGTGAAAACATTGCAGATCTCTTTCTCTTCTTAAACCATTCGTAAACTACGTTTTTTTTAAAATAAAAAATTCAAAAATTATTACTAGTTTAAATAGTTAGAATGGTTATTTTATAAAACAGAAAATGTATTTGAAATGTTTATGCAATTTTAAACACTTTTCATAGAGAAAGTTTCTCCAAATTCAAAACCATTCGTAAACTAGGTCTTTAAAAGTGTTTGAAAATTCAAAAATTATTACTAGTTTAAATAGTTAAAATAATTATATTCTAAAACAGAAAATGTATTTGAAATGTTTACGCAATTTTAAACACTTTTTATATTGAAAGTTTCTCCAGATTCAAAACCATTTGAAATATATTTGAAAAAGTATTTGAAATAGTATTTGAAACGTGGCGGTGAAAAAAATTGGCGGCAGGAAGAAAATAAGCTGAAATTTTGTGCAACTGAAAATGAAATGAAATGTTACCAACCGGGGCAAAAAGCCCCCACCTATATAATCCCAACCTAGGCTTCCTTCAACGAGCAGGCCGGCGCACTAATGTTTATTATTTCTGGATGTAACATAATGAACGAAAAGGAACATTCGAAGAAGGACAAAAATGCTGCTCATAGAATCAGGCCGCTCTTAGAGGGCAGACGTCTCAGGAAGTTGGTGAGCGGGCTGGGTGTCTCCCTGTTCCGGAACCACGGGGGCCGGAGTAAGTAGAGCACCATCGCCGTGATCACCGTCCGGAATGGCGTCAAGTAGAGTAGGACGGCCACCACCAGCGAGAGCGCGGTGAAGATGGTGGTGGCCATGGGGTCTCGCCAGCTCAGCAGCGACTGCACGCGCTCCCCCTGCATAGCCATGTCGCCGGCCACCGTCTGCAGCCTAGCGGCCACGTGCCTCAGTCGATCATACCTCATCCGCACGACGTTGTCCGGCTTGGTCGATGTGTCCAGGTCCTGGTCGAGGTCCGCCCGTTCCGCGTACCACAGCACCATGTCTAACACGGAGTCTATGTTGGGGGGTTGCAACGTATCAAACTCCTCGTCCAACTCGTCCGGGTGCGCGAGCTCTGCCTGGGACATGGCGGAGTCTATGTAGGGCAGCATCCGTGGGCGGAGCCGATAGTTCCACAGCCCGATGATAGAGATACATAAAAACAAGAATGGCAGGACCAGCTCCGGGTAGCACGCCATAGTCAGGAACAGGACGTGAACTAGAGTGGTGGTAAGCGGGTTGTTCCACTTGCGGACGGCGTCGAGCCACCTCCAGAAAGCAATAAGGCCACGGAATACGGACATGAGCCGGAAGAAGTTGGCCTTGCTCCGGCGCATGCTGAACTGCGAGTCAGGGTCCAGCATGTACTCCACCACCTCCCTCCGCAGCGGCGGGTCGGCCCGCTCCAGCCGCTTTGCCACGATCTGTACTGCCTGGAACCGGAGGTAGTCCTGCTGCTCCGTGGAGATGGGGTTGGGTTGCTGTGTCGTGTGGAGCAGTGGCTTGGCGTACATGGCCAGCATCCTGGCCCACGACATACAGGTGAAGCGGATGCTGAGGTAGAGGACCCCGGTCTTCTTAAGCCCCGACGGTGTGAGTGCCAAGAGCGGGTAGTCCTGGGTGTACACGCGATCCGTTTCCAATGTTGCGAGGCGGATGCGTACCTTGCCCATCCGCTCGTCCCTGCCGTCATGACCGTTGAGGTGGCAATCATCGAAAACGGCCAAGGTGATGACAGTGCTGAGGTCCAACACGTCCCAGGTGTACTGCTCGTTCCACCGGGGCTCCACCGTGTTGAGGAGCGTGGGTGTGCGCACCCACTTCTCGCCGTACTTGGCAACACAGTAAGGGTCGGTGAGCCGCCCTTCCTTCACCTTCATGGGCGACAGGTTACACGCGCGCAGGATGCCCACCTCCAGGACGCCAATGGCGCTCTTGCGGAGCTCCTTCACCCAAAAAGAAATAGTATGTCTGTATATGTTAACATATATATAGTGCTGATTTTGTAAGGAAGCTGCATATGACATGGACAGTGTGGGAAAAAATGTTGCACTAGCTTATCATACTTTACTTTCTTCGAAATTTCCACTGAAATATATATATATATATACAAAAAGGACGAATTGCAAGTAATTGTCAAAAGAAAACCTAAGTTTCAGACGGCAGCGGAGATGTTTGACAGTCAGGTCAGCACGTGGTACTCAGTCTCAAGGCTCAGCCGCAGGTTGATCTTGCTGTCCAAAGTCTTCCCATTCCCATGTGACAGGCTAAACCACTTGGAGGGCACCGACTTGGCTAGGTCGTGGCGATGCACATAAGGGGACTCCAGGGGGATGATCACGCCGCCGATGGGTTCATCTCTCCCAAGGCCAACACGTTCCTCCACCGTCACCACTAGAGGGTCATCCAACGGCTCGCTAGCCACGAACGTGAACTCCTCGTCCCATGTCACGTTTGGCGACCCATGCGGCTGCCCTGGCTTTGTCTGCCGGACGTGTCCGGCGAGCTGAATCTTAGCCACAGTGGGCGCGAGGGAGCGGCTATCCTCCGCCCGCACTAGGTCTTGCGCGGAGATGACCACGACCTTGAGGCACATGAGCTTGGGGGAGCGGTACACGTTGACACGTGTCTTTGTGGGGCTGTCTTGGAAATGGGAGCGCCCTTCAGAACGCCATGCCTTTTCAAACAATCCTTCGGCGCTCCAAGGCAAGGACGTCTTCATTTCCATCAGCCCGCACGCCGAGTGCGACGCCACAGAAACTGTTGATACAGGTCCCGTGGGGCACATCATACTTACTGTCTGGCCAGCCAGCCAAGACACACCTCTCTCAGGGCTCGGTACAATGTGGTACACTCTAGGATTATCGGTGTTGCTCTTTCTGTTGGACTTGGTCGCCACCACACCTGAGGTAGCTTCCGCCGTCTAGCCACCAACAGGGGCGAAGCCATGGGTTAGTTGAGAACAAAACAAAGACGATGGTAGATTAAAGCTCTTTATTGAAGCCAAAATGGAAGTAAAGTTTTTCTTCAAACTACTCCTATAATAATAATATTAAAAAAATTGGTATTGTTGATATGCATGTGAAGATGGGTTTCTCTTCCAATCACTTTGCTGACCATCCATCGTGTGCTTGGTTATACGTTTTGACCGCAACCCATATCATTCTTGGGCCTGTTGGGTTATGTGACCGCGACCCCAAGTCCTTACTCGGCTGCTCTCATCATTGCCTTGTTGAGTATCTACAACTTTCGCCAAATTTCATAGTACAAGAACAAATATTACAATCTTGTTTCAGTTCAGTTTCACGGTATAACATTAATTATTAGTATTTTTATAAAACATTGATCCATTGGTTTACTTGAAACATTTCAGAAACTAAAATTGGTTATGAAATATGTCAAAAGAGTTATTATTTTATAAAACATGCTCATAAACTATGATGAATTTGAAAAGGGTTTGTACGAAAAAAATATTTCTCGACAACAACTTCACATTGGTGACTCCTTGTATGATTTGCATTACTCCGAAGAACTGTTTGCAATTTATCACTAAAACAGTGCTACTGCGTCACATATTTAAGTTAAAGTTCATATTTTGTTCAGAATAGGTAATAGACCCACCAAAAAAGTGACCGCATAGGAAAATAATTCCAGCCAACTAATCTACAGACAACCCCAAAAAATTTAACTCATGGATCATTGGCAGGCAAACATTTTTTGTATCACGAGTTTAAAAATGGATTTATTGTGACTTACGACATACCACCATATTTGTAGGAAACAAAATTCACCCTAAATTTTCTTAAATAAGTAACAATAATATGAAGAAAACTCAAAACTTGATTTGGCCGCATGCGGCCTACTTGACTAACAAATCAACACGTTGCTAATTTTGAGGTCAAAATTTCCAGTTCAGTATTATAAATACTCACAAAAAGAAGTCCAACCAAATGAATAAAGAAATATTATATTTCTTAAAAAGAATAAAATATAATGATTAAATACTATACAACTTACATCATTGAGAATCTTTCCACACAAAAGGAATGCAAAGACATACATAGAATTTGTAGAAAAAAAATTCCACAATTTATGTATCTTTACTTTTTTCCAAAGTGAATTCCACAAAAACTACTCCTACCGTTACAAAAAAATACATGACTTCCCGTTTGGTGTTAACTAACTATCTGTACCGATTGTCAAACTTAAAAATATTTGTTTAAAAATTCTCAAACTATAAGTATTACAGCAGAGGTAGTACGCACTAAAAAGTTCTAATGCCTAAATAGGTATGCACGAGTAAAGCAACTAACGTCATGGACGTCCTGGCACAGTTCCTTGAGATCCAGAGCTCATACTCTAGCAAGTCAAACACTTGCAATGCCAGGATCCAAGCGGTATCTTTATCAACTCCACACACTCCGAAAGAAATGTATACAACTCCGAAATAAAGGAACAAATACACAAATTCTCAGATTTTAAACATACCTGAATATTTTCCATTTCATGAAGCCTGTCAATTATGTCTCGTACACTAGTTGGTCTGTTCTTTGGATTGAACTCTCTGCACTCCAAAGCTATCTCGTAGCATACTTGTATTTGTTCACACAGTGTGTGTCGTTGTGAGCTGTCCAACCTATCATTCCAACTTCCAAGTACCTTAAAAAATGTGGTTGGTGAGTTATGGTCTATGGAATGGATAAGCAACACATTTCTACATATGGAACTCAAATATGTACAGTATATAGCGACCACACACATTCAAATATCAAACTAACAACAATATTATTCTAAAATGTAAATTGCGTCCCCATACATTCAAGTCATATATATCACCCTGTACATTGCACTTTCAGAAGTGAATCATCGAAGTAACAACTGAAATTCTCTAAAATGTATTTTCTACGTCGACTCTTTTGTAGCCAAATTTGTGCTTCAGAATACTAAGTGTGCCTCTAGATATGATATTGTCCAACATCTGAAACTAAAACGTAAGAAAAATAACCGAAGTAAAAGCATGATAATTATCTTAAAGTCGATCCTGCTTAGCCAAGAAGGAAATTGATCTTTTATCCTTGTAAAAAAGGGATATATTATTCTTACATCCTCAATAGCTTCATAACCCCTATGTCCGGTCACTATCTCTATGATAATAACACCCAGGCTATACAAGTCAGCGCTACGTGCAATCACACCCCCTTTGCGGACTTCCGGCGCTAGATATCCCCTATGTGAAAATATAAAAGGTCGGATGGATTAATGTACCAAGGGACTGCAATTTAAATCACAGTGCACAAAAGACAGAGCTTTCAGGAGGAGTTAGCTAGCTTACATTGTTCCTGCAACATTTTTTGTAATATCCCGGCTTTGATTTTCGTCAAAGCATCTTGCTAATCCAAAATCAGTAATTTTGGGTACCATGCTATCGCCAAGCAGTATATTGTCGGGTTTCAGATCCAAGTGAACAATATTATTCTCATGAAGGTACTGTACACCCTCACAAATCCCTTTTATTATCTTATAGCATGTTCCCCACTCGCGATTTGCATCTATAAGGGGAGAGGGGAAACAGGGTTTATGATTTGAGATACTTAATGCCTTAGCTTCACTCGATGTTATATGATAGAATATGCAATTTGTAGTACATGAATGAAGAAAAGAAAGAGAGAATTTAGAGTCGACATGATCCTACCGAGGATGTATTTAGAAAGACTCCCTTCGGGTATATATTCTAAGCAAAGCAATCTTTGGTGGACATCTGCCATGACAAATTTTCCGTGGTACCTTTCCATGTTTCCTTGTCTGTCAGCACAATATCCAAGGAATCTTACTACATTTTTATGCTTTACCCGCATCAGACATTCAACCTCTCGGTGAAATTTAGTTTCATCCATAAGAGCATTGGACAGCTTCTTCACTGCGACCTTCCTATCGCCAAGTATTCCCTATCACTCAGAGATGTTAGCATAGCATCGGTTTGGGTTTTCAAATCGAGTATGATTAAAGATTGGGACACTCATGCCATCTATTTATACCTTGTAAACCACTGCAAATCCTCCACTTCCAATCACCCGTTCGTCAGAGAAACCACCTGTTATTTCATCCAGAAGTGCTAACGGCAGGGCTTTGGGCTCTGCATTTCCATCGGCTAACATCTGTTCAAGGTCACTTCTCAAAGTAGTGACTTTCCGTTCCATTTGCAGTCAGTATGGGATGTGATTAACCTGGAAACATGAGCAAAAACCATTACTATGTATGCACATAGACCCAAATCCCGGATTGCCAGGTATATTTTTTGTAAAAAAAAAATCACTTCCCTAAGATTTTATTAGAACATGAAGTATTCTAAGGCCCCCTCAAGAGAAACAGTATTATGTACAACTATGACAACTCGGGATTAATGCACCAGAATGAGATCCATTGATTGCCTCCATGGATTTGGAGCAGCTCTTCGACCTCGAGATGCATGAGCCGGAGGATGTGAAAGAACGAAAAAGGGGACTGGCAAAAGATGGAGCTGGATCCAAGGTTGATCTCATTCACACTATATATAAACCGGATAGAGCACCAACACTGAACTAAAAATCAACATGCTGATCTACACACAAAGAAGGGGAAGAGAGAAATGAGGGCGCCTCGTCGCCGTCACTCACCTCTAGGCTCTAGCAGATAACGAACTGCTGCGATGCGGCTCGGATTCTGCTCGGACTCGCTCTGCTTGACAGCTGCAAGCTGGTGGCAAAGAGCATGAACACTGATTCGTCCGAGATTCAGATTTACTGTGAAGGGGAATGAGCGGACGACGAGCCTATCTAACAGAGGTCAACGGCTCCTTGTGAGAAGGGTTACAATAATTGTAGAGTTGTAAGACTAATCGCCGACGAAAAAACAGCTCATGAGTACATTGCTGCTCATTTGTCCCGCGTCTGTCCGTTTTGAGCAGATTGGACTAAAACCAGGCCCCTACGGAGCTGCTTAAACGGACCGTTGTCCATTTTTATCCGGGACTGTTCGAATCCCGATCAAATTTGATCCAGTTTTAAGCATTGTCCGAACAACTCTAAACAGCAATATGTGTCCACAACCCGCGCCGTGGACTACCAAAAAGAGGCACACATTTTGCCCTTTCCTCTCCCAACCCCATCTGCCGCCGCTGCTCCACTGCCCTCGCCATGGCCGACGCAGACGGAGCCACCGCCACCGCAACCACTGACCTTCTCGCCCCGGCCTGGCCGGCGACGGCCTAAGCCACCGCCCCACCGCAGAAGCCGAAGCCGAAGAGGCCCAAGGTTGCGCTCACGGAGGCGCGGACGAAGGAGGAGGGCGAAGGAAGACAAGGTGCTCCGCCGCCGATGGAGGACGAGCGGACCAAGATCGCCCAAGCCGCGGCACAAGCCGCCATGATCATGCTGGGCATGCAGCCAGCGCCCACCATGAACGTGGCTCCAACACAAGCATGTAGCTCGAACGCCTCAGCGGTCCGGCCGCGAGCGTCCTCCTCGATGCGCGCACAAGGACAGATTCGCCCGCGCCGGCGTAGGGGTACTTGCCCGGCCGTGATCCGACGCTGTCGCCCTTCTTCTCGTTCGACATGGAAGATTCATCGCCGGCCCGAACCATGGTCTCGATCGATCTGAACACGGCGCCCGTGTCCGGCCTGTCAACTGCGCCGTCGAGCAAAGGTGGCCACCGTCCCCTCACGGTCGTCCTACGCCCGTGTCCGGTGCCACGCAACCTGTTCGGCGAAATGCAGGACCCGTCCATGCAGCCGACGCCGGGCCTGACAAGGGAGGACGGCGAGGGGTTCATGGCCAACATGATCAACGAGGATGGCCAGGCAAGCTACGTCGACTTGGAGGACGAGCTATACGAGGAAGACGACGAAGTCGAGGTCCAGGACGACCCCCACATCGACGACATAACCATGTTCATGGAAGAGCTCACCCAGTAGGCCAAAGCAGCGAGGAAGAACACGAAGCGGGGCGCCGGTTTCACCAAGGCGGAGGACGGGTGCCTCCGCGACACATGAATGGAGGTGGGACAGAACACCATCGTCGGGGCCGAGATGAAGGGCAACGCCTACAGGAGGAGTATGTACAAGAACTACCATGAACGTGCCCTCCTCCATTCGTACTCCATGGTCACCAAAAGGACCGAGATCTCTATCCAAAAGATATTTGGGCTCATCTCAGCGGAGTGCAGCAAGTTCACTGGCTCCTTGAGCACGCCGTGGCCCGGCCTCAAAGAGGCATCAGCATCGGCGACTTGGTGAGTGGCCATACGTTCCCATGTCCTTCATTTGCATTGGCCGTACGTTCCCATGTCCTCCAATGCCCCTTTTGTGTAGGCTTTTCAAGCATTGGAGGTGAACAAGGCCAAGCATGGGGGCAAGTCATTCAAGTTCGCCCATTGCTACCGGAAGCTCAAGGACAACCATAAATGGAAGGACCGTCACAACGCCCTCCAGAAAGGTGTGGCCGTGCCGGGTGGGGTGCCGCCGATGGCACGACAAGTGAAAGGCCAAGGGGCCGAACCAACTCCAAGCTCGACCTCAAGCGCGATGCCACGACTATGGCATTGCAAGAGACCTTCAAGGGGTTCATCACGCCGAAGGACAAGACCAGTGACAAGAAGGACGAGAGGGACGAGAAGAAGCGCCGGGAGCGAGAGGAGTTGACGAAGAACTACTTCATCGTGCAAACGAAGAAGCTGGAGATAGAGGAGGAGAACGCGAAGACAAGGGCCATGGAAGCCGCGACTAGGGCCATGGAGGCCGAGAACAAGAAGAAGGAGGTCGATCTCGCTCTGGCCGCCCAAGAGGCACAAATCATGGCCATGGACCTGAGCCGGTTCACCCCGAGGAAGAAGGCCTACTACGAGAAGAAGCAGCAGCGGTACATGGAGGGCGAGGGGTGATTAACATGGCCTCGACCGTGGCCGGCATGGCATGAACCGTGGCCAGCATCGCTTTTGTACATCCTAGCCCTGGCTGGCCTGGCCTCACCTGGCCAGCATTGCCTGAACCGTGGCCGGCATGGCCTGATCGTGGCCGATATGGCTGAACTGTGGCCTCCTTTTGCGTGTGCCAATATTCTTTTGCTATATATTGTAGGGAATTTTGGTATTTGCATATGTTCCATTTTGAGTTGTGGCCACCATTTGAGCAGCCCCATAGGGGCAGTGGCCAAAACTGTCCGGACAGTGTCTCGGACGGCTGCTCAAACAGACACAACGGACACGAAATTGGTCCGGATTTGAGCAGCCCCGTAGGAGATGTCCTGAGCGGCACCAAAGGTTGTCCACCCATCAAATATTGTCCGGCCCCCCTAGGCCATCCGCCAAACTTGGGGGCCTTTGGAGTGCGCGGGACACTATCCGGTCATATATTTTTATCGGTTGGTCCACTTGTCAGTCAAACAACATCCATCTTCGGCCATCATGTAACCGGCCATGATGGCGGCCTTCCTTCTTCGCCGTCTTCCGCCGCCGGGCGGGAGGAGGGGCGCGAACGCCGCCGTGGCAGGAGACAATCCTGCTTCGGCGCCGGGAGCAACCGCCATGCACGACACGGCAAGCAGGGGCCCGCAGAGCCCTGCATTGCCCTCGAACGACGACGCGGGATCTGGCCTCCAGGTGGTTCCTCGAGACGTCGAGCTGCCGGAGCGCGGGCTGCGTCAGCACCGGCATGGCCCCGTGAGTCGGTTCCCGTCAAGCATCAACCAAAAACCTTGTTTCAGAACTAAAAAAAAGACCCTGATCCATGTATTAGGTTGTCGCTGGTCAATCCATTCAAATGCAGCTTCACTGTCAGATTTCATTCTCTCCTTATTTTTCTCCTAGGTTGGAACATTGATAGATCTAGAAATTGCCCATAGATCATTCTTTAGGGTCTTCCCTTTGTGCAATGTATGAAAATTTGCATAGATAGGCCTAACACAAAAACTTTTTTTTAGAATTTGGGAAAATCTTTTGGACAACATTAATAAGCCCCTAAAAATTAAATGAAGCTAAGTGAGTGCAAACAGAAATGGAAATAAAAAAGCTAAGTAACAATAATTATAGCATAGCAAACAATAATGGAAATAACATAGCTATGTAACAATAATTATAGCATAGAAAATAAAAATGGAAATAACATAGCTATGTAACAATAATTATAGCATAGCAAATAAAAATGGAAATAACATAGCTATGTAACAATAATTATAGTAAATGAAATAATAATGGAAATCAATTGTGTAAAATTATGTAATAACCATTGAAAATTGAGAGACATATCACCTTCTGCTTGTCACTCATGATTGTAAATGGGGAAGTGTTTGTAATGTTGAGAGAAACCACTCCCATGAGCTTGTGCACTCCTCCTCAATCAATCCCATTGCAATGGAAAATATGCAATCATTTGGATAAATTCCAACAACTGTAAGAAGTTGTCCCTTGTACCTAGTTTTAATGTGGCGGCCATGTATGCAAATTAGAGGCCTACATCCCTCCAAAAAAACCTCTTACAAGCATCATCTGACCATTATAAAGTTGCCAAGTGCTCCTTTGATTCTTCATCAGATTGCTCCTTTATCTTGTTGGTGGACATGAAAGACTTGAGCCAGGGTTTGCCCTCCTAAGCTCTTCACCATAGTCCCGTAGCAGGCTGAATAAGACTGCCTCATCACCATATATTATATCGGGTGTTGCCTTCCTTGATCTTCATAGCTTAAATAAGTTTGGCACTATGTTAAATTCGTTTTGCACTTTGTTCTTAAATGAAGGCAAATCCAACTTCTGGTTATCTCTGAATTCCTCAAGGAAATATCTTGTGAGAAATGGTGTTGTTAGTACCTTCAGATCCCATTCTTTGCTACATTTATGCACTGCATTATATTGTCTAATAACTATTGCTTCTGTCCTAGAATATTTTGAGGCCTTTAGGAACCAAGGGAAGTCATGCTTGCAGAAAGCATGTACCGCTGTCCTCTCATTTCTATTCTTCCTAATCTTCACTTTGTTCCTAATGCTGTATGCAGTGATTGCAACCCTGAATTCCTTCATGTCAGAGAACACCATGCTAACTAAAAAGGTAGGGCTTTCCAAGTCAACATCTGCATTGAACATTGCAAATTTGTATTTCAGTAGTTCTGCCTTGAGAATTATATCGCCATCTTGTAATGTTGCATCATCCTCTTCTTCTTGTACCTCAAGCTTCTCATTGTGATCATCCACATCCCTTTCAACATTGGCTAGAAAGATATCACCATCTCCATCCGTAGCATTATAGTCATTGTCTCAGAACTCTGAATCAGTGTTGTCCTCTTCTCCCTCTACATCAATTGCTCCAAATTCAGTATTTCACATTGTAGTTGTCAAAGAAATCAACTGTGCCATCATCATAGCTGAAATCATCCTCACCATATAATCCACCGAAAAAACCATTATGCTCCACTTGGACTGTGAACAAATCTGCATCATCACTTGCAGCAATAATTTTTAAGCTAGATCAACTGCACAATTGCTCTAAATTCAGTTAAACAGTGTAACAATGCATCAATCGGAAACACTACATGCCATACAACAATAGATAAATTCAGTTAGCATTGGTACAACATATAGAACATTACAAAGATACAAGCTTTTCTCCTGAACCGATCATGGCTACTACATATTTTCGCCAAAATCACATGTATTTACTAAATCAGTTGTAGAAATCATGGCCACTACATTTATTATAGCAATCTACGCTGTTTCTGGCTCCAAAAATTGTCCCCTGTTTCGTATTTTCCTAAGAAATTGTCCCCTTATTTTCACTCCAAAAATCGTATGTACTAATTAAACAAGAACAAGACACTGTGCACCGGGGGATATCATCAACCGTGCTCCCAGGAAAAGAAGGATTCGATCATCCAACAAAGAACCCTAGCTAAACCCTGGTCCAAAACCATGGCCGCCGCGGGCGAAAAGGCAGAAAACAGGGAGGCGGCGACGAGAATAGGCCGGGGGAGGAAACGTACCATAGTCAGTGCTCTTTCCTTTTCTGGGCGGACAGGGCAAAAGCGTCGGGACGTGCAATAGTGGGACGAAGCGATCAGGACAGATTTATGAGGCTACTGTTAGGAATTTATGCAATTTACAGATTAAATTAATTCAAGTATGAATCATGAGCATGACGTAAACATGCTGATAATTTACCATATTCCTGCATACTAGATTGACAGTAGACACATCTACGCAAACTACTAGTATGGCACACATAAAAATAATAAGGGCAGGGATAAACGTGTTATACCCTGCGATCGGCCAGTTGGCAGTAGACGTAGCAGTGGCGGCAGCCTCTGCAGCAGCGGTGGCCGCTGCAGCAGCAGCCGCGGCCTTGGTGGCAGCAGTGGCTGCCTCGGCGGCAGCAGCAGCGCGTTCGACTTCGCACTACTATAGAAATGCTTACCCCAGGCGAACAGAAATGGTCTACCACAAGCGCATAACTGTTCGCCTGGGACCATATCGCCAGTGGTAATCACTTACCCCAGGCGAATCTAGATATGCGCCTGTGGTAATTCAGAATACCGTAGGCGAATCAGCCTTGTGCGCCTGGGGTAACTGATTTACCTGTGGCGAACAAGCCTGATGCGCCTGGGGTACATATGCGCCTGGGGTATTAGTTCTTATTCGCCTAGGGTATGGTTTTCTCGTATCAAAGAATAAAATAAACCAAAATACTCTCAATTTGCACAAATATATCAAAATGACAGAGATAACAGGAATAACAGGAAAATGACAGAAATAAGTTTCAATTGGCACTAACTTAGACATGCAGAAAATAACATCGATCGATCATCACAACTAGTAGTCATTACATAACCTCGATCATCAACACATAATACACAAGTTAATATTACATAGTATCGAACAGAGATAGTTCAACAGATAGTTTAGCTACACAAGCAGTAGAGCAAATAGCATCAACACAAGGAGTATCAGCACGGCGATGGCGAAGGTGGTCATCCGGGCCCTCGTCGTCTCCGTCTTCTCTCTCGCTAGGTAAGTGGCGTATCGAGCTTCCGCCTCCACCATGGTCTTGTACCCCTTGTAGCTGTTGTGCTGAAACCGTGCACCTGTCTCCGGCATTGTTCCCAATCGTCGTAGACTCCGGGAACCCTACCGATCATGTCATCTGTGCATAGGACAAAAATACGTGTTTAGCATGGAAAGTGATAATAGACCGCAAATAACTATCAAAGAAATAGAAGCGTCAAGGTTTATGAATAAAACACGGCAAATAAAGGACTAAAAGTTATATGATGCAAGTGTATACTAACATTTTGTCAATCCTATGGTCTCGGCAGGAACAGACGAATGCCTTCTAGCGTGTTGAATGTTCGGGTGTCACGTTGCTCTCGTAGATGTGCTTCTATGTCACAGATGCTCGGTGGTGCGTGGCCGTGGAAGAACAAGCCACCTCGAGTGATGACATCCGACACGAGTATCGTGCAGATCCTCCGCTCGATGCGACGGAACTCAGCCCGCACATATTCATCAGGGGTGTTGGCCATCTTTGTGGTCAGGTCTCGGAGATAACTTGGTAACAATACCAGTTGGGCATCCTTTAAGTACTCCCTCATCTGAAAGATGGCATACCAAGCTTTCAACCCAGATTCTTGCTCCGATTGCTTGAGGCAGGGGAAGTTTGTTACGTGGTTGCACACGTAGCCGCCTCAGACTATTCTCTCCTTTTATAGGGGCTTGCCTAAATCGAAGGCGAAGCCGTTGAGGGCACCATTAAGAATATCTCTTATGTCGTTGTAGTCCTTCTGCACCGCCCTACCCACATCGAGATAAGTGCATTGCGACCAATGCGGTCCCATGACGATGAGTGTGCATCCTCCTTTTCTGCGCAGAACTTTTCGAACAAGCCATCAATATCATCGGAATACTAAGGAGATTCTAGAAAGAATGTAATGACGGGAAGCAGAGAGGACTACTTACAGGGGAAAGTGTGTCATGAGAATGGCGTTTTTATCCTTGTTATCTATCAAAAAACCCGTTATATAGTTCGTGATAACAACCCGGTCCGCAGGTGACCGCAAGTAGTCCTCAACCATGTAGTAGGGGTCCATAATTGTGATGTGCGGGGTAATCTCCATGACCATATCGTGCGCCATGCTGAGTGATACCAGGCGGACAATGCTTCGGTCGAGCTTTCCCAAGTGGAAGACCCTGAATACGTCTTCGTATCTGATGAAGAACACCTCTGCGGGATTTGTATCCACAAAGCCCATGGATCAGGGCATCTTGACCACGTATAGCGGGTAGGAGGGATGTTTCTCACGTAGAAGTTCCGTCTCTCTGAACAAAATTCCGTTGTGGATGCTCCTCATGTCACCACCCATGACAGCGACAACCTCTGGCGGTAGCATCGGCTGACCTATCTCATCCACCTTCCTCCATGGGACGGCGGGCGGCAAACGGTCCAGGACTCGGGCGGCCGCTGGCTGGCTACTAGAGGAGGCACCACCTTTCTTCTTGTTGGCTGGCGGCCTCTTCCGATGCTTCTTCTCCCTCAAGCACAGGGGAGTGCCGCTTTGTTTTACCGCCTCCTCGGCCGTAGCACGGAGTGTATTCGGGGTAACCACCATAGGTTGTGGAGCCGTAAAGGCCGTATCCTCCTCGGGAGTTTCTTGGGAATATGTTAGCTTCTTCTGGATATCCGGTTTTCTGGTGGGTAACTCAGAAGGACCACCCTCTTCGCCAACTACCTTATTCTGGATATTAAGATTTCTGGTGGGTAACTCCGGAGGAACCTTTTTGCCATCCAACTTATTTATGAAATCGTCAATGGGAGCAAGTTCAATATCCATGTAGTCGTCATGGGTCTCATGCTCGTGATGTTGCTCGTCATGTGACGTCTCGTGCTCGGGAGGAGGAGGATCCACCGGAGGTGGAGAGAGGACCTTGTCATGTTGGGTTGCCCGTGGAGGGACAACCTTGTCTTGTTGGCTTGCCGTGGGCACAACAGGTGTAGTAGTGACGACCATGCCATGGCTTGGCGCCGAGTTTGACAGGGTGTTCAGCCGAATAAGGGCTTTCGGCCATAGCAAGATTTGATTGTCGAGTTGGCCGAGATTCAGCTCGCTGTCGGCATCGGCGGGTTGATTAGGAGGATACAAGTCCTGGAATCCCGGTAGCACCACATCGACGCGAACCCGAAGCTCGTTGGCCGGTATATCTCTGCAGTGGTACTTGCGGGAGAGTCGCTGCAAGATGCTCCCCTTTGCAACATCCTTCAACTCGCTGCCCACTTTTAGCAGGAAGGTGCATCCCGTCGCGTCAGCCTACGATAACATGCATGGATAGGTCAGAGAGTGGGGTTATATTGAACTGGCTACAGCTTGAGACGGTCAATAATTTACCGTGAGGGCATCGAGCTCGGCTAACGTCGACGGACCATAGGTGATGGTGGGATCGTCGAGCAACGATAACATTGACGGACCATCGGCCGCGCCGGACACGGTCGACGGTCCATCGGGGGCAGGCGCGTCGGGCACGGCGGGGGCGGGCGCGCCAGGCACGTCCAAAGTCGACGGACCACCGGCGGCGGCCGCGTCGGGCACGACCAACGTCGACGGTCCACCTCCGGCGCCTATGTTGATCGTAGGCATCGGCCCCTGTGCGCCCCTGGCGATGTAGCCAAAGAGTTTTCAAATACGGCGGGTATGAGCGCATTCATCTTTTCCCCGACATTTTGCTCAATCCGCTTCTCCATGTTTTCTTCCAAGTCCGCCACCTTCTTCTTCAGCAACTCCACCTCCTGGTTTGAATGGCTCTTCTTCGCCTCTCGCAACTCCTTAGTGCTGGGCTCAGCCAAGCCATAGTTGGTGTCGCACCCGGACTTCTAGAGGATACTCACCGTACGAACTGAACAGTATTCTGATTGGATTACGGGGCTTACCGGCACCCGCGTCCTCTTACGAGTAGGCCAACACTTATGTGTGACAACCAATCGCTACTGTTCACCGTCGATGTAAACTATCCCGTAGAAATCAGGACACTTCCATTGACGTACTTCAACCATACACACACGGTACGTCAACGGCGTTTGAACAAGTGATATCACAACAGATCTCTACGACACAAAAGATCGAAAATAAGTTGCAAATGGCTCTCATTAGAGCAGAGATAGCAAATACAATCATTCAGAGGACACATGTCCCAACAATACATCAGTACATCACAGCGGAAGCATTCAACATGTCTGAGTACAGACAAGAACCAAATAGGCCTAAGAGGCCGGGAACGAACAGACAGAGCCCATCCACGAAGTCTCGGATCCTGCCCGGGTCCGCTATCTACTCGTCAGCAGTCTCGTCATACTCCACGTAGTTGCCACCATGTAGATCTTCGGAAACGTAGGTCTGCGGAAACCACAGCCCCAAAGGGGTCAGTACATAAACGTACTGGCAAGCAAGACTCACAGTTCACCAAAGTGTAACCCGTCAACACCAAGCACAGATGCCTTGGGTTCAACGGAAGAGAGGGGATATAAAAGATGCTGCCACTGGCTGCGCTAACCAACTACAGAGATTCTACCACTTCCGACTAACAGAAAGGAGATAAGATCGAGGATTGTAACCAACTGAAAGATAACTTCAAACAAACCCATCCTGGATCTCGCCCCTTATCCGAAGAAGCAATCCGAGGATAACTCACACAGTTGTAATAAAGGTGAATCAAGTTATTGTGCCATCAACCTATTACTAGTCAAGTTATTAATCGTTGGGTGTAACATGGTTGATCATTAGGTTTAAGTTGTCCTGAGTACTTGTTAGCCAGTACTTTCACCAAGTAATCCATAACCGCGGAAAACACGGCTTCTCGAGAAGATTATCCCTGCAGGGTTGCACCAATTTAGCCGTACACGCATGAATAACCCGCCAGATGGGAAATCACCCCACCAAGCGAGGTACTCAACACAACCAACCCTTCTTCGCATCAAGCCCAAAGCACCGCGTGCTGTGCGTGCGCGGCTAATCGAGCCCCCCGAAGAAAAGGAGGACCCTCATAGCACTGGAAGACCACGCCGCCCTAAATGCCGACTACGAAAGTTCCACCCGGGCGCCAAGGGCTCGCAAGATCATGCATGCAGCAAATGGAAAGCCCGAACTAGTACGGCGATTTGGAGGAGATGCGAATCGGGTCAAGTTGAGGGGGGCGCCCATACTCGCTTCCCACATGCGGGTAGTGCGCTCATCATGGATCAGTAGACAAGACCCTTTTCCTAATTAGGGGGTCGACACTAGCAGGCCTAAAAACCACCCTGGGCCTCCTGCCGGTGCCTTATCATCAAATTTATTATTAATCATAACATTAGCATGATTGATTGATTAAACATCGAGCCCCCAAAACATAATATGGAGATAGTAACAGAAAGTAACGGGTAACAGACTCGAGCAAAACAACCTAAGCATGCTAGTAAGACACGGGCTCAAACAATGGTTATAGGTATGGAGGCGAGGCAATATCAGGGTTAAAGGATACATGTGATAGGTTCGTAACAGAAACAACTACTACTAAGCCTAGCAGAAAAGAACAACGGAAAGTATCGGTAATCAATGTTGAAAGGAACACGATGGTTCATGTGAGTGATAACTTGCCTGCAAAACCCAGTAGCCTGGTACTGAGCTAACTCCTTAGAAGGGGTGTCGTAAGGATCGTCGGTCTCAACGTCGTCGTTTAACCGGGAAGAAGCAAACGAACAATGCAGAAAGATAAACAATCAATATCAGGGCATAGTGCACAAACATGGGATGATGCATGTCATGTTAATAGATGCATCAAAATAAACTACTTGACAAGATAACACAATTTAATTGGACCCATATGCAATTGGATTGCATATGGAAAAGATCCATTGAATTAAGTGGAAACAAACGATTTACAATTAATTGTTATGTGAAAGTTGTTATCATGATGCATGCATGATGGTAACCACAAAATAACAACAATTAACAATGATAGATGCAAAGGAAAAGGAATAAAGCAAGTTTGGAAATTATTTATTAAGTTTGGAAAATGTGGTTACTTAAACATGTCACACAACCAATTATTGTTTTCATCAATTTAAAATGTGCAAAACAATTAACAAGATTTATATTTGAAAAGAACATCAAATTTTAGTTGGATTACATGTTTCAAATATTGAAATTTGAATTAGGATGAATTTATTATGAATTAAACAATATTAAACAAGTTTTAATTGAATTTAAAACAAGTTGAATTTTATTTGAAGTTTATTTGTTCAAATCATAAATTCAAATTCACATTTGAAAAGTGCACACTTTGATGGTTTGAAAACATATTTTGCATGTTCAAAAATATTTTATTTTGAGCAAGTTATGATTTTATCAAATTTAATTGAATTAAACAAGTATTAAATTATTTAGGCAATTTAAATTATTCAAACAATGAAACAAATTTTATATTTGAATAGGATATTCAAAATGGTATGAAAAACATATTTTATTTGCCTTATTTGAAATTAGTATGAATTATTTATGAGTTATTGCAAATTACATTTGAATTATTCAAATTTGAATTTTTAAATGCATTTTGAAAACTCAAAACAGAACACAAATGGAACAACTGGAAAGATCATTTAATTTTGAACAGAAAACATATATAACTTTTATTTATTAGACTTATAGATTAAAAGTTATTGATTTTTAAAGTTTAGTGTTTTATTTCTGCCATTTAAAAGAAATTGAAATAAAACAGATTCGTTTTTAAACCTTTTGTTACCGCCACTGGGTCTAACCCCAGCCACTGCCCCGTGGGCCTGGCCAGCGTGGCGCGGTTGGAAGGGGAGGTGGCGCAGCGGGTCACTGACCCGTGGGACCCCGCGCGCGAAGGTAAATGGCGAAAAAGAAGTGGCCTCGCGCGGCCTGTGGGATTCGATCCTGGGTCGCTGCGTGCGCGCGGTAGGGGCGTTGCCACTGCGGCACTGCTCGGTTGTGTGAAAGGTAAGGGGGTGGGTTGCAGGTTATCATTCGGTAGCGAAGTTAACTGAATTTTTGCACAGGCCGATCTCTGAACTTTAACTGCAGGTTCGGTAACTGGTTCTCGACAGCGATGGCGGCCAGCGATGGGCAGTTGCGGCTGCTCGCCGCGGATCGCTGCCGTGCGCGGCTGCCGGTGCGGGCAGTGCGGCCGTGGCCGGTGCTACCGTGAGCATAGAGGAGGAGGTGAACGAGGAGGGAAAAGGAGGCGACGAGGAGGCTCACAGTGCGGCGTCGGTGGTTCTGACCCCGTCGAGGACGCGCTCGCCGGCGGCCGTTCGGGGGGCCACTCGCCCGTCCACGGGGTTGCAGGGGTAGCGGCCACCGCGGCGGCTCCATTCCCGCGGTCGGCGACCCGCGGCAACCACCCGTTCCCCGCCGCCGTGGCGCTTCCTCCTCCGGTAATGGACAGGTTCAGAGGAGGGACAGAGAAGGTGGGGGAGACAGCAGAGGGAGAGATGGCGGCGGTGGGTTGGAGAGCTAGGGTTAGGGGCGAGCAGAGGGTTTTATGGAGAGAAGAGGGGGTGGTACGGCAATGATCCTAGAGGGGGAGGGGGGATCGGGTGGCTATGCTGCTGTTCGTACAGAGGAGGGTGACGCCAGCGAGGAAGATGACCGTGAGGAAGAGGTACTGGGCCAGCTGCGCGTAGGTTAGAGGTTAGGTGGGCTGGGCCTAGTTAGGTTAGTTAGCTGCTGCTCGCTGTTTGCTTTTTATTTATTTTTTGTTTCTCCTGTTTTTTTTTGTAGAAATAGAAAATGGAAGCATTTGATGGGGTTTTGAGTTTATAAAATTTTGGGAAAAAAACAGGTGAGTTTGTTAGTTCAATATATACCACTTTACAACTTAAGTTTTTGGAAAATCCAATTTAGTTGTTGTTTTGCCAAAATGGTTTGAATTTGAATAATTTGCAAATAGTTGATTAATATTAGAAAATAACAAGTTTAATAGGGTGAACCCTACTATTAATTGGATTAGATTATTAGAATGGTTTGTTAGTTTTCATAAGTTAGAATTTGGTGCTGTTTGAAGATGCTTTGAATTTGGAAACAATTGGGAATTTCTTAAAAGCATCATTTTATTAGTTGATTCATTATGGAAATAAATTGGAACAAATGTGGTTTGAGTTGAGCTTTTATTTTCAATAGAAACAATTGGATGTTTTAGTTGAATCTTTCATTTGGAAAAATTGTAACATCACAAGGATGAAACAAAAGGTTTGAATTTTTGGTTTGGAATTTAAATAGAAAACAAAGGAAAACAACTGGAAACAGTTGGAAAACAAAACAAATGCAATCAACATGATGCCATGATGCAAAACATAAAATAACAGAGAGCAAAACATTCTAAAGGCTATTTTTCAGACTTGGGATGTTACAGTTGGCGTGCTTCCTATTTAGTCCGCCGCCGGTGATACGGCCTAAGTGCGGCCTTTTCAGCAGTTCCTGGCTCTTTGCCTTGTTGTACCCTCTGATAAAAGGCTTATCCCACGCGACTTTGGCCGTCGACGTCTGCGACGAGGAAGATTGAAGATGTTGTTCTTCTAGCTGCATAAGCAACATATGAACGGTTTAGAAATGGTTTCGCGTACTAGAATGAAATCATGGACTCGATGATGATGAGTAGCATGAAATGGTAAATTTCTTACCACTAGTTTCTCAACATTCCTGACGCTATCGTCCATGACCAAAATAACATTCTCCACCATCTTGGGGTCCGTGACAAGTTCCCCGGTCGGAGTTACTTTTCTGTACCTCGACCTCATAAATTTCTGAAACTGCGGGTCATGGGCATACTTGGCGTAAGGGTTCTCAATCCCTTTTTCAATGTAGGCCCGGTCCTCTTTCTCCCAAATTGGCTCCTTCCCGTCGTAGCCACGACAGCCGAGATTGTGGTGACCGATGTTCTTCGACGCTAGGTACCTCCCCCAGTTCGTTTGATTCTTAGTGAAATCAAGCGACTGGTTATCTAGGAAAATCTTGAAGTCATCGGGCGTAATCCGCGGGAAGTGGCGATGGATCTCTTCGAATGGTTCCTCGTCCCTAATCATCGCCCTCACCGTAGTATTATAATTTCTCCGGGCTTTGGTGAATCTAGTGAGGGCGAGTTTGTTCACCAGGTTGCCATTCAGATTCTCGTTGTTGTAGGGGTGGGGAACTCGAACCGCGCGTGCAGCCTCGAGATGAGTTGGGCGCGCAGAGTTTGCTTCTTCTTGAGAGTCGGCTCGTTGATATTGACGACGTCTCGAAGGATCGCGCCAAGTTGGAGGAAGTACCCCTTCACAAGGTCCTTAGACATCACAGGCGTGCCATTGGAAGGATCCACCTCCGTGAATTTCTCTCGAACGGTGCCGACCTTGTTCGGAGCTCGCTGCCAACACTTCTTTCCCGTCGTGCTACTCTCGGAGGGACCCCCGGCGCCACTATCAGTGGTTTCCGCCTCGCCACCGGTGATCCCGTCATCATTGTGGGGCTCGCCATAGGGGGGCTGGTTAGTCGTCCGATCGTCATCGCCATCATTGGCTCTCTCTTCCTCTTGCGACTCTCTGGCCATAAGCAGGTAGTGGTCCAATAACGCCGGATCCGTAGAAGAAGAAGACATGCCTAGCTAGCAGTAGACAAAATATACACTAGGTTAGTCACCGGAAAAATTCGGCATGACCTCTGCTATAAATGGTCATGCCGGAGTGTCAGAAATTTGCCGGAACGTAAATGAATCAACGTTCCGGCAAAACATTGGCACTCAATGTACCTGCAACATAGATAGAATGCACACATGGCAAAAAAAAAACAGCTTCTTGCTGTCATCTCACATGCCACAAAAACTCCCAGGAATTCATATCATGCCAAAAAACTCCCAGGAATTCATATAACTTTCTTCTTGTTCTAATGCCACTAAATACATATGCCCCCAGGTAGTTTCAAAAAACTCCCAGGAATCGTCTCTGCATCTGTACTCCATGGTACCATATAAAAATACATGCCCAGGTACAGTTTCGAACTGAAAGTGCATCAATAAATAAATACCACGTGGTTGCAAAATTACTTTGTTTCAAACAGGTACAAATTATCACCTGGGTACAAAATACATGCCCAGGTACAGTTTAAAACAGATTCTTGATTGTTTAATTTGTTTCATCACGTGACAAATTACCACGTGGTTGCAAAATTAGCAGATAAATACTAGAATAATATAGATACTGATTATGCAAAAACAAGTAGACTATTATTCTGAAGTCAAGATGGGTACAATACTAGATGTTGGAAATAAATGAAGAAGAAAAAGGAGCAGCCAAGGTACAGAAAAACAAATCTAGCATTGAAGAGGTTTGCAACCAGCAGTGTGGCCAGACCTTTGATAAGCCTAGATCGATCCATTGGTTCATGTTCAACCCCTCTGCAGAAGCCCATGGTGCTTCACCAAGTGCATGCATCTGACCGCTATGTATGTTGACATGACACTGACACTGCACCTAATATGTTTTCATTCAAAGATAACATGTGGTTTGCATTGCATTATCTCCAATTTATGCCCTGATTTTCTTGGAAAAAATGCCCTGATTTAAAGGCTGGCAGGCTCTAGTTGGTTTGGCTGGTTTCATGAGATGGACAATGCATGGGTAGGGCTGGCCCAAAGCTAATCAAAGCATGGCCCATCCAATCACCACAAGCCTCAAGGGAAACGAATAGTGTCCAGGTAACACGTAGCTAGTCCGCACAGGAGCAGAGTGGGCCAGCCCTACCACTAGTGTTTATGCATTTTTTAGAGAAAGAAAAGAGACCGTTGTATATGCCTTTTTACCCATTTCTTAATGGTTTTTGTAGGTGTTCATACATGATTCAAATGGCACTAGTTACTCAAAGGAAGGGAGGCTAATAGGATATGATCCAACATATGATCTTGCTGTTCTGAAGGTCTGGAACTGCACTTTCTTTGGCTGTAGTAGTGCAGTTGCAATGATGTAGAAATTTAGCAGAGGTGTTTTTTTAATCTCATAATGAACTATCTTAAAGGAAATTGAATATTCAGCTAGGTTTTTTGAAATAAAGCCTAACAGATTCTGGAGCAAGGATTGTTGACTAATTTTTTTAGATAACCAAAAACTGCTGCAGAGTTGTCAAATTTGTATGCCAGTGCTGGCTTGTAGGAGGACATTAACGAGCTACGGAAGGTGATGAAGGACATGGGTTTTGAGAAGCATGTCGTGTCTACTTGGGTTCAAGAATGAAAATTAAATGATATGGTATCTTCATTGAACCATGACAAGCAGACAATGCAGTTAATTTTGACATTCTTCCACAAGCTCATGTCAGTTCTGACTGCCAATGTCTAAGTATATATTTACAAAAGTATGTTTTATGCAGTAGAACATCCATCTTTGATTTATACCACTAGTGGAAACAGGGGCTTTAGTCCCGGTTCGTAGGCCCCCATTTGTCCCGGTTGTGCAACCGGGACGGGGCATCCGGGACAAATACCCCTCCCCATTGGTCCCGGTTGTGGCAGGACCCGGGACAAATGGGGCTGACCACGTGGCCCGAGCGCTGGAACCTGGCCAGGGCTATTAGTCCCGGTTCTGAATACGACCCGGGATGCATGCCCCTTCTGCCGCGGCAGGGCTTTTGCCCTTTTCTCTGCCGCGGCAGAAATTTACAATTTCCGTTTTTTGGTCCCGAGACCTCCTGGCGGCCCCTCCCCGGACCTCGAGAAGAGAGGAGCCCGGATCGCACGAGTGAATAAGTATATAAAGCAGAATAAGAAACACTTATATTACAGAAGCAAAGTATATCGAGCATATTACATGACCGATGGAGTGTATTACAAAATCAAACTTAGTTCCAACCGGAGGCATGGTACTCTCCATCTACGTTTATGACCTCTGCATCTAAGAAGCCCGCAATTTCCTCCTGAATTGCTCGTATGCGGTCCCTAGGTAGAAGACCGTCCCGAAGCCGTTCGATCTAATATAAAGAAGAGTGGTCACTAAAATATATGAAGCTAAGTAACTAAAATAGATAGTAATAAGAAGAATTGACGACTAACGTACATGAAGTTGCTTTAAATTTCTGCCCTTGGGAGATGTGGTCTGACGAATGAACTCGCAAACGTAGTATCCACACAAGTTATTCCCGTCTCCTTGTTGCAAGCACTATACGAGAAGATTGTTTCAATAAAAATAATAATCAACCAGGCATGATAATGGTATCGACACTAGAATCAAGGAGATGGGCACGGATCTAGATAGTACTTACTTGCACAACATCAAATGTAAGTTGTTTTTCCCATTCACCGGGAGACTTCTTTATGAACCTCTTCCAAACCCTACCCGAGAAAGAAAAAGAATAAAAAGAGTTAGTAATTACTTGATATCCGAAAATGAAACAAAGTAGTCGATATATTGCAGTATATAAATACTGAAATTAATAAAGATTGAAATTACCGCTGGATCATTTCCTGCATGTCAGCCCACATTGAGAGGGGTTTACGTTTTGAGTCCATTACAATTACTTTTCCTTTGTCAATTTGGAAGATTAGCAGAATATAGTGGAAGCTGCGCACGCAGAACTCATCAATTATACAATGAACATCGAGTAAGGAAAACAGAATGTTTACAACAGAGTAACACACTTACTTGAAGTTGTAAGGAAATAGTATTTCCCGTCGGTGTTGGTTAAATATTATTGCCCTCAGAATATTATTTTCTGTATCCTTGGGAGATTGCCGAAGAGTCTTTTCAAAAATAATATTTGGATCAATGAACCCAATATCATAGATTCCACCTCTTTTGCATTCGAGAATCTTCATTCTGCAATTATAATATATGAGTGTACTATATATATATATATATATATATATATATATATATATATATATATATATATATATATATATATGAATATATATGCAATTGAATGAGGTGGGCTAGAGAAATAAGTGCTTACAGACAATAGGCACTAAGGATAGATTTGTCGAGGGCCTGCTGCTGGTATAACTGAAACAATTCCTCAAATTGAATCATAACATATCCATTTCCAGTTCCATAGTGCTCGTCCTTAACGTTGAGACATAGCCAGTCCTCAGATTCATCAGCGGCTTGCATATACCAACTATGCACTCTTCGCATTTTCGTTGGTAGATCCTTTATCTCCTCCGGTTTGACAAGAGGCTTCCCGTACTCGTATTTGTACGCATATTCAGCTGCGGGGAAGTAGTTCACTGTTTGCATATACTCAGCAATGGACAAACCCGCATCAGCTGCCTTGTCTGCGTACAGTGTTATAAACTCCGGATCAATATCCTCATCAGCAATATTAGTGCTCGGCCCCACCTAGGTATTGGAAATCACTTTGAGCGGGGACGTGGATTGTTTTTTCTGCTCTCCGAGTTGAGCAACTGATTTCCCCTTTTTCCCGCTTGCGCTACTACTCTTCGTTGACCGCACCATTTCCTGGTGTGACTTCAGAATAGAGCGGTCATAGTCAGATGACAGACTCGGCTCGGGTTGAGGAAGAGTCTTCACCATTTTCCAAGCTCGTTCTATCTCTTCTTCGGTCTCAGGGAAATCTGGCTTTTGCTTCTCCTTCCGCTTTGATTTCCACGCATCGTATTCGTCCTTTGCGATTTTCTGGGTTTCCTCGGGAGTATAGTCGTAAGGTAACTTGGGTACCTCTTTTGGTACCTTCGGGAGGGGTGACCGTTGACGTTTCGGTGATTTTTTACGTTTCGGCAGAAACTTAGTGGGCGGAGAGGGCTGACGCGGCGGCGTAGGCGACCGCGCTGGAGACGTGCACGGCGTAGGCGACCGCGCCGGAGACGGCATGCGTTGCGAAGACGACCGCGCTGGAGACCTTTGCGCTGGAGAAAGGCGAGGATTCGATGGCTTTGTCGTCTGATTTGTGAGCACAATGCATTCCTTTAGCCATAGAACGGTCAAGTTCTTGGCTTCTCCGAGTTCAGTCAACTCTTCGTCTTCACCTTCAGGAAAATCAAGCTTTACCCGCTCGAATCCGTTGACAACTTCATCGACCCCAACAACAGCGTAGCCCCGTGGAACCGGAAGACTATGGTGAGTTGGTTCGTTGCCAATTGGTAAGGCATATCCGGCCGCCGCCTTGATGGTTATATTGACGACCTTCACGTGGAGCTCACAGGATGTCATTTCCGTGATCTCATCCACCGGGTGAATCATCGGCGGTGCATCATCACCCGGTAGCTGCGTCGACGCAACGCTGCTTTTGCGATGAGAATGTGCGGCGTCGGGAGCCTCGACTTCAACTTCTACCATGTGTACTGTTGCGCCGGTAGACACTATCTGCTGGCTAAGTGTGTTAATTTGGTCCTGCTGCTTCTTTGCTACATCCTGTGTCAGCTTTACCATTTCTTCAAGTTGACGCCTCCAGTTTGCCTGATTCTCTGCTTCAGCTGCCTCCTTGTCCTTTTTACGTTGACGGCTTCTATCTGGGTATAACTTTTTGGTGGAGTCGAACGCAACACTCCACGGAGGAGTGCCTTTTGTGCCTCGTGTACGCCCTCCGTGTTCCTTATTCCCTAGGGCTTGTGTGAGCTCGTCGTTCTCTCTATCTGGCACGAACTTCCCATCTTTAACGTCCTTTATTGCGTCTCTCAGCTTCTCTATGGGTAGAGGACGGCTCTTTTTATGCCTTAGGTTATATATTGCTTTTCCTTCGGCGTCCAACCTGCCCCCATGCCCGTAGAACCATGACCTTGTCCGCTCGACCAACAAGAACGGCTCGGGAGTGATCCCCTGCTGAATCAGGTTGTTCTCCCATGTCTCCCACTTGGGACTAGAACCCTTGTAGCCACCTTGCCCCATAACATGGTGATATACCTTTTTGGCGGCGTTTTTCTCATTTGTTTTCGTCCTTTCCAGTTCATTCTCTGCCAGCTTGTACTTCACGAAGTCTGCCCATACGGGTTTTATTTTCTCATACCCTTGAGTGAAATCAGGAGTCTTGTTCTTCTTAACATAATCAAGGTTCAATCTTTTCTTTCAGTTTTTGAATTGCTCGGCCATCTTTTTCAGGGTCCACGAACTGACCTTTTCCCGTATCTCATGTTTCATTTTAGTAACATCGGCCTCAGTCACATCCGCTTCATTCTCGTCCACCTCCGGCACGGGTAAGTTGAAATTAGCCAAAATCTTTGAGAAAAGATGATCTTTGGCTATTTTGCCGACATATGAAATTCCTTGTTTCCGCGGATCTTTTGGGTCATTCCACTCATTAACAGTGATCGGGATGTGATCTCTAACTAGCACTCCGCATTGCTTCACAAATTTTTGGGCAACATCAGCGGGAAGCTCGGGTGCGCCGTCTGCTGTGATCGTGTCGATCCTGTATCTTTCTGTATCTTTCAACTTCTTTGTTGCGCCTCGTTTAGTCTTTTTTCCGATTGATATATTTGAACCGGATGGCTAAAAATATAAAGACTGTTAATACATGTATATAGACAACGGATGCTTCATTAATTAACATATATATATATGCACCTCGGAGCCGGTGTTTGTAATTTGTATGGTTCCACCGGAGCCGTCGGCTGCTCCCATATCGGAGCCGTCGGCTTCTCCCTCATCGGAGTCGTCTCCCTGGGTGAGCACCGGATCTCCCTCACCGGAGTCGTTCATCCACTGGCTCACATCGGGCTCTACGTCGGGCCCGCGGATTAAACCCTCGATCATATTTTCGGCATCTTCGTCTCTTGGCTCCATACTATACAAAAAGAGTAAGTATATATTTCAGATCCAATTCATTAAAATTGCTTATGCATAATAATATTTAAACATACGATAACATTTCTATCATTCTTAAATTTATAACACTATCTTAATTAGATTTTCTAACATTCATAATAAATAATTCTAACATTCTTCAATTTCCTATATCAATTCTAAACGTACGAATCTAAAATTGCTAAGTCTAATAACTAATAATTCTAACATTCTTAAATTTCCTATATCAATTCTAAACGTACAAATCTAAAATTGCTAAGTCTAATCTAAAATTTCTAACATTCTTAATTTTTTTATATCAATTCTAAACAAATTTAAAGTTAATAAGTCTAATCTAAAATTTCTAACATTCATAAACTAATAATTCTAATATTTGTAACACTAATAAAAAACAGTAATTAAGTAAAAAAAGGGAAAAAAAAAAGGCCCCGGGTTAGGGCGAGATGGAGGCATGCCTTACCTCCTGTTGGGACAGCGGCGGGCCGGCGGCGCGGGGCAGCGGCGGCGCGGGGCGGTGGAGGCCGGCGCGGGGCAGCGGCGGGCCAGCGGCGCGTGGGGCGAGGGGTGGCGCCGCAGAGGAGGACGCCGACGGGGGCGAGACGGGATCGAGGGGCGGGACCACAGAGGAGAACGCCGACGGGGCGAGGGGCGGCGCGTGGGGGGCGAGGGGTGGCGGCGCAGAGGAGGGCGCCGACGGGGGCAATGAGCGGCGTCGCAGAGGAGGGCGCCGACGGGGCGAGGGGCGGCGCCGGGTGCGACGGGACGTAGGGACGGCGCCGCAGAGGCGAGGACGCCGACGGGGCGAGGGGCGGCGCGGGGGAACGGAAAAAATGGGCAGCCTGGCGGCGTCACTTTCGTCCCTGCGCACGGTCTGGAGCTGAGGGGGGCGGTGACGTGTATATATCCTATCCCCCTTTCGTCCCGGTCGGTGGCAACAACCGGGACGAAAGCCCCTTCCGTCCCGGTTGTTGCCACCAACCGGGACGGAAGGGGCTTTCGTCCCGGTTATTGCCACCGACCGGGACGGAAGGCCCGGCTGGTCGCGCACCGGGACCAGAAGTACTTTTGGCCAATTGTTTTAGCACCAAAATTTGAATATATTAAATATGCACGTGAATAACTTTTATATAGTTTCAAATTAGGAAAAAATTACAACATTAAAATTGTTTGAATTTGCATAACTAATTCAAATCCGTTTTCTGTTTAACTAAATAATTATTCTAACTATTCAACCTATTAACTATTTCACTATTTGCACTTAATTTAAATATAAATATCTTATATTGTTTTAAAATTAGTAATAATTACTTTAAACAGAAAACAGACGCTGAAATACAAATTTCTTTTCTACCGTGCTCGGACGCCGCGGATGATGTTCCCGTGCACATTACTACCCGAGCGCCAAGTCAACAATGACCCAAGCATGCATGGATGAATGTGTTAAACACTGATCCGGATGTTTTGTATTTGGGAGATGAACTGACCGGTGTATGAAGCTGGGCTATATATATATAGGGTCCTCTGGCTCACAAAGTGTTGAGCTAGGTTTTGATCCAACGGTTAAGAAACAACTCATCCAACGGCTCACAGCAGCTCGAAAGAAACACACTGTAGCCCTGATCGGAAGGCTCACAACAGCTCGAAAAAAACACACCCGGATCCAACGACTCAAGAGCGCTTGAAAGAAACACACGATCCGTGTGATTCTATCTGATTGGTCCAAACGAAACCCTAATTCCCATTTAGTCCCGGTTGGTGTCCCCAACCGGGACTAAAGGGATGATCCGTTTCCCAATGAAACCATAACCCATTTAGTCCCGGTTGGTGTCCCCAACCGGGACTAAAGGGATGTTTTCTTCTCGCTATATATATGTATACATTGCCACTCCATTGCTATAAACACATACAAACTCACCACTCTCTCATGGCTTCTACCGTACCCACTCTAACATTCATCCAGGCGGAGGCACTTTCCGCCTCGAACTACCCCTGCCCGTGCGGCTACAACGTTCCCGCCGGTTGGATGCTGAGCGCCGGAGGAGTGCCGGTCCCTCCTCTTCCTCAAGGTGTGGCGCGTCGGGCGGCCATCACAAACCACTACTACCACGAGCTCACGCCGGAGCAGCGGAGGAATCCCAGTTGGCATCCCGATAACCAGCATACTTGGGATGCCTTCTTCATCAATCGGCGTGAGAGGGCGCTCGCCAGGTATGAGGACGACGGTCTGCCTCCTGGGAACTATCACGAGGCCGGTCGTCGGCTATGGTGGTCCGGCCGGACTCTACAGAGCGTCATGGACTACATCAGGGCCGGCGATATCCCTCGCCTGCGCTACCCTCAGGCCCAGCCCTGGAGTCGTGATCCTCCGAGGGAGTGCAGAGCACCGTCAGACGATAGTGACGACGACGGCGGCGGCGACTACGACGACTACGAGTACATGTACTATAGGCCTAGGCAGGAGTATGACTAGTAGATCGATGCACTTTTGCCATTATGTACTGCCTTGTTTATTTAGATCTATGCTCTCCGTTTAGATTTAGATCCAATCTTGCCATTATGTGTACTGTGCCTTGTTTATCTATCGAAATACATGTCCCCCTCTTTTTAACGTCTATCGAAATGCCATTAGATCTGAATCCAACAAATCAGGAAAAATCACACGGAAAACAGAAAACAGACGAGCTAGAGGGCCACTGTTTGCCGGAATACAACAAATTATTTTATTAAACAGCCAACAGAAAACAGACGCGCTAGCGCGCTACTCTTCGTCCTCGTCGTCGTCGGTGACCTCCTCGTCGTCGGAGGAGGTGCATGATGGTATTTCCGAGATAGGCCCCCACCTCGGATCGTCGGAGGCCCAGACTTCGCCGGCGTGGTCGGCCCGACGGAGCGCTTGCAGCGCCTTCGTCCTTGCCTCCCGAGCGGCATCTAACTCGAGGTGGCGTTCGAGGCGCCGCTCCGCCCGCTCAGCCGCGCGGGTCTGCCATAGCTCCTCGTCGGCGCTCTCCTCACCCGGATTGTTCCGGTAATACTCGCGGACCACGCGGTCGTCCCTGGCGTCGACTAGGCCCTGAAACGCGCGGTGCCTGAGGTGGCGGTGGTCGGCGGCAGTGACGATCTGCGGCGTCGGCGCCCTGGCCTCCGCTTCCCAGAGGGTGTGGCAGTCGCTAAAATTTATCAACGACCGCGGGCGGCTGAGGCGCCAGGCCGCCGCGTCCCAAGCGCGGGCGGCCTCCGAGGCCGTCGCAAAGGAGCCGAGGGGGATGCGGTCGTCCCCGAAGCGGATAGTCGCGGTGAACATTCCGTTCTGCCGCGATCGGACTCCGCGGAAACCGGTAGTGTTGTTCCTCCTCGGAGGCATGGTGGTGGCACGACGGTGCGTGGAGTGGAGGTGCGGCAGTTTATAACGCGCATTCATGGCCACGCGTTACAACTCCCGCGCCACGCGCAGGACTCCCGCGCCACGCGGCAGGACTCCCGCGCCACGAGGTACAATACACACTACCACCCACACCTATCTCTCACTCCCCCAAGCTTAAAAAAAAAGGGACGGGGGCTGTGGCCGCATTTGTAGGGGAAGGGACATTGGTCCCGGTTAGGGGGATGATCCGGGACCAATGCCCATGCGCGCGCCACGTGGCCTGTGGCTAGGGATTCGTCCCGGGTCGTGCCACGAACCGGGACCATTGGCTCCCCACGAACCGGGACAGATGCCCCCAGGTGGTTTCTGCTGCCTCGGGCACACGAACCGGGACCAATGCATGGCACTTGTCCCGGTTTTTGGTGCAACCGGGACAGATGCCCCCCCCCCCCCCCCTAGACGAAAGGGGTTGTTTCCACTAGTGTACCAAAACTAGGATTTACACAAATGCCATATTCATCTTCTAATGTAAGCGTTCTGGCATTGCGTGCTTTATGTTAGAACTCAGAACATAAACTAATGGCCTCGAAAAGACATAAAAGGAAACAGCAAGTAGGAATCCCTCCTTTCTAAGTTAAAGCATGGTTATTCAATTCGTCTTATGCAAGCAAAAGCATATACATGTGCCCAGAAAGCATGTCTAGCATTTCATACACGATTTAATGTTTGTGGTGGTTTAATTAGAAGCAGAATTGTAACGAAGGAGTGCATCCAGGAGTTATAACATGACCGAGGAGTCCTTTTGTCAGGCAAACATAAATTCCCTGGTGCTCAACAGGTCTGCTCATAATGTGTTTATGTAGAGGAACTAGGTGGAACTGTTTATGACGTTTTCCTCTTTTGCAGTGTGTAGTTGATTCGTTGTTTTCTCGAGATTTCGGACTTGCATGAGTTGATTAACAGCTCCATTCCTTGATCCCTGATGGAGGCATCATCTTGCTTGCGCTACCGAGTCCGTGATTTCAGTTTTGTCAGATCAAATTTCATACACAATTTCAGTTTGGAACCCTAAACCAAATTGAGCGGGCCCGGGCAGAGATGGGGAAGAACACGCGGGCGCGGAAGAAGGGGGAGTGGGCTTGGAAGAGGGGGGAGGGGGGCTGACCTGGACGCGTGGGCGTGGGCGATGACGGCGTGGACGACCTGCTGCTCCTCGAACTGCTCCTCGACGGCGCCCTCGAACTGCTCCTCAACGGGGCTCCTCGAACTGCTCCTCGACGGCGTGGACGACGACGGCCTGCGTGCTCTCGAGTACGACCTGCTGCTCCTCGAACTGCTCCTCGATCGACGACCTGCGTGCTCTCGATTACGGAGATGGGAGATGGGGGCTGGGGATGGATTCTGCGCGAGAAAAGAAAAATTAAGGAAGTGGGCGACCCTTACCCTAGGCGACCCTTACCCCAGGCGAAGTTTGCACAAAATGCGTCTGCGCTAACAACTAGGGACCACCGGTCAGTGGGCGACTCTTATCCCAGGCGAATAGCAAACCAGATGCGCCTACGCTAAATGTTTTCCTAAGGCGACCCTTACCCCAGGCGAATATTGTAGATGCGCATGTGCTAAGGTATACCCCAGGCGCATATTTGTCCAGATGCGCCTGTGCTAAAGTTTACACATATACAAATAACTCCCCCGGGACACATCGAGCATATAAGAATGCTATTAGGGGGCTCCCACATTGTTTTTCACTTAAAAATTACATACATATGAAAGTTAACATATGCAAAAATATTTAGGGTCGCATCGAGCGTAAATAGATTGATTTAGCGAGATACTCCGAGTGTTTCTCTCTCAAAACACATTGTACATATACGCTATTAGCATGTTATATCGCACATATCGCGAGTATTTCCCTCTCTCAGCCTTTCGTCACAATCTTACTCTTGCCTTTATTGGTCGATGTTAAATACGTGACTGCCATATCGTGACTTATTCTTGTGAATGGAAGATCTGCCCTAGGTAGTGTGGTCCTGCTTCTTCTTGTGGTGTATGGTGCATCGTCTTCACCGTGTTCTTCCATCATCGGGTCTCCGACTAAGCCGTCGAAGTCCTTCTCATCGGCGACTCCACCCATTCCGACGAGAGCCCTTTTTCCTCTCCTTACGACAACACGACTAGGATTTGTCGGGTCGGTTATGAAGAAGCATTGCTCCACGTGCTTAGCCAATACCCACGGCTCATTTTGCGCGGTGGGGTTCTTGGACTTGGGTTTGTTGGCTTCAGACATCGACATAGTGGTGAAATATTCGTCTTCTTTTGTGACGTTTGTAGCCCATCTGACATGGAACATCGGCAGCTTTACCCCAACGTAGTCAAGCTCCCAGATTTTCTCGATCTTTTCGTAGTATCTTCTAATCTCTTCGCCCGTGTAAGATTCCATCGTTATAGACAAGTTTTGATAGTCGCTACTTTTGTCTCTTTCCTCCGTGTAGAATGTGTACCCATTGATGTCGTATGCTTGATAAGTCATCAGATTGGGCGCGGGGCCATATGACAAGGCAATTACAATTTTATCTTTCTGACATGTCATTGGCGAGGGGTCGGAATCAATCTTCTTTTTGAACCATGTTGCGAAAGAGGAGTTGTGTGCTCTAAATATCTCATCTTCCGTCATTGGCCAGCGAGCACTGTTTTTTATCGTGGTTTTGTGCTCTTCTATCCAAGGGTCGACATCGTCAATGTGTTGTAACACTACTAGCAAATGTGCCCGTGCGTTGCAACGGGAAAAAAATAATTTAATCGCTGAAACCCACATAATTTATATTGGTGTAATCATGATGTGTCACAAAAACCAACAAGTTTCAGAAGTCCAAAGAATGGCCATATTTTGGTCCGGGAACAATGAGAAATAATTCTAAAGATTATGGATTAGCACGGGAATGTTAAGCGATAGTCTCAAATCTTCCTTGTTTTTTGCTATTAACGTGTTGGTGTAGATAAACCAATCCGGTTGTTTCCTTGCCTCTCACGTTTAGAGGTTGTTGTAATCTTTCTGTAAGTTGTTTTGGGTCACCGACCCCTATATTAACACGCAGGCGGCACGAGGCCAAGTGCACGCTTCAATCTACCAATCCAACCTATCGATCCAATCTACAGTTCGTCGAACATGGTATCAGAGCTCGCCCTCGCATCCACGATGGCCGGCTCATCCATCTCCGCCCCATCTGCGTTCGCCGGATCGCTGTTCTCGCATCCGGTGACCGAGAAGCTCGCCAAGGGAAACCACATACTGTGGAAGGCGCAGGTGCTCTCGGCCATACGCGGGGCACATCTTGGCCGCTTCATCGACAGCAAGGCTGCGGTGCCGGCCGCGGAGGTCACCGTCAAGAAGGACGGGAAGGACGTCCAGGAACCCAATCCACTGTATGGACAGTGGATCGCCCAAGACCAGCAAGTACTGCATTTTCTCCTAACTACTCTGTCGCGAGAAGTTCTGTCGCAGGTACATGCGTCTGTCAGCGCGTCGGAACTCTGGGACGCACTCGAGGCGATCTACGCCTCCCGCACTCGAGCCCAGACGGTGAACATCCGTATCGCGCTGGCCACTACTCCCAAGGGCAACTCCACCGTTGCCGAGTACGTGGCCAAAATTCGCAACCTGGCGGACGAGATGGCTGCCGCCGGGAAGAAGCTGGACGACGAGGAGATCGTCTCCTACATCCTCGCCGGGTTAGACGGCGACTTCAACTCCATCGTGTCGGCGCTGTGCTCGCGCGTCGAACCCGTCACGGTTGGAGAACTGTACGCGCAGCTCTTGAGCCATGAGCAGCGCTTGGAGCTCCTTCACGGAAGCGGCGGCTACTCTGCGAACGCCGCGTACCGTGGTGGTGGCGGCCGTGGAAACTACGGCCGTGGTGGCGGCAACCAGGGAACAGGCGGCGGCCGTTCATCTGGTGGAGGAGGCCAGCAGCAGCAACAAAACCGTGGCTATGAAGGTCGCGGTGGCTACACTCAAGGTGGCAATGGAGGCCGCCAAGGAGGAGGCAATGGTGGCGCTAACAGCAAGGTCCAATGCCAGCTCTGTGGGAAGGCTGGCCACGTGGTCCAGAAGTGCTAGAAGAGGTTCGATCAGAACTTCACCGGCGTGATCGAGAAGAGCGCCGGCGCAGCCACTACATCGAGCAACTCCTACGGCTCCGACTCCAACCCGTGGCACATCGATACAGGTGCCACGGATCACATCACCGGGGATCTCCACAAGCTCACCATACGCGACAAGTACTACGGCAACGAGCAAGTCCACACTGCCAGTGGGTCAGGTATGGACATTCATCATATTGGTCATTCGTTGCTAAGTACCCCTGATCGCAATCTTCATATCAATAATATTCTTCATGTTCCACAAGCAACCAAAAGTCTACTTTCTGCTCATAGACTTGCTCGTGATAATTCTGCTTTCGTTGAAATTCATCCAAATTCCTTTGCTATTAAGGATCAGGCAACAAGGAGAACCCTTCTGCACGGAAGATGTAGGAGAGGCCTATATCCACTTTCGTCCACAACGTTGAGTCCAAGCAAGCAAGCCTTTGGTGTCACCAAACCAAGTGAGGAGAGGTGGCACGCTCGCCTAGGTCATCCATCTTCCGTCATCGTCAAGAAAGTCATTAGCCAAAATAAACTTCCTTGTTCAAGTGTGTCTGTTGATGATTCCGTTTGTGATGCATGTCAAAAAGGGAAAAGTCATCAACTCCCCTATCCTAGGTCTTTTAGTAAATCGAGTGCTCCTTTAGAGCTTATTTTTTCAGATGTGTGGGGCCATGCCCAAGAGTCTGTTGGACGAAAGAAGTACTATGTCAGTTTTATAGATGATTTCAGCAAGTTTACTTGGATCTATTTCCTTAAATACAAATCTGAGGTTTTTCAGAAGTTTCATGAATTTCAGAGTCTTGTGGAACGCCAGTTCAATAGGAAAATCCTAGCCATGCAAACGGACTGGGGTGGTGAGTATCAAAAACTCAATTCTTTCTTTACCAAAGTTGGTATTTTGCATCATGTGTCTTGCCCACACGCCCATCAGCAAAATGGTTCCGCAGAACGGAAGCATAGGCATATTGTCGAAGTTGGCTTGTCTCTTCTTGCACAAGCATCAATGCCATTGAAATTTTGGGATGAAGCATTCTCATCCGCTACCTATCTCATAAATCGCACCCCCACAAAAATTCTAGATTTTGACACTCCCCTAGAGCGCCTCCTACACGAAAAACCGGACTATAACTCTCTAAGAATTTTCGGGTGTGCGTGTTGGCCGAACCTTAGACCATACAATACTCATAAACTCCAGTTTAGATCCAAACAATGCGCTTTTCTTGGTTATAGCACCTTGCATAAGGGATTCAAGTGTCTTGATATATCCAGTGGGCGCATCTATATTTCCAGGGATGTCATATTTGATGAAAATGTGTTTCCTTTCCATGCCTTGAATCCAAACGCAGGTGCACGTCTTCGGTCTGAGATCCTCTTGTTACCATCTGATCACGGGGGAAATAGCAGTAATGATCATATGATTAATGTCCATGATTTTTCTGATTTTACTGGCCCAGAAACGGAGCCGGTTGGTGATTTCATGCAGCAGCAGCAGAGAACGCCTGGCGTGGAGCACGAGACGGATCGGGTGGACGATCCCGAGAGATCCGTGTCGGATCCCGAGAGATCTGCGTCAGCACAGCGCACGGACGCGCAGCGCACGGACGAATCTCCTCCGCGCCAATCGCGTGCAGCCACGCCATCACGGTCGGACACGGAACCGATCGAAGACGCGTCTTCCGCGCGTGGAGATCGAGGTGGCCCCAGGCAGGCGCACGCTCCAGGCCAATCACCGCGTGGCTCGCCAGGCGCGGTGTCGTCAAGCGCGGGGCCCACTGTCAACGTGGAGGCACCGCACGGGACAGCAGCGTCGACAGCTGACCCAGGCGCGCATGTGCGTTGCAGCGAATCCGGATTGTCTGCATCGACCTCTTCTGCGACCCCGGCTGTGTCTGAGTCTACTCGGATACACACAAGATCAAGGAGCGGTATTTTTAAACCCTATGTTCCGAAAGATGGTACAGTACTATATGGAAATTATGCAGCCACCGGTGAACCTGATAATTGGCAAGAGGCTATAGGTGATAAAAATTGGAAACATGCTATGGATACAAAATTTGATGCTCTTATAAAAAATAGGACTTGGCATTTGGTACCATCTAGTGAAGGAAGAAACCTAATTGATTGTAAATGGGTATACAAAATTAAAAGAAAGGCAGATGGTAGCATAGATAGATATAAGGCTAGACTAGTAGCTAAAGATTTTAAACAACGATATGGCATAGATTATGAGGACACGTTTAGTCCAGTTGTTAAAGCTGCTACTATCAGATTGGTATTATCTATTGCTGTATCCAGGGGATGGAGCCTACGTCAGTTGGATGTTCAGAATGCGTTTCTTCACGGTGTTCTGGAGGAAGAAGTGTATATGCGGCAGCCACCTGGCTATGAGGATGGTGACAGGCCACATTATATATGCAGATTGGACAAGGCTCTGTATGGATTGAAACAGGCGCCTCGTGCATGGTACTCAAGGTTAAGTACAAAACTGCAGGAATTGGGGTTCAAACCATCTAAAGGAGATACCTCACTGTTCTTTTACAGGAAGGGAAAGGTTACTATCTTTATGCTTATTTATGTTGATGATATAATTGTTGCGAGCTCTTCCAATGAAGCTACCACAGCATTGCTTAGTGATTTGAGAAATGATTTTGCTCTCAAAGATTTGGGGGATCTTCATTATTTCTTGGGTATAGAAGTGCAGAAATCTGGTAATGGCATTTTGTTAACTCAAGAAAAATATGCAAGGGATGTGCTTAGGCGTGTAAACATGAGGGAGTGCAAACCGTCAAGTACACCAATATCCACCACTGAAAAACTCTCCTTACATGAAGGAGAACTGTTAAATATGGAAGAGGCAACAAGATATAGGAGTATTGTTGGTGCATTACAGTATTTGACACTAACAAGACCTGACATTTCTTTTGCTGTCAATAAAGTATGTCAGTTCCTTCATTCTCCTACCTCTGTACATTGGACAGCTGTGAAGAGGATGCTAAGGTATCTAAAAGGAAGTGTTGACACTGGATTAAAACTCAGCAAGTCTTCATCATCTTTGGTGAGTGCCTTCTCAGATGCTGATTGGGCAGGGTGTCCAGATGATAGAAGATCTACAGGGGGTTTTGCAGTTTTCTTTGGCTCTAATTTGGTGTCATGGAGTGCTAGAAAACAGGCTACAGTGTCAAGATCCAGTACAGAGGTAGAATATAAATCTCTAGCAAATGCAACTGCTGAGGTAATATGGGTAGAAACCCTCCTTGATGAACTTGGTGTTGATCATCCTCAGCCATCATGCTTATGGTGTGATAATTTGGGTGCAACCTATCTCTCAGCTAATCCTGTGTTTCATGCTAGAACTAAGCATATTGAAATTGACTTTCACTTTGTGAGAGAACGTGTTGCGCAGAAGTTATTGGAAATAAGGTTCATTCCAACAGGAGATCAAGTAGCTGACGGGTTTACCAAGCCACTTCAAGTTGGACAGCTTCGAGCCTTTAGGAACAACCTCAATCTTGAGGAGTTTCGGTTGAGGGAGGATGTTAAGCGATAGGCTCAAATCTTCCTTGTTTTTTGCTATTAACGTGTTGGTGTAGATAAACCAATACGGTTGTTTCCTTGCCTCTCACGTTTAGAGGTTGTTGTAATCTTTCTGTAAGTTGTTTTGGGTCACCGACCCCTATATTAACACGCAGGCGGCACGAGGCCAAGTGCACGCTTCAATCTACCAATCCAACCTATCGATCCAATCTACAGTTCGTCGAACAGGGAATTGGTCCTATTCTAGACGTGTATGCCGTATGCGAACATCTTGCACAAATTTAAGCAGGGTGTAGCTTGGATTACAATTGATATCATATACGAAGATCCATCTTCGTATGTACCTCCGCTCGCTAGTCCTCTCATTACTTTAGAAGTTAAACAAAGCGGCAAAAAAGAAAACCTTCATGCAGTTGGGAGATGCATGATTCGGTTCCTCGTATTCCAACCGAGAGCAATTAGCACCCGTGACCTCAAAATCCACCACAAGAGTATTTGAGGTGCAATTATATATGATGCCAAAAACAATTAATTGAATGTCCAGATTGGCAGGCGTGATTGCATAACGAAAACAAAAGTATCACAAAACACCACTTGTTGTACGCTGAGTATCTCTTAAGTCAAGAGAAGGCTGAAGTATGGTAGTACATATATGACATGGAACTGCCAAATATTTTGCACATTCTTCAAAAACATGTGAATGGTACCTCTAATACTTACCGGCAGTTATTCAGTAGCATCTACTTCCAAGCGAACATACCATATAGCAGAAAATAGCAGACAAGGGGTAGAGGGACTCCAAGAAGAATTGATTTACCTACTATATGGACTCTACCGATACCCAAGATCATGAAATAAAGGCTTTTTTCACTTCTCATAATGCTAATTGTAAGATTAAACATCTAATCAGAGGACACGATAGTTTTGTCTGAAAAAGGAGGCAGTAGCAGCGTCACCTTCAGGCTTCAGGGAAGGTAAATAAGGCTTTTGAATTGTGTCATGCTTAAGACCTAGAAGGCTGGAATATACACTATGGCTGATGCGGATGTAATTATCAACTGGCCTAACCACGTATGTAATTGCTGACAGGAGGACCAAGCCGTCGTTGGAGCCATGCACAACTCGCAGATGTCGACGCGCCCGCACCCGGCACCGCGGGTCTGCCGCCTGCCGAGGCCACGCCACGGCGGCACGGTCAGTGGCGCTTGTAGCTCCCCGACCAGGCAGCGCTGTCGAGAGAGACCGTGACCGCTCAGCCCAGGGATTCCGGGCGGCATTGCAGGTACTAATCAGGACGACCAATTAGATGCAGACAGTTTTGTTTGGGCATCAACCGGTTCGGGAGATGGGTGACGCAGGCACAGTTTTGATTTGATGCTCGTCTATGCGCCCGGATGCGATGCACGTGGCGGGGCGCGATGCGATGGAGGAATGAGCCGGAAGCGTGGCGCCGCCGCCACGCCGCGCGTGGTTGACAGGGAGAACGCAGGGTGGTGATGCTCGTTGGGACCGTCATGCCCATTGTTGTCGCCGCGCGAGTTCTCAAAATCGCTGCATTTGGAAGCTGGTGGAGCCCTAGGTTGGACGCGAAACCATGGCAGGGAAGGAGACAAGATTATATGGATAGAAATAGATCTCTTTGTACTCTGAACTTATGGCCGCTGGTCACGCTGCACGTTGACGTGCGTGTCTAGGATAACCTTTGTGTACGGTCCAAGACATATCGGATTGATCCTAGGTATAAATATATAGATTATTATTGGTGGCAGGGTGGGTAATTTATGTCAACTTTGGGGACAGTTTAGTTGACGGACCGACCGACCAAGTAACCAACCAGGGAAGCCTTAACGCCTTTATTATTAGGTAAAGACTAGGTGGGCCCTATCAAAGTCGGCTCTCCGACCATAGAAGTCCGTGTCCATTACCCTTTTGCCAGTGCTGTGGCCTACCCCCATGAACCTGTCAAGGTGCTTGTTTGCGGGCAAACCAACAGCTGGCTTCTCATCGCCTAGAAAAATCTTGCAGAAAGAGATGCATTCTTCGGTGAGAAATTCCTGGACGATGCTTCCATCCGGGTGTGCCCTGTTACGAACGAATGATTTGATGATCACGTTCATTCTTTCTAACGCCATCATGTTGTGCAATAATGCCGGCCCAAGATTGGTGATATCGTCCACGATATGGACCAACAGATGTACCATAATGTCAAAGAAGGCAGGTGGGAAGTACATCTCAAGCTCGCATAGGATGGTGACGATCTCTTCCTGCAGCCTTCCGAGTTTCTTCACGCTTATCGACTTCCGAGTGATGACGTCGAAAAAATTACAGAGGCCAGTGAGCGTTCGGCGGACGTGCGGTTCCATTATCCCTCTGATTGCAACCGAAAGTATCTGCGTCATCATCACGTGACAGTCATGAGACTTCATCCCGCTGGAAAAAAAATCTCTGCGTCTAGGTATCTGCTTATCAGCCCCGCGTAACCTAAGGGAAATTTCACTCCGAGGAGGCATGTGAATATTTGCTCGAGCTCATCGGGACTTAGAGTGAAGCAAAAGGGTTTCAGGCGGTGAGTTTGGTGTTGCTTAGCCCTTTTCTACTTGCGGTCGTCCATCTCCTCCACCTCATCCTCATCCTCCTCCGTCTGTTTACGCGTAGAAGGTGGTAAGTGAAGCTCGCTCCTGATATTCAGGACCATCAGGTCGTATCTTGATTTTGGCCCGTCTTTGGTCCTATCTGGCATGTTGAACAGGGTGCCAAGCAAGCTCTCACACACATTCTTCGTGATATGCATGACATCAAGGCAGTGAGGCACTCCAAGGATTGCCTAGTACCGCAAGTCCCAAAACACGGACCTCCTTTTCCATACTCCCAAGACCGGTCATTCTGGCGGACGACACTTTTTCTCTCCTCGCTTCCACTTCTGTACCTTTCCCGGCGGATGACACATTTTCCAATTCTTCTATAGAGTATCAATCTCTTCTCCTATTCTCTTGCGTGGAGGTAGATCGAGCTCATCTTTACCGTTGAACAGGTCTCCACGCTTTCTCCACGGGTCGTTCTGTTGTAGCCACATTCGATGCCTCATGTATACGGTTTTATAAGATCCGGGATCCTTGTGTAGCTGTAGAAACGGCGTAAATTCCATGCACCTGACACAAGACTTGTGTCCATGGCACACCTGACATGCAATATATCCGTATCCGAGATAGTCCTGCACCGTCGTGATCAGGGCGGCTCTCATACGAAAAGGTTCTTCTTTGAAGGCGTCCCATGTTTCCACCCCTTCCTCCCACAACGTGTCTAGCTCCTCCTTCAATAGCTCGAGATACAGGTTGATATCGCTCCCTGGCTGGGTCAGCCCTTGAATTAGCATACTCATGTGTATGTACTTCCTCTTCATACACAACCACGGGGGGAGGTTGTACATCCATACAAACACGGGCCAGGTGCTATGTTTGCTGCTCTGGTTGCCAAACGGATTGAGACCGTCGGTGCTCGCACCAAGCCTGATGTTCCTTGGATCGTTCCCGAATTCTTCATCGAATGCGTCTAATGCTTTCCACTGACGTGTATCCGAAGGGTGTGTTAGCACTGAATTTCAACATGTTCTGGATCACTCGGCACCGCCTTCTTTCTGTCCTCGTGCCAGCGCATGAGCTTTGCTTCCTTGGGGTCCACGAAGTACCGCTGCAGACGGGGAATGAGTGGAAAGTACCACACAACTTTCCTAGGAGCTTTCTTTGTCCCCCTCTTGTAACGATCATCACCGCACACCGGACATTTGATCTGGTCCACGTGCTCGTTACGATAAATTATGCAGTCACGGACGCAAGCGTGGTATTTTGTGTGCGGTAAATCGAGGGGGCACACGATTTTCTTGGCCTCCTGTAGACTACTAGCACATGTGCTCCCTTCAGGTAAGTGCGTCTTCAGGTATCGCAGAAGATCGTCTATGCTTGTGTCGGTCCATCCGTGTTTTGCCTTCATCTCTAGAAGATCCAGAGCTACTCTCAAGCGTGACTCCTCCGCCCCGCGACTTGCGTCATACAACGGAGTTGCAGAGTCTATCTCTAGTTGCATGGTCTTACATTTACGCATGGCGTCGGTCGACGTGTTCTTGAGAAGAAGCTCTTGAACATGAGGGTCCCGCACGGCTGAAGTTAGCGGAGTGTTCATGTCCTCGTATTCATGTTGTTGATCACCATGACTCCCTTCTTCTTCATTATAGTCGGCAGCCTCTTCGTCCTCTCCATTGCCATGTTCAAACTCTTCCTGATCATCTTAACATGTCGCCGCCCAATTGGTCTCGACGTGATCATCGTCTTCATCATCATCTATCCACTTAGTGTGGCCCTCCATGAAACTATACCTGAGCAGGTGCTTCTCCATATTATCAGAATCTGGTTTGAGCAAGGACCCTAACTTGCATTTTCGACACGGACACTCTATCTCGGTGCAGTTGTTTCGATGCATCTCGGCCGTCGCGCGTTGCACATATCTATGCACCACGCTTGTCCTCATCGCAATGACCATTGCTACAAAAGGCAAGAGAGGTTTCATTAACTAGATCCGGTTTTCACGGAAAATTTCGGCATGTCCTTGCTACAAAAGATGTAACGCTGAGCGAGAGAAATTTGCCGAAAAGGAAAGAATCAACATTTCGGCAAAACATTGGCAACTCATTCTCATGGCAACACAATAAAATATAAAAGAGATCGATCGAGTTCTCCTCCACCAACCAATCTCACGCACCTATTAAGATGACACACAATGCAAAATATATAGACGCGATGACGACGTCGAAGATCACCGGAGAGACGACCGATAAGAGAGTGATAGATCTAGAAGTAGCTAGTGGTGCATTTGTGGTGAGATCTAGTGTCCGGTTAGTAGATCTAGTGGAGAGTTTTGGAAGAGGGCAAGTGGGGTAGCGTACTAGCTAAAATATATCAAATATGATTGGTTAAATTAGCTAAAAATGGTGGAGGGGTGTGGGGGATTGAGCTTGAAGCACTAATGGGCCGAGTTTGGAGTAGTGAGTGAGTGGGATGGATAGGGGTGGTGGTGGGTGGCTGGCCGCACTTATTGAGGCCACAATTTACCCTAGGCGAATAAAGAATCACATGCGCCTGTGCTATGGGGTGCTACCCAAGGCCACAATTACCACATGCGCATTTGAATTTGTTCGCCTGGGGTAGGGAGTAATAGCGCAGGCGAACAAGGCATTATTCGCCCGCGGTATAGGCACAGTGCCAGGGGGTGGTGGGGTGTCCTGCCACATTTTACCCCAGGCGCATCTGCTCTTGGTTCGCCTGGGGAAGCACACTTACCCCAGGCGCATACTATCTCTGTTCGCCTGCGCTAAGTAGCTCAGCCGCATGCACTTACCTGTGCGCCTGTGGTAATGCGTGCTGTTATAAGCATTTCTCTAGTAGTGTCGGTGGACATGTTGACGAAGAGGGCGACGCGGTAGTAGAAGAAGTAGATATACAGCAGCAGTGAGCATTCGCGTAGAAGACGCTCCCCAAAAACCTAGTCGCCCATCTTCCGTATAGGATCTGGAGAGGCGGGGTTTCAGAGGCCTGCTCTCCTGTCGGCCGTGTACGCGGTAGACGGGATGGGATCACCGGCGGCAGCAACAGGAGGTGGAACGAAGCTGGGCGCAAAGAGGCGGCGTGTATGAGTTGTGTGTTTTGTGTCCGCTGAGCCTCCAATTTATAGGCACGGCCGAGTAGGAGAACGGTAAATTTAATTTGCGTTTACTACATCCGTTACCACGTGAGAAAGGCGGCGTTTTACTGCGCGCGGTTATCACACGCGATCAATACGGCTGTTACTAAAATAAATGTGACGCAATTAGACAACAATCAATATGGCGTCTCATATTATTGCCGTGTGTGTTGACTCCCCGTTTCCGACTGCGAAAATAAAGGCATCGGCTCGGCTCATTCCCGCAACCCGCGGCGCGTTGTGACATGTCGTGATGAGGCGAGGCGTGGCGAGGCGGGCGGCGGAGGAGGAGGAGCGCACGTGTGGAACACCTCCACAACTGCTCTCTCTTTATACCAACTCACACTGGTGGGGAGAGAGCTCACCTTATAAACTGGTGCAAAACTCTCCCAACTAGTAATATGGGACTAAACTCCCACCATTTGCTATGGCAGCATGGGCCTTAGGGATTAAATGGAAATTGCCTAATGGGCCTGCAAGCCCATCCAAATTTCAGCAATCCCCCACCAGACCCCGAAGACCCATGGTGTTATCCTCTGTTCCATTCACTGTTTTTATATACCGGCATTTTCAGTGGATACCCGTTAAGGTTGAACATCCACCTAGAACAAGTAGCTACACTATATCACAACTGAACAATGGACTATGACTTGAATTGTCAGTTTGGCGTAAAATAGTTTCACTAAATTTCTTGCCAGTACTAGGATGCCTAAGGCTGACCCCTCGGGTGGAGCACATTAGTCATACTCCTGGCCTATTCATGAACTTATTAGAGATCACCCAATCTCATAGACTGTGACCAGCAGTCAGGATCATATAGGTGTGTTCCTCCAAAGATCGCTCTGTAGGATAGCATATTGCTTATACAAGCCTTGGAACACATTAAGACAAAAGTCAACCTGCCATACAGTTTTTGAGAGTACTGCATCTCCAGTGGAGTGGGTTAGTAAAAATTACTCTCCTAAGTTAACCATTAGCTTGTTTTCCTAGGTCCCACTTCACGGGATCTCCGATCACATAGGTTGGGTCACTGCCATGGCAACTCATGTGGGTCTCATACCCATCTCCCTCGGTACACTTTCTATCACAACACATGATAGCCCTTTAGTAAAGGGATCTGCCAGATTCTTAGCCGACTGGATATAATCCACCGCTATCACTCCGGAGTTTTTTAAATGTCTGACAACTTTTAATCTCATTTTATGTGCTTTGTGGACTGTGCATTGTCCTTTGAACTCTTCACCTTGACAATTACTGTTTGATTGTCACAGTTCATAAGGATAGCCGGTACTGGATTTTCAACCACATGCAAGTCCATCAAAAGATCTCGAAGCCATCCTTCTTCGACACTAGACGTGTCTAATGCTATTAATTCTGCTTCCATTGTTGATCTCGTTAAGATCGTTTGCTTGCAAGACTTTCAGGAAACAGCACCACCTCCAAGGGTAAACACATACCCCGTTGTGGCTTTCATCTCATCAGCATCAGAGATCCAATTCGCATCATAATACCCTTCAAGTACCAAAGGATATCCACTGTAGTGAAGTCCATGGTTCACGGTCCCTTTCAGACAGCGCATAATTCTTTCTACAACATGCCAATGCACATCACCCGGATTGGAAACAAACCGGCTTAGTTTGCACACAACAAACATGATGTCAGGCCTCGTAGCGCTCGCTAGGTACATAAGTGAACCAATTACTTGAGAGTACCTCAGCTGATCCTTAGCTGTGGCTTCAAACTTTCAAATCCGCACACTAGGATCATATGGTGTTGGAGAAATTTTGCAGTCCGAATATCCAAAACGACTCAAAACCTTCTCAACATAATGGGATTGCAGAAGTGTAATCCCACCCTCATTGCCTCTCAAATTCTCAATAGCTTGATTTTCAAAATAACATCAGCCACACCAAGATCTTTCATCTCAAAGTTCTGGGATAGAAACGACTTAACCTCATTGATTATTTTGAGGTTGGTCCCAAATATCAGTATGTCATCAACATACAAACACAGTATAACTCCTTCGCCCCCACCATGGCGATAGTATACACATTTGTCACCTTCATTAACAACAAAGCCAACAAATGTTAAAGTTGTATTGAACTTCTCATGTCATTGCTTAGGTGCTTGTTTCAGCCCATATAAAGATTTCAGTAACTTACACACCTTTCCTTCTTGACCATCTAACACAAAGCCATCTAGCTGTTGCATATAGATTTCCTCGTCTAACTCTCCATTTAGGAAAGCCTTCTTAACATCCATCTGATGGACGAGAAGACCATGCGAGGCCGCCAACAAGAGTAATACTCGAATGGTGGTCAGTCTGGCCACAGGTGAATAAGTATCAAAGAAATCTTCATCTTCTTTCTAGGAGTAACCCTTGGCCACAAGTCTAGCCTTGTACTTTTGAATCGTACCATCGGGCCTAAGCTTCTTTTTGAACACCCACTTACATCCTAATGGTTTACAGCCATAAGGACGTTCAGTGATCTCCCATGTTCCATTAGCCATGATGGAATCCATCTCGCTACGGACCACTTCTCTCCAGTAGTCAGCATCTAGAGATGCATAAGCTTCTGAAATAGAAGTGTGAGTATCATCCACAAGGTACACAAGGAAATCATCACCAAAGAACTTTGCAGTCCTCTGTCTCTTGCCCCTACCAAGGCTTTCCTCGTCATCCTTCTCAGGATTCTCATCATGTGTTTGTTCATAATATTCCATAGGAATGGCAGGCTCAGGAGTCTCCTCTGATTCCAGTCTAGAAGTGCTTTGCATATCTCTCATAGGAAAAATATCCTCAAAGAATGTAGCATCTTTAGACTCCAAAATCGTACCGACCTTCATGTCAGGTACCTCAGATTTCAATAATAGAAATATGTAGCAAACACTATTTCTAGCGTATCCCAAATTAACGCAATCCACGGTCTTTGGTCCAAGTTTACGCTTTTTGGGGATCGGCACATTGACTTTCGCCAAACAGCCCCAAGTACGTAAGTACGAGAGTGTTGTTTTTATCTTCTCCCATTGCTCATAGGGAGTGACCTCATTATCTTTCGTCGGAACTTTATTCAGGACATGACATGATGTCAATATAGCCTCCCCCACCATGCCTTGGATAAACCCGATGTATCTAACATGGCGTTAACCAAATCTGTTAGAGTACGGTTTTTCCGTTCGGCAACCCCATTTGACTGAGGTGAATAGGGAGGCGTCCTCTCGTGAATAATGCCATGTTCCGCACAGAAAGAGTCAAACTCATTAGAGAAATACTCTCCACCACGATCTGATCGGATTCGTTTAATTTTCTTTTCAAGTTGATTCTCAACTTCTGCCTTATAGATTTTAAAGTAGTGTAGAGCCTCATCTTTAGTGTTTAACATATATATATAACAAAACCTAGTGGAATCGTCTATTAACATCATGAAGTATCTCTTTCCACCTTTAGTCAACATACCATTCATCTCACAGAGATCAGAATGTATGAGTTCTAATGGCGCCAAGTGTGGTGACCCAGCACACCACTGCATGTGTAGTGCGCAAGTCGGTGGCATAATACTCACAGAAGGACTTATCCGTGAATATTACATCTCTCAGAGTGGTACAACAGAAACACAACGGGGCCAAGCAAAGCTATAGGATACAAACTTCAATACAAAATCTAGAGAATCTCTTTGATGAATCAAGAAGATCTCCTGCAAATAAAACATCAGAAGAAGCAATGCGAATCTCCAAGCTGGAGAAGAACTCTAGCTCAGAACTAATCTACTAAGGCTGATGTCAGCCCTAATCTATGGCTTGTAATTGCTAAGTCCAAGAATGGTCTCTACCTACATCTTGATAGCTTCTCCTCCACCAGCGTTGTTGATGACGATGCTTTACCGACTAAGTAGTAGATCACCCCACGTAGCTTCATGAGGTAGTGATGGCTTCACGATGACGACTTCCAAAGGCTTCAACTCTAAGCAGGGGGTCAAACGGGAACGAATGAGTAACGAGCGTTACTCAGCAAGCTCATGATATACAGTGGGTGGTTTGATGCACTAACTATAGCTTTAGACTCGAAAGAGTCATAAGCTAATGCAAGGTTTTTGTAAATCTTTCTTCAAGAGGTTGCTTTTAATTATGAAAACTATGCCCGCCAGACCATCACATGACTAGAACTTCATGGAGTTGCCTTTCCTGTAGCGTTCGCAGTTCATTCCCGGAACAGGGGGTAACATGCCACATCCTTTTACACTCTGCAGAGGTGCGTTACTTTACCCATGGACGACCAAGACCATGTTGCACAACCAGGTGTACATTCCTGTCCACTCCCACTCAGGTGTGGGGCCCGGTTGTTGGTCCAAGCCAAACCGTGCTTCTCCGCACAACGCATGCCCACCCATTTCTGCCAGCAGGTTGAACGCCTGATTCCACCCCTCACGATGGATATCTACGCGCCCCTGGCAGACCATCATAGACCCGCAGAGTCCGTGGGAATTAAGGGATCCCACCCATGTGCATGTAGTCTCGCACTACCTACGCGAGAGTACATCGTACGTCTCTGGCAGGCCGTTGACATGCGAACGAGAAAAGTATCACGGCCGACTTACTCCCCCCATAGAAGATCCATGGTCAACGCGAATTTACGGCGCACCGAGTTCTGACGGCATTTGTGATTAGTTCCTAGGTAATACGTTCCCGTGCAGATGGAACCTTCCTTTGACCTATTCATCTTACCATGGTCCCATCCGCCCACCAAATAGAACACTACCACTCGGGTAGTCATTCAAGTAGTCATATTATTATAAAAATAGGATCATGCATTCTTTTGAGAATAGGTGGTAATACGATAGGGTTTTTGCAAATAGTTTGTTATGAAGTACTGCAAAGGATATGAGCAAGTGATGAACTTGCCTGAGATCGAAATAATGACAATAATAATCCATGTCTTCGGGGTTCGAGGGTTGCGTAGAAAATCCCGAATTCTGAAAGATAGCAAAGTAGTCCCGGTAAGGACTATAGAAAACACTGGCAAAGATGATACATGCATAGTAATGAGATGCATCGTGAAATACCCTGGAAAACACCCCAACTTACAAGTGTAAGCCACGTTTGATACGATATCTTAATCACACGGGTTTTAGGTGAGTTGTTTTACTACTTGTGGTAATGTGGTTATTACTTTTAGATTTATGTGTGTTTCACTTTTCCTTAGCAAACAATTGTTATTATGTTTAAGTAGAAGTGGTTATTACTTGGTGAGGTAACGATACAATAGTACATGGAAAAGAATTATTGAAAAGGTAACAAACATGTATGATTTTATTTTCCAAAAGTGTAGAGCTGATGACAATGATTTTAGTTGAAAATGATGAACTAGTATAGCGAACTCTATCATCACAATACTTGCTAATTACTTGTGATGATAGGTTTTGTAGGTGTGAAAATATGTGGGTTTTGTTAATAAGGAAAATGATATTAAGATAGTTAATGCCGGTTATAATGGAATATTATAGAATTCCATTATACCTTTAGAAACAAGTTTATAAGTTATACAAAATATTTTGTGTTTCACATATTTGAGTTGAAAATTCTTTTCTCTTTAATTTGGTATCTCATTTGAAGTATTCTGAAAATATTTGAATAAGATATTAATTTATTAAATTTAAATGAATTAAATGACTATGCAAAATATTACACCCATGAAAAGTTGGTCAAATGACTATGAAAACATCATAGATGAGTTGCATTTGTTATTTGGAGCATTTTGGTATATAACTTGTATTTTTTTATTTTATGAATTGTTTATTATTTTTCTTAATTTTAAATGATTTATTTTAAGTAAAGAAAATGTTTAATTTTAAACTTTATAAAATATTTTTGAAAAGTTGATAAATATTTGGATTATATTTTTCTGATTAATATAGTATATTGTTTATATTTTTCTGATAAGTATTTTAAAACATATTGAATTAGTAATTTTTATTCTTATTCTGCCCTTTTTAAATTGACAGGTGGGACCCACCTGTTAGTTTAATTCTGAATCAAAAATAAAAGAAAAATCTCCATGACGTCACTGTGACGCCATGCTTTTGTCAGCACAGAACCAATCTTCTCTGTGGAACACGATTTCGGTGATTTGGTCCGAATTGATCCAATCGAATGTGGGTACTATCTAGAGGGACTCAAGGGAAGTGTGTGGGTGGCGGCGCTTCGACCAAAAGGTCACCGGCGGCTCGCCGACGTGCAGTTGCGCGGCGGCGCTCACGGGCTCAGACGGAGACGAGGCTCCCGGCGACTAGAAAGCAGACGAAGGGCACCCAGGGATTCCCCAGCTCACCGTGAGGCTCGTAGTAGTGTTGAGGAAGCACGGCGAGGTAGCAATCGACGGAAATTGGCCGCGGTGGCCGGCGGCCGGAGAGAAAGGAACGGCAAAATTCTGCAGCTTCCGACCGTCCCATCTTCCGTGCGTGCTCGAGGGAGTAGAGGATGGCACGGCGCATCTTTCGGTGGCCTCGTATGATCCTGGAGTGGCCGGAGTCGACGGCGACGAGCGGCGGCTATCTGCGGTTAGGGTTAGGGTTTCTGGTTCGGGTACAGAGAGAGAGACAGAGAGTGAGTGAGAGGGATAGAAGAAGAAGGCTACGACATCGTCCTGGAGGTCTTATCCTCCACAGCTAGCGTGCAGAGAGGAGGTGGCACGGCGACGACAGCAGCACGACACGCACGCCTTCTCCTCTGCCTTCTGGCAGAGGAAGAAGAAAGGAAAACATAAAGGCAGTTTTCAATAACCCCCTGCAGTTCCCGCTATTTACAACTATGTCCTTCTGTTAAAAAGAATCATTGTTTTCAGGGCCTTATTGTGATCAGAAAAATTATTAAAAAATATATTTGAATTCCTCATCAAATTTTACATCTCACCATGTTTTGTTTTGGTGGATATGAAGGATATTTGTAATTTTTATTTAGGGTGCTAGATTAAGTGATTTTGTTGTTTTCTCTTATTTTAATTTATTAAATGGCTATTAAATTATTTTAAGCATGAGTATTATGATTACACATGACAACCATGTGGTTAACAAGGAGGTGTATCATCATTGGACAAATTTGGATACAATCCCTTTTGGAAAATAGTTTGGTAACACTCCATAGTAGGGTTTTTATGTGTTATGGAAAATTCACCAAATATGGAATACTCTTCCTGGTCCTACCCAATACTTTGGTTAGTAAATATACTTGTTTTCTTTTGTAAAACTTTGTAATTCTTATCATTGAACTCTTAGCAATTTTGGTTGACTTTTTACTTAAGTGTGTATCAATCAGGTTTGTTATTTTAGGGACATGATCAATTGGAAAACATGTGTGGCCTTGAAATCTTATTTACTGGTTTTCCACATAGGTTCCAATATGGATATTATACCATGTTTGTTTTGGAACATGTAATCATCTACATGATTATATGTAGATGAATTTTTGGTATCATCTGTTAGTCTTATGTATGATAAGGTGATGGAAAACAAGGTATTAAGCTTGTTACCATTAACCTCCACATATCACAAGACATGTGGATGCAATGGCTGGTTATTATTTCATACTTGATAATTGTCTCCATTTAAGACATTATTATGAGATCCTCATCTATGTTGAGTTTGACAGAGGTTAATGGTTCTCTAATATATCCTAATGATTCACTGGCTAATTTCTTATGCTTCCTTACTGAGGCAGTGTTGCTTCTTGTGGTCTTCTATTGCTTGATGTTCTTGTCTCTAGTTGTCACTAGTCTTCAGACATTGCCTTGGTACTTTGCAAGTAATATCAACCCTTGATGGTCTCTTGACTTAAGAAATTCACCATTAGAGCTGATAGGATATATTGAGTGGTTCCCAGATACTAACTTCAGTAGTAAATGGTAGTTCCTGATGAGATGAGTTCATTTGAATCCATAACCATTTCATTCTTGTGGTGTATTCAATTATGATGAAGACTAGCTTATGGAAACTCAATTGTTTTAATGCTTACATGAATATTCTGTTCACAAGGTTGATCTGACCTTGTAATCAAATTATTCTTATATAACATCAAACACTTGGATTTCAACATGTTTCTTGTTTTCTTCCTTATCTTGGTTTCTTCTTTACTTATAACTTGTAGGTGTGGTTCAAGTTATAATGTGGTATATTATTTTCTCCTTATTATACTTCTCCTTCTATGGATCATGGTTTTGTATATAACAGAATGTAGGTGTATTTTATAACATCAAGTTACCATATGCATATAAGAAGAATTTGTTAACAAGTGGGCCAGACTTGCCTCCAAATTACTACTCATATACAATAGGCTGAGATGTACCAGGTTATTCAATATACTGTTTGTTTGTGTAAGACACTCAAGTGTTTGAGTATACAAAAGTGATCTGTTAACAAGGTCTAGAAACTTGTTACCAAACTACTTCCATATAACACTAACATTGGAGTATCACACTGTTTCAAGAGTGTTAGTAAGATCAAATCAGTATATAAGAGTTTCCAAGTACTCTTATAATAGATTGGAGTAGCACTTCTCGAACACTCTAAATAATCTTCTTGAAGATCTTCCTGTGGTACTTCCTCTTCTCTTGTGGGTGCTTCTCTTGCAGAATAACTTAGAGAAGATTGGGAAACAAGATAGAATGGTCTAGACAACATATCAAGATCTAGATTAAGAGTTAGCTCAAGCTTTTATTATCCTTCCATAAACTTCTTATTTTATTTCCCATAAGATGTGTTCTTATATCCTACATGATTGGTTTACTTAGTTTCTAGTTTACTTCCTCTCATAGAGGTTATAACTTGTTGTTGTTTATTACTTATATCCAGAGCTCCTTTAGTTTTAAATGATAATTTGAATAGAGATGTGGAATGCTTATGGAATGATGACTTAATAATAAGTTGATCAAATGGTTCATTGATGTGTTTGGATTTCAGATACTCACTTATATAAGATGATCGAGACAATGAGCATGTAAAGCTTATTAGGTTTTAATGACCTACGTCATAGTTGTTATTTGTTCTCCTAGGTGTCATGACCTACTTTATATTCATCACTTTATTAACTTGGTCATTCATAATTCAGATATAGAGGTTTGGAAATATCCTATGCGATGATCAAGGTTTTAACAGTAGGTTAAGAAGATTTATTTCTTCTTTTAAGCACTTCTTTTATAGTTGATGAGACATGTACATATTCGATAAATATGTCAATACAATTATTATATCATTTCCCACTTGTGTGTTTTAAGTTATGACTTGTTTGTATCACTTATGTTTTATTAAACCATTGTTATTTACATGTGAAGGTTAACTTAGTAGTTACTAAATAATTTGGAAAGATGTGGTGTGAATGGTTGATAACTTTAAAGAGTTATTGTTTAAGAGGACATAACACCTCTGTTAATAAGTTGGTTCAATTGTGTATTACTCATTGGTGAAAGTATGATCATCAGATATTTGATTTGGATACTCACCCCTCTTTGAGTTCTAGATACCTAGTGAATTATCCCAAGTCTCTTGAAGACTTGTGGTTAAGATTGTTGAGAATTTGTATTGGTCACAACTAATGATGGTTTGTGTAATCAGATGATTTGGTTTGTAGAGATACTATGTTATAAAGATCACTCCAAATGTACTCCTGACTAGATGAACTAGACCTATTTCATCATGTCAAGTGAAACTTTGGTCACTTTGATTCGTTTAAACTTTCGCGCCAAAATTTTCCGTATTTTTAGATGCATGCTTTGCAAATGCACATATTAAATTTAGATCCTTATAACTTCCCAAAAAAATGTCGTACTAGTTTTATTTTTGAGAAAGTTAATGGTAAAATTTAGTACCCCCTCCGATCCATATTAATGGTCGCTAAATCGGATGTATCTAGACATATTTTAGTGCTAGGTACATCCGATTTAGCGACCATTAATATGGATCGGAGGGAGTAGATATATGGCATTTCTTTTGATTGTTTATCTCTACCACCCAGCATTTGGCACGGAATTAGGCACACGCTTTGTTCCGAGCTGGGGTTCGCGGACGGGGGCAGGTTGGAGCACGACACGGCTGGAAGCATCCAGTCAACCAAGCAGGGTCGTGTGCAAGATAAAGAAACCCAAGTGGCCGAGTCAATCCGCAACGGCTACAACTCCACCCACGACGCGACCAAGTGGCCGCCAATCGCACGCCCTCCACTACCCCTTCTTCCCCGCGCCTTCTCCTTCCCCTGATTCGAGCCGAGGTAACCCCAAATCGCCGCGATTTCCTTCCGAAATCGCACCAAAATACAGGACCAAACCCACGCCGTTCCCATCAGATCAGAAATAGTCAATCACGCGCTCACGTAACCACGTCCAGTTAATCCCCCTCCTATATATCCCACCGGCCACGCCTCAAATCTCACCAAATCCACCATCCAGTCACGAATCTCCTTCTCCCCCGTCGTCGCCGCCGCCGGAATCCCCACCGAATCTCAGCAGCATCAACTCCAGCGCAAGCATCCACCTCCTCCGATGGGTTCTGGTAGCCGGTGCGCGTCGTGCCTGTGCTGCCCGTTCAAGTGCCTGGCGTGCGGGCTCTTCAGCTGCCTCTGCAGCATCCTGGTGACGCTCCTCGTCATCGCGGGGGTCCTCGCCATCGTCCTCTACTTCATCTTCCGCCCGCACATGATCGCCGCCACCGTCGACTCCGCGTCGCTCACCACCTTCGCCCTCGCCCCGTCCTCCGCGCTCGCCTACAACCTCACCGTCGCCATGACGGTGCGCAACCCCAACAAGCGCGTGGGGCTCTACTACGACGGCGTGGAGGCGCTGGCGCTCTTCGAGGGGCAGCGGTTCGGGTACGCGCCGCTGGACCCCTTCTTCCAGGGCCACGAGGCGAAGACGCAGCTCGCCCCCGTGTTCGGCGGCCAGCAGGTTCTGGAGGGCGACGTCACCGCGGCGGACTTCAGGTCGCAGCAGTCGGGTGGGGTGTTTGATGTGGAGGTGAAGCTGAACGCCAAGCTGAGGGTGAAGGTGTGGGCGTTCAAGGTGCGGGGACCCAGGGCCAGGATCAGCTGCCCGCTCTCCCTCCCCGCCCCCGGCGCCGCCTCCGCGCCCGCCTTCAAGCCCGTCGACTGCAAAGTCTGGTTCTGACTGATTCGATTTGGTTCGATTGGTTGGACGCGGGATGCTCTGCTCTGCATCGTCGTGGTAGATCTTGTTTTGGTTCGGTGGTTACCTAGTAGCAGTATCAGATTACTCTAGCATTGGTTGGATTAGCATGCACATATTATGGATCGATCGCGTACTTGTTCGCTTGGTTCTTTTTTAGTATCATTACCATACATACTTTTATCGGTTATATATTGAGGTTCTTCTAGCATTGATATATTCAGATTTGCTCATTACTGTCACCTGTTCTGTTCGTCGGATTCCCATGGCGATTATGCGTTCTGTCTCAGTTTACCCGAGGGACATTGCAGTCATTGTATAGTTTCACTGTAATTTTGCGGAATTTGTGGCGGATGCGACTTGTGGTGATGGAATTCGCAGGCCAACAAGTGAGAGCAGTGCACACGAAAAGTCTGCCCGCTTTTTATATAACTTCTGGAAGAGCAAAATGCGTACGCCTTTTCAGCGCTGGTGAAAAGCGAGTAGGAGCAGTAGCGTGATTGTGCCAGCGTTTGTTTTGGCTTGTGTTGAGGCCAGGTGCGCGTCCCTGTCGCCCAGCACGCCCAGACAAACGGGTTAATGGTCGCTTCCCAACCAGTTGACGGAAGCGTCCAACTCCGGACACTTCAAACTGACGCTGGTGAAAAGCGATGTTGGGTGCGAGCTCCCAGTGGCAGGCGAGCGAACCCAACTGACTCCCGTTGTAGATGCGGCCAACGGGAAGGGGGCAGCTACTGCCCACGGATTGGCACTTCGTGATGGCGATGACACTGTCCCGTCTAGCTAGCTTGTGCACCATTGCTGGAGGTTTTCTGTGCCCGTCGATTCCAGATGTTGGTCCAGGCCCTACTTTAATGTGCACCAAAAAAGAAAAAATTGAGCAGAGAAATTTCATTGATTTAGCAACCGCGAACACGTCCATAATCGTGCAGTTAAAAGAGCGGTAGAAAGAGCAGCTACAGCTGCACTGAGGCAAGCTTCATTGCCTACTCCTAATAAACATCTCAACCTGTAAAGTGTATTCTGAATTTTGCGACCAAGCTTGGCATGCATGATGTACTACTACTTGCCTACACTTTGGGACGCTTCTACTCCAAACCTTTTTATTTGGACTGATATTGTTACAATGTCCGTCAAAATGAAACATTTGGTGACACCAAACATGTGGTAATTTGGGCACACGTGTGGCGTTCCTCAAGTGGTGGCATCCGGCACGTGATGAAGGCGCAACGGCACCAAGACCTCACCGTGGTGGGCCGCGGCTCAGCTCCTCCATGACCGTGGTAGAACACCGGAACTCTCGTCTCAAACCTGCAACCGGTCAAAGCTCGAACAAATGATATACTCCCTCCGTCCTAAAAAAAAGATGTATCAAGATGTTGCCCCAGGGCCTACTTTAATGACTACACTTTTGTTTTCAACAGAGAAATTTCATTGATTTAGAGACCGCCAACATCTGAACCTGTAAACTGTATTCTGAATATTACACACGTGTGGCGTTCGGCAGGCACGCGATCAAGGCGCAACGGCACCAAGACCTCAGCGTGGTGGGCCGCTGCAGCAATCCTCCAAGATCAGATCGAGTATCTTATTCTTATCAGCCAGAGCCAGGTATCATCAATCTTAGTTTTTTAAAAAGGTACTATCAATCTTTGTTTCTTGACTTTAAAACACCGGAACTCTAATCTGAAACCGCAACTGGTCAAAGCTCGTTTGCGCCGCAATTACCATACAGATGATCTAGTAGTTTATATAGGTTCTTTAAAATAGACTTTGAAAAATCCTATGACAAGGTAGACTGGGCCTACTGTGTTTCCTTAAAAGGTTTTAGTACACTCTGGAGGAGATTGATTGAAGAGATCATCAAGGATGGGACTTTGTGTGTTAAGATCAACAACACTAGGGGAAAGGATTTTGGCAGTCACAGAGGGGTTAGGCAAGGGGACCCCTTCTCTTCTTTTCTGTTCAATCTTGCTGCTGAAGGGCTGGCCAAGCTTATTCAACAGGCTCAGAGTAATGGTTTGATTTGTGGTCTGGTACCTCACTTGGTTGATGGTGGGGTTGCTATCTTTCAATATGCTGATGACACACTGCTAATGGTTCAGGATGAGATTAGTCAGGTCAGACAACTCAAGATGATACTTTACCTGTTTGAGGCTATGTCTGGTCTAAAGATCAATTTCATGAAAAGTGAACTGTTCATGATGATGGAAGATTCAAACAAAGGTATTTTGTATTCTGATATGTTGAACTGTCAGATTGGGCATTGGCCTATGAAATATCTGGGAGTCCCTGTCTGTGGCTCCAGGATATTGGTGGCTGATCTGAAACCTCTTGTGGAAAATTTGAGCAGGAGGTTGGAAGGTTGGGTTGGCAACAATTCCTCTATTGGTGGAAGGCTGATTCTGATCCAGTCATCGCTAAGTAGCATTCCTATTTACCACATGTCTATATACCTGCTCCCTGCCACATGTTTGGAGCAGATGACCAAGATAATTAGGAGATTCTTTTGGCAAGGGGCCACCACTAAAAAGAAATACCATCTTGTTCGTTGGAATATAATCAATAAACCCAAGAAAAAAGGGGGTTTAGGCATTAAAGACTTGAAACTGTTCAATATTAGCCTCCTGTGCAAATGGTGGTGGAGACTGGAAATGGATGAAGGGCTGTGGCAAACTTTGGTAAAGCGCAAGTATGGAATTACGCACGGTGTCTGGCGAGTTAATATGAGACAACAGGATTCTCCGGTGTGGAAGGATCTATTGAAAGTTAAACATTGGTACCTGCAGTGTAGATCAATGATGGTCGTTGGGGGAAATGAAACAGATTTTTGGCATGACCAATGGTGCGGCCCAACACCATTTTGCGATAGATTTCCAGACTTGTTTCAGGCCTGCACGCTTCAAGAGTGCACTGTGAAAGAGATGCCTGACAGAAATTGGCATATGGAATTTAGGAGGTGGATGGATGTACAAATGCAACAACAAGCGTCAGTCCTGCGTAGCTTACTCATGACTGTGGCTCTGGGGGAAGGTCCTGATAAAGCCAAGTGGAAACTCACCAAATCTGGAAAATTTTCAGTCAAATCAATGTACAATAAGATGTCCTCCTCTAATGTGGACAGATCTTTTTCTCAATTATGGAAAGCCAAGATCCCTCTGAAGATCAAAGTGTGGCTGTGGTTGATCTGGCATAATTCTATTGCTACCAAAGATAATATGAAAAAAAGGAATTGGAAAGGAGACTTTCCGTGCAGTTTTTGCTATGCGTTTGAAACAATTCATCACCTTTTCTTTGTTTGCCCCGTTGCTAGTTACATGTGGAATGTTATTTGCTCGGTTTTTGGAGCCTTAAATAGACCTGTCAATTTTACGCAATACTTTTGGTGGATCTCTTCTTATTTTCCAGCACGCCTGAATTTGCACGTTGTTGGGATTGCTGCCTTTTGCTGGGCAATCTGGAAAACTAGGAATAATGCATGTTTTAATAGAAAATTCATTTCGGCCCCTGTTGAGCTGATCTGTTATTTTTGCGCTTTTCTTCGTTACTGGGCAGGACTTCAAGCAGAAGAAGACAGGAATCAGTTGGAGGCAGGCGCCAGGATGATCCAAGACGCTGCTCTGGAGCAACATGTCCGCAGCCAAGCTCGTGGGAACAGGTTGATTGAATCGGATGCTACCTCACACGAAGAAGTCGATGTTGTTGGATGATGGTGTTCTAGTCCATGTTTGCGTTCTTGAGCGGTTTGCGTCAAAAAACTTCCCGGAAACAGAGTATCTTTTGAGTTGGTCCTTTCTTCCTGCATGCAGCTAGATCTACTTACTGTTAACTTTCTCACTGGCCGTTTGTGCCGTGCCGATCTTTTGCTACTTGCCAGTGTGGCTGGGATTACAGAGCTTTAAAAAGGGGTCATCTCCTTCCTTCCTTGGAGGGGAGGGGTGACCTGTTTCCTTCGCTCTGCCCAGGCCGTTTTGTTTTTTTCTTTCAGTTTTCTCTTTTGGGTTGTAAAACAAATTTGTTCTGTTCTCCGTTTCGGTTAATGGAACCCGGCTATCGTCGTTTGTAAAAAAAAGTAGTTTATATAGGTTCATAAGATCCAACGCAATCTTGTATGCACATGGCCACTGGACAGGCACCGGGAGTCTCCGTTCCAAGAATCTCCTCTTTGTGCCTGCATTTTATTTTCCTCCACTTGTGACCGCGGCGGCCACCGTCCCGTTCGATACACATAACTTCAAATTTCCAGCCCCATCTTCACTGAGAGTCAGGGATCGATTAGTTTTAAGGGAGAATCGGCATCTTGCAAGGTGCAAGAAAAAGATTGCGACGAAAGCCCAAGCAAACACGTACGGTTCGCTCAAGGATCGCGCGTATGTCTATGGAAGGCTCGAGGTTCGCTCAAGGATCGCACGTGTGTGTGCCCGCGCCATTTCCTAACTTGTTAATTGGATGCTGCACAACCTGCACGCGCTTTGTGTGTGTTTTCTGCGTACTTCTATTCTAGAATGGTGAACAATTTTCGGAAATAAACAAATTCTGAAAATGAACAAAGTTCCCGGTCGTGAGATTTTTTACAGTTCCTGACAGAGAATGTTGAACGTTATCGTTATTCACTTGTAATCCTAACGGTAACTGACTTAGTCTGTAGCATGTAGCTCCTACTCTTAAGGATCGAGGCCTTGCATGCACCTGCGCGTGCCACTGCTCGTGCACACACGTTCTCTTCTGTAACTATATATGTACTGTAACCAAATGAATACAATGCGGTGAGTTCAGTACACTTCAACTTGGTATCAGAGCATAGGTGGTCTCTTCTTCCTCCCACGATCCCTCCCTTCGATCCCTTCCCTCCCTGCCCATGGCCTCCGCCTCGGACACAACCATCGCCGTCATCCCCCCGGCATTTCTATTCACAACCTCAACATCAGCAACTACATCGAGTTCAAACTCGATCTCACCGGCAAGTTCTTCCACAAATGGCGCAACACCGTCCTCATCCTCCTCGCCTGCTACAACGCCCGCCACCACGTCGAGGAGGAAACAGAAGCGCATTTCGCTGATGACGAATGGCGCAAGACCGATTTCGCCATCACTCTCTGGTTCATCGCCACGCTCGCCGACGATCTCCAGGAAATCGTCCTCGCCCCCGACAACACCGTCTTCCAAACCTGGCGCGCCGTCCTCGCCTTCTTCACCGACAACAAGGCCGGCCGGAGCATGCATCTTCGTCGCGAGTTTCACGAGCCGCGTGAGGGCGACATGACGATCGGCATCTACTGCATCAAGCTGAAGGCCATCGCCGATGCACTCGGCGACGTCGACGATCCGATCTCCGACGCCCAGCTGACGATGCGCCTCCTCGACAACCTGAGTGACGCGTTCGCTCTCCAGGCCGAGATGCTCCAACCGCCGCTCGCCTCTTTCGCCGATGCCCAGTCTCACCTTCTCCTCGCCGAGATCAAGCAGAAGGCCAAAGCGCTGGACGCCGTCGCGCACGCCCTTGTTGTCCACGGATCCGCTGGCAACGGATCTGGTGACCGTGGTGACCGCGACAAGAGCGGCCAACGGGGCAACGCCACCCAAGGGGCCCAATCCGGCACCAACGGCAACCACGGCGGATCCGCCGGCCATCAGGCACCTGCCCCTAACTACAGCGCACACACCACCGGCTATGGCCAGGGTGGACACCAGTATGGCTACGGCCAAGGCGGCTACCAATACGGCTCCGGCACCGATCGCGGCCGTGGGCGCGAACGTGGCCGTGAAAATTGGGGGCGCGGCCAACAGCCGTACCAGCCCGCCTACGGCTCCTACCAGCCGGGCTACTGTCCGCCGTTCGCCCCCAACCCGTCGAGCATCCTCGGGCCCCGCCCCGGTCACCACGCGCATGCGTACATGGGGAGCCACGCCAACTTCTACCCGCCGCCCGGCTACCACTACCCCGCGCCTCCGTACTACTGGGATCACAACGCCATGATCCGCAACGCCCCCAGCTTCGCCCCGCCGGAGTGGTGTTGGAACGCGTAGAGATAAACAAAACTTTTTCCTACGCGGTACTTCCAAGATCTAGCCGAGATAGAAGGCCACGATGATTACCACTAGACGCGTGGTTGCGGATTATCGATGAAGCGCGTCGGGGCAGTGCAGTCCCACGATCCGATCCAGCCGATCCTCGAAGTGCTGAACGTACAACACCTCTGCCGGTATCCACACGTACGAGGAGGAGCTCCGACGGCGGACTGCTAGGTCCGGTGCGACGGCTGGACTGAGTGGGGCTAAGGTTCCCAACGCATGAGAGTGGACTAACGTGCCCGCTGGGCAACCTGCGCCCCTCTTTATATAGCGAATTGTAGTGGGCTTCACAACACTTGTGGCCCATTCCCTCTGTGAGTCCGACTCACAAACTCAGTCCATTTCCGGTTCGGGTACAACCCGACCAATACATGCTCCCGCTCTTAAGTGTGCGACCCTGCAGGCTCATGGCGACTTGGACACGATTGGAGTCCGACTCTCAATCGATCAATCGGTAGCGGCTCCTAGCAGAACGTGCCGACTCCCAAGTCCCATTGAGTCATGACGACATACATTTCAATGTGATATTCATCTTAGTCCCTTTTGCCTCACGATATACCTTGTCGAACTATAGGCGATTTATCGTCATCCCTTAAATAGTTCGACTCTCTTCTCGATCCGTGATATGTGATTCATCTGACTAACTCTTAGTCAACAGACACAGTTAACACTTAACTGAGTCGCGCATGGCCATGCTTCCTGAATCATATCACTCGAGAGGGCCCAGAGAATATCTCTCCATTCGGAGGGGCAAAATGCCATCTTGATTATCCACATCACGCAGCTTGTTTCTCATTCGACCCGAACTCTGCCTTTATAACTGCCTTGTCATAGAGCAGCGTTTAACAGAACCTAAGTCGGTGATCCACAACTCGGATTGTGCGACAACTTCAGGTCTAAGAATTACATTGACTGAGACATGCAAATGACGACTTGCTCGTTGCATCTCAATGTGGGTCAGTCCGACTTGCTAAACTCTTTAGCCAAATCCGTGATCGTTGGAATGGCATCACCATGCCCATGACAAGTGGAACCGTGTCATCAGCCAACACTCACATTAGTCTAGGGTGTGTGTCCAGCACAACCTAAATGACCAAGGACAATCTAGTATGAACAACATGAATACATAGTTCCACAATCGAATCACATATTCAATGACATGTATCAGATGTTCAAAACAAGGACAACTTAATAACTTTATGAATACATTGGGAATTACATCATACATGATTGCCTCTAGGGCATATTCCCAACAGTCTCCCACTTGCACTAGAGTCAATCATCTTGGCATCATATGCCTAGGCATCTAATGCCCATACCTCTCGTGTGCGCCTCATGCTTAGGCTGTGGTAGCGCATTTGTCAACGGATCTGCAATGTTTGCATCCGTGTGTACTTTTCATAACTTGATATCACCTTGTTCGACAAACTAGTGAATGAGGTGGTACCGCATGAGTATATGTTTGTTCTTCTGGTGTTGTCTAGGTTCCTTGGCTTGTGCGATAGCACCATTGTTGTCACAATATACATCCAAAGGATTGGACGCGCTCTGAACCACACCAAGATCTATCAGAAGGTTCCTGATCCAAACATCTTCCTTTGCCGCCTCTAAGGCAGCAATATACTCAGCCTCTGTTGTAGATGCAGACACCTTATCTTGCTTGAACTCTTCCAGCTCACAGCTCCTCCGTTCATTACGAACACGTATCCAGATTGCGAACGAGAATAATCTGAGTCGGTGAGATAACTCGCATCCGTGTAACCCTTTACACTGAATTCCTCATCACCTCCATAAACTAGGAACATTTTCTTAGTCCTTCTCAAGTACTTAAGGATGTTTTTAACCGCTGACCAGTGGGCTTCGCCAGGGTCAGCCTGGAATCTGCTCGTAACACTTAGAGCATACGAAACATCTGGCCTAGTACAAATCATGGCATACATGATGGATCCGATTGCCGAAGCATACGAAATCACACTCATCCGACTTCACTCATCAGTCGTCGAAGGACACTGAGTCTTGCTAAGTTTTATGCCATGAGACATCGGTAAGAATCCCTTCTTGGACTCTTCCATTTTGAATTTTTTCAAAACTTTGTCCAGGTATGTACTCCGACTCAATCCAATGAGCCGTCTTGATCTATCTCTATAGATCCTGATTCCTAATATGTAAGTCGCCTCACCCAAATCCTTCATTGAGAAACTCCTTTCCAATGACTCTTTGGTTTCTTGCAACATCATGACATCATTTCCAATCAGCAATATGTCATCCACATATAAGATTAGATAATTTACTTTGCTCCCACTAAACTTCTTGTATAAACAAGAATCATGATCGCTCTTGATGAAGCCAAACGATTTGACTACCTCATCAAAGCGAATGTTCCAACTCCGAGATGGTTGCTTCAACCTATAAATGGATTTTTGAAGTTTGCATACTTTGTCAGCGTTAGCTGGATCGACAAAACCTTCGGGCTGTATCATATACACGTCCTCAGTTAAATTTCCATTAAGGAAAACCGTCTTGACATCCATCTGCCATATCTCATAGTCGAAATAGACTGCTATGGCTGTCGCACCCGCACTTCTAGGGGATACTCACAATCCTTTAAACAGTAGAGAAATGGCTTACGGGGCATACCGGCACCCGCATCTCAATATGAGCAGGCCAACACGTAAACGTGTGACAACCATTCTCGTACTATTCATCGTCTGCGCAAACCATCCCGTAGAAATCCAGATATTTCCGTTGACGTACTTCAAAACATACACACATGGTACGTCAACGGCATTGGAACAAGTGATATCACAACAGATCTCTACGACACAAAAGATGGAAATAAGTTGCAAATAGCTCTCATTAGAGCAGAGATAGCAAATACAATCATTCAGAGGACACATGTCCCAAAAATTCATCATTACATCACAGCGGAAGCATTCAACATGTCTGAGTACAGACAAGAACCAAATAGGCCTAAGAGGCCGGAAACGAAAACACGGAGCCCATCCACGAAGTCTCGGATCCTGCCCGGGTCCGCTATCTACTCGTCAGCAGCCTCGTCATACTCCACGTAGTAGCCACCATGAAGATCCTCGGAAACGTCGTCTGCGGAAACCACAGCCCCAAAGGGGTCAGTACATAAACGTACTGGCAAGCAAGACTCACAGTTCACCAAAGTGTAACCCGTCAACACCAAGCACAAATGCTTTGGGTTCAACGGAGGAAAGGGGATATAAAGATGCTGCAACTGGCTGCTCTAACCAACTATAGAGTTACTACCACTTCCGGCTAACAGAAAAGAGATAAGATCGCGTATCGTAACCAACCTATCAACTAATTCCAAACAAACCCATCCCGGATCTCGCCTCTTATCCAAAGAAGCAATCCGAGGATAACTCACACAGTTGAAATAATGATGGTTCAGATTATTGTGTCAATAAGCCTATTACTAGTCAAGTTGTTAATCATTGGGTGTAAGGTTGTTAATCATTAGGTTTAAGTTGTGCTGAGTACTTGTTAGCCAGTACTTTCACCAAGTAATCCATAACCGCGGAAAACACGGCTTCTCGAGAAGATTTATCCCTGCAGGGTTGCACCAATTTGGCCGTACACGCATGAATAACCCGCCAGATGGAAAGGCCCTTCCACCAAGCGGGGCACTCAACACAACTCAACTCTTCTTCGGATCAAGCCCAAAGAACCTTGGGCGCACGGCTAATCGAGACCAGAAGAAAATGGACCCTCATAGCACTCTAAGAACGTGTCCCCCTATATGCCGACTACAAAAGTTCCACCCTGGCCTGGGCTCGCAAAAACATGCATGCGGCAAATGGAAAACACGAACTAAATGAGGCGATTTGGAAGAGATGCGAATCGAATCAAATTGAGGGGGGCGCCCATACTCGCTTCCCACATGCGGTTAGTGCGCTCATCATGGATCAGTAGACAAGACCCTTTTCCTATTAGGGTCGACACTAGCAGGCCTCAAAACCACACAGGGCCTCCTGCCGGTGCCTTATCATCAAATTATTATTTAAAAATAACATTAACATGATTGATTGATTACACATCGAGCCCCTAGAACGTAATAGAAATAGTAACAGAAAGTAACGGGTAACAGACTCGAGCAAAACAACCCTAAGCATGCTAGTAAGACACGGGCAACAAGCAATGGTTATAGGTATGGAGGTGAGGCAATATCAGGGTTAAAGGATACATGTGATAGGTTCGTAACAGAAGCAACTAATCATAGGGCTAGCAGAATAGACAACGGAAAGTATCGGTAACCAATGTTGAAAGGAACACGATGGTTCATGTGAGTGATAACTTGCCTGCAAACCCAGTAGCCTGGTACTGAGCTAACTCCTTAGAAGGGGTGTCGTAAGTATCGTCGGTCTCAACGTCGTCGTGTATCCGAGAAGAAGAAAACAAACAATGCAGAAAGATAAACAATCAATATCATGGCATAATGCACAAACATGGGATGATGCATGTCAATTTAATTGATGCATCAGAAATAACCTAGTTGACAAGATAGCAACATGATTAAATGGACCCATCTGCAATTGGATTGCATATGGAAAGCCCATGAATTAAGTTGAAACATTTGTTTTACAACTAATCAACTTGTGTAAGTGAATTAGCATGATGCATGGATGAGGAAAACAACAAAATAACAACAATAGAACCAAATAGAAATAAGGTTTACCAAGTTTAGAAATTCATTTATTAAGTTAGGAAATTTTGGTTCCTTAAAGGTGTCACACAAGCATTTGTTGTTTTCATCAAGTTAAATTGTTCAAAATAGACAAAAAAGTTCATATTTGAAAAGAACACACAATTTTAGGGAATCAAAAAGATAAACAATCAATATCATGGCATAATGCACAAACATGGGATGATGCATGTCAATTTAATTGATGCATCAGAAATAACCTAGTTGACAAGATAGCAACATGATTAAATGGACCCATCTGCAATTGGATTGCATATGGAAAGCCCATGAATTAAGTTGAAACATTTGTTTTACAACTAATCAACTTGTGTAAGTGAATTAGCATGATGCATGGATGAGGAAAACAACAAAATAACAACAATAGAACCAAATAGAAATAAGGTTTACCAAGTTTAGAAATTCATTTATTAAGTTAGGAAATTTTGGTTCCTTAAAGGTGTCACACAAGCATTTGTTGTTTTCATCAAGTTAAATTGTTCAAAAGAGACAAAAAAGTTCATATTTGAAAAGAACACACAATTTTAGGTGGATTACATGTTTCACTTGTTGAAAAAGGATTTCAAATAGATTATTTATGAATTAAACAAGTTTAAGCAAGAATTAAATGAATTTAATTCAAACATGAACTTATTTGAATTTTTATTTGTTCAAAGCATTAAACCAAATTCATATTTGAAAAGTTTATACTTTTAGGGTTTGAAAACATATTTTATATGTCCCAAAAGAATTTGTTTTGATCAAGTTATAAATTTAGCAATTTTAAATGAATTAAACAAGGTTTAAATTATTTAACCAATTTTAATTATTCAAAACATGAAACAAATTTTATATTTGAAAAGGTGGTTTAATTTTGCATGGAAAACATATTTCATTTGTTGAAATTGGATTTAAAATGAGCAAGTTATTGTTTTGGCAATTTTAAAATGCAATAAAGAAGAAACAGTTGTTTTCAGCAATTTAAATTATTCAAAACAGCAAACAAAATTTATATTTGGAAAGTACATGAAAAGTTGATTGGAAAACATATTTCATTTGTGGAATTTGGAATTTTTATGCTCAAGTTATGAATTTTGCAAGTTTAAGTGAATTTAACAAGAATTCAAATGTTTCACCAATTTAAAATATTCAAAACAGTAAACAAATTTTACATTTGGATAGATCATTCAATTTGGGACAGAAAACATATTTAAAAAGTTAAAATTGGAGTTAAAATGATTTTCTTATGCAATTTACAAGATCTAGTGTAATTCTGCCATTTTTATCTTATTAGGGACTTGGAAAAATATTTCAGGGGTCTAAATTTATTTAACAGGGGCCTAGTTGTGATTCTGTGAAATTGCTGTGACCAAATCAATGGAAAAAAAATATTTGGTTAAAATGAGGGAGGGGGGATTCGATCCCCTCACCTCCTGCTGGCGCAAGGTGCAGGTAACCAGTGGGACTGCTGCTGTTTTTGTGAAAGAGAAGGGAAACGGGGGTGGTTATGCTGTGGCTGCAGGTTAATCTGAACTGAACTTTTAACTGAACCTGCACGTACTCGCTGAACCATCGACGGAAGGAAAACGATCGGCGGGCTGCTGCTCGCGGCCGGTCCCCGCGGTGGCCGTGGGTGCGGGCGGTGGGTGATGGTGGCGGAAGGGAGAGGAGGAGGGAAGCGAGGGGAAGGGGGGCTCACCCGATGTCCTCGAGCGGATGGAGGTCGGGGCGGACAGAGTTGCAGCAGGTGGTCGATGCAGGGAAGTTGGCGGCGCAAAACCTCGACGGTGGCGGTGGCTCGAGCAGGTAACGGCCGATGATTCCTTCATCGATCTCGGAGCTGGGAGGATGCCGGTTCCATTCCCGGGGACAGAAGGTCCCCGAGGTGACCGTGGTCGTCGGGCTATGGTGAGGCAGTGTGGTGGCGAGGAGGGTTCGGTGGGTTCAGAAAGCAGCGGGAGGGAGCAGGGGCAGAGAGAGGAAGGGATGGCGGCGCTCGAGGATGAGGGAGGAGGGAGAAGGAGAGGGTCTAGGTTAGGCAGAGGGGGAGGAGGTGGTCTTATGGGGGGGGGAGAGCTCGTACGGCATGGCATCCGATGGAGGAGGGGGTGATCGGGTGGAGGAGATGGAGTCGTACAGAGGGAGGAGGAAGAAAAGGCACTGGGCCAGAAGGAAAAGGCCTGGGGGGAAAATAATTGGGCCTGCTGGTTGCTCTCTCTCTCCCTCTAGCTTTTATTCTTTTTGCTATGTTTTATTTTTTTTTGCAGCAAAGAATTGGAAGGAATAGATGACTTTGGAGTTTGCAAAAATTCCAGAAAAATTTGGGTAGCATATTTAGGTCAAACACAACCCAAAGCCAAGTTTGGAATTCAACAACATTTTAATTTTAGGTGCTGTTTGAATTTGGATTGTGTTTGATTGAATTTTTTTATTAAATGGTTATTGAACAATATTCTTAAAAATAGGGTGATCAAAAGAATTTAATTGGAAACAAAGAGCACAACAATGTTTTGGTTATTTTTATGATTTCAATTGGTGTGCTGTTTGAAGGTTTTTGATGTGCATTTGAAAGCAATTTGGAAATTAATTGATTAATATTGAAAACAAGGATTTTAATAGGGTGAACCCTATTGATTAAAAATAGAACAAATGGTTGATTTGTTTGGTAATTTCAAAATGTTCAAATTAGGTGCTGTTGATGATTGCTTTGAATTTGAAACCAATTTGGAATTAATTAATTGAAATAAAAGCACCATTTTATTAGTTGATCAATATGGAATAAAATGAAAACAATTGGTTGTTTTTATTTGAAATAACATTTTGGGAATTGTAACATCACAAGGATGAAACAAAAGGTTTAAAATTTGGTTTGAAATTCAAATAGAAAACAAAGGAAAACAAATGAAAACAGTTGGAAAACAAATGAAAACAGAGGAAAACAAAAGGAAAACAAACAAAACAATTGCAATCAACATGATGCCATGATGCAAAACATAAAATAACAGAGAGCAAACATTCTAAAGGCTTATTTTTCATACTTGGGATGTTACAAAACGCCCCCCCTTGAAGGAATCGCGCCCCGAGATTCCTACTGAGAAAAGTAAAGGTCCGGATACTTCTTGGGAAGATCCTTTTGAGCTGTGACACGTGAAACACATCGTGCACCTTGGATAGTTTTTCTGGAAGTTCAAAACGATAGGAATTTCTGGCAACTCTTCTGGAAAGACGTCAGGTAATTTGGAAACCACCAGAAAATTTTCAAGTAAAGGGGGAGGTTTTGTATCGAGGGTGTATAGCTGGATAGAACTTGATTCATTTGGAGAATAGATTATCTGGAATGTGGTGATTCAGGAATGCTTCCTCGAAACAACCCCAGGTGATAGGAATGCCAGCTCTCATAGCCTGGTAGTTTTCGAACAACAACAACAACAACCTTTCTGGCCAGATAGACTTGATATTTGGGAAGTTTTGATTATACGCCGGTAGAAGAACTGAAATGGAAAACAACAACAAGATTTCAACGGACGAAAAGGGTGTTGAGAAGAACAGGATATTAAAGCAACGCCGGGAAAAACGAGAACAAAACACTCCTGAGGTACTACGGAAAACCCATCCGGGCTTCTAAAGGATCAATATCTACTGCTTAAGGAATAGAGGATCTGCTTCCGGGGCTTACAGGCCTCCGTTCTCAATCATGAGTACGCAACATGATAAATCATGTCACAACCACCTCCATTCCTATGGTCTAGTAGATATAACCATCCTAGAGAAACCAGAATACGTGAAATCCTAACTTGAAAGTTTAGATGAGAAGGGAAAAACAACGTTGCACTTCCTTACCAGAAAAGGGAGGGTGGGTGGGGAAAGAAATAAAAGAACAGAATTCCTACTCTCACGTTTCATTTTTTCTATATAGCTACAAAATAGTTTCTAGACTCAACTGCGACCAGTAAAAAGGGATCCTACGGGCAGATAGGCTCTGATACCATTTGTCGCACCCGCACTTCTAGGCGATACTCACAGTCCGCTAAACAGTAGAGAAATGGCTTACGGGGCATACCGGCACCCGCATCTCAATATGAGCAGGCCAACACGTAAACGTGTGACAACCATTCTCGTACTATTCATCGTCTGCGCAAACCATCCCGTAGAAATCCAGATACTTCCGTTGACGTACTTCAAAACATACACACATGGTACGTCAACGGCATTGGAACAAGTGATATCACAACAGATCTCTACGACACAAAAGATGGAAATAAGTTGCAAATAGCTCTCATTAGAGCAGAGATAGCAAATACAATCATTCAGAGGACACATGTCCCAACAATTCATCATTACATCACAGCGGAAGCATTCAACATGTCTGAGTACAGACAAGAACCAAATAGGCCTAAGAGGCCGGAAACGAAAAGACGGAGCCCATCCACGAAGTCTCGGATCCTGCCCGGGTCCGCTATCTACTCGTCAGCAGTCTCGTCATACTCCACGTAGTAGCCACCATGTAGATCCTCGGAAACGTCGTCTGCGGAAACCACAGCCCCAAAGGGGTCAGTACATAAACGTACTGGCAAGCAAGACTCACAGTTCACCAAAGTGTAACCCGTCAACACCAAGCACAGATGCTTTGGGTTCAACGGAAGGAAGGGGATATAAAGATGCTGCAACTGGCTGCTCTAAACAACTACAGAGTTACTACCACTTCCGGCTACCAGAAAGGAGATAAGATCGTGTATCGTAACCAACCTATCAACTAACATCAAACAAACCCATCCTGGATCTCGCCCCTTATCCAAAGAAGCAATCCGAGGATAACTCACACAGTTGAAATAATGATGGTTCAGATTATTGTGTCAATAAGCCTATTACTAGTCAAGTTGTTAATCATTGGGTGTAAGGTTGTTAATCATTAGGTTTAAGTTGTCCTGAGTACTTGTTAGCCAGTACTTTCACCAAGTAATCCATAACCGCGGAAAACACGGCTTCTCGAGAAGATTATCCCTGCAGGGTTGCACCAATTTGGCCGTACACGCATGAATAACCCGCCAGATGGAAAGGCCCTTCCACCAAGCGGGGCACTCAACACAACTCAACTCTTCTTCGCATCAAGCCCAAAGAACCTTGGGCGCACGGCTAATCGAGCCCAGAAGAAAATGGACCCTCATAGCACTCTAAGAACGTGTCCCCCTATATGCCGACTACAAAAGTTCCACCCTGGCCTGGGCTCGCAAAAACATGCATGCGGCAAATGGAAAACACGAACTAAATGAGGCGATTTGGACGAGATGCGAATCGAATCAAATTGAGGGGGGCGCCCATACTCGCTTCCCACATGCGGTTAGTGCGCTCATCATGGATCAGTAGACAAGACCCTTTTCCTATTAGGGTCGACACTAGCAGGCCTCAAAACCACACAGGGCCTCCTGCCGGTGCCTTATCATCAAATTATTATTTAAAAATAACATTAGCATGATTGATTGATTAAACATCGAGCCCCCAGAACATAATGGAATATAGTAACAGAAAGTAACGGGTAACAGACTCGAGCAAAACAACCTAAGCATGCTAGTAAGACACGGGCAACAAGCAATGGTTATAGGTATGGAGGTGAGGCAATATCAGGGTTAAAGGATACATGTGATAGGTTCGTAACAGAAGCAACTAATCATAGGGCTAGCAGAATAGACAACGGAAAGTATCGGTAACCAATGTTGAAAGGAACACGATGGTTCATGTGAGTGATAACTTGCCTGCAAACCCAGTAGCCTGGTACTGAGCTAACTCCTTAGAAGGGGTGTCGTAAGTATCGTCGGTCTCAACGTCGTCGTGTATCCGAGAAGAAGCAAACAAACAATGCAAAAAGATAAACAATCAATATCATGGCATAATGCACAAACATGGGATGATGCATGTCAATTTAATTGATGCATCAGAAATAACCTAGTTGACAAGATAGCAACATGATTAAATGGACCCATCTGCAATTGGAGTGCATATGGAAAGCCCATGAATTAAGTTGAAACATTTGTTTTACAACTAATCAACTTGTGTAAGTGAATTAGCATGATGCATGGATGAGGAAAACAACAAAATAACAACAATAGAACCAAATAGAAATAAGGTTTACCAAGTTTAGAAATTCATTTATTAAGTTAGGAAATTTTGGTTCCTTAAAGGTTCACACAAGAATTTGTTGTTTTCATCAAGTTAAATTGTTCAAAATAGACAACAAAGTTCATATTTGAAAAGAACACACAATTTTAGGTGGATTACATGTTTCACTTGTTGAAAAAGGATTTCAAATAGATTATTTATGAATTAAACAAGTTTAAGCAAGAATTAAATGAATTTAATTCAAACATGAACTTATTTGAATTTTTATTTGTTCAAAGCATTAAAACAAATTCATATTTGAAAAGTTTATACTTTTAGGGTTTGAAAACATATTTTATATGTCCCAAAATAATTTGTTTTGATCAAGTTATAAATTTAGCAATTTTAAATGAATTAAACAAGGTTTAAATTATTTAACCAATTTTAATTATTCAAAACATGAAACAAATTTTATATTTGAAAAGGTGGTTTAATTTTGCATGGAAAACATATTTCATTTGTTGAAATTGGATTTAAAATGAGCAAGTTATTATTTTGGCAATTTTAAATGCAATAAAGAAGAAACAGTTGTTTTCAGCAATTTAAATTATTCAAAACAGCAAACAAAATTTATATTTGGAAAGTACATGAAAAGTTGATTGGAAAACATATTTCATTTGTGGAATTTGGAATTTTTATGCTCAAGTTATGAATTTTGCAAGTTTAAGTGAATTTAACAAGAATTCAAATGTTTCACCAATTTAAAATATTCAAAACAGTAAACAAATTTTATATTTGGATAGATCATTCAATTTTGGACAGAAAACATATTTAAAAAGTTAAAATTGGAGTTAAAATGATTTTCTTATGCAATTTACAAGATCTAGTGTAATTCTGCCATTTTTATCTTATTAGGGACTTGGAAAAATATTTTAGGGGTCTAAATTTATTTAACAGGGGCCTAGTTGTGATTCTGTGAAATTGCTGTGACCAAATCAATGGAAAAAAATATTTGGTTAAAATGAGGGAGGGGGGATTCAATCCCCTCACCTCCTGCTGGCGCAAGGTGCAGGTAACCAGTGGGACTGCTGCTGTTTTTGTGAAAGAGAAGGGAAACGGGGGTGGTTATGCTGTGGCTGTGGGTTAATCTGAACTGAACTTTTAACTGAACCTCAGATTGGACTGCATCTCGACAGGGAGATGGCCGCCATGGCCTGCTGCTCTCGCTAGGGCGCCGTGGGGGGGTGCGGGGTTGCTGCGAGGGGGAGGTGCGGCCAAGGGAGAGGAGTGGAGCGAGAGGGGAACCGAGGGCTCACCTCGAGGGGAAGGCAGGAGGTCGGGCGGACAGAGCTGCAGCAGGTGGTCGATGCAGGGAAGTTGGCGGCGCAAAACCTCGACGGTGGCGGTGGCTCGAGCAGGTAACGGCCGATGATTCCTTCATCGATCTCGGAGCTGGGAGGATGCCGGTTCCATTCCCGGGGACAGAAGGTCCCCGAGGTGACCGTGGTCGTCGGGCTATGGTGAGGCAGTGTGGTGGCGAGGAGGGTTCGGTGGGTTCAGAAAGCAGCGGGAGGGAGCAGGGGCAGAGAGAGGAAGGGATGGCGGCGCTCGAGGATGAGGGAGGAGGGAGAAGGAGAGGGTCTAGGTTAGGCAGAGGGGGAGGAGGTGGTCTTATGGGGGGGGGGAAGAGCTCGTACGGCATGGCATCCGATGGAGGAGGGGGTGATCGGGTGGAGGAGATGGAGTCGTACAAAGGGAGGAGGAAGAAAAGGCACTGGGCCAGAAGGAAAAGGCCTGGGGGGAAATAATTGGGCCTGCTGGTTGCTCTCTCTCTCCCTCTAGCTTTTATTCTTTTTGCTATGTTTTTTTTTTGCAGAAAAGCATTGGAAGGAATTGATGACTTTGGAGTTTGCAAAAATTCCAGAAAAATTTGGGTAGCATATTTAGGTCAAACACAACCCAAAGCCAAGTTTGGAATTCAACAACATTTTAATTTTAGGTGCTGTTTGAATTTGGATTGTGTTTGATTGAATTTTTTTATTAAATGGTTATTGAACAATATTCTTAAAAATAGGGTGATCAAAAGAATTTAATTGGAAACAAAGAGCACAACAATGTTTTGGTTATTTTTATGATTTCAATTGGTGTGCTGTTTGAAGGTTTTTGATGTGCATTTGAAAGCAATTTAGAAATTAATTGATTAATATTGAAAACAAGGATTTTAATAGGGTGAACCCTATTGATTAAAAATAGAACAAATGGTTGATTTGTTTGGTAATTTCAAAATGTTCAAATTAGGTGCTGTTGATGATTGCTTTGAATTTGAAACCAATTTGGAATTAATTAATTGAAATAAAAGCACAATTTTATTAGTTGATCAATATGGAATAAAATGAGAACAATTGGTTGTTTTTATTTGAAATAACATTTTGGAAATTGTAACATCACAAGGATGAAACAAAAGGTTTGAATTTTGGTTTGAAATTCAAATAGAAAACAAAGGAAAACAAATGGAAAACAAACAAAACAATTGCAATGAACATGATGCCATGATGCAAAACATAAAATAACAGAGAGCAAACATTCTAAAGGCTTATTTTTCAGACTTGGGATGTTACAATGGCTAACATGATCCGAATTGATTTAAGCATCGCTACAGGCGAGAATGTCTCGTCGTAGTCAACTCGTTGAACCTGTCGGAACCCCTTCGCGACAAGTCGTGCTTTATGGACAGAAATATTTCCATCCATATCAATTTTCTTCTTAAAGACCCATTTGCACTCGACGGGTCTTGCACCGTCAGGCAGATCAACCAAATTCCAAACTTGGTTTTCATCCATGGACTTTAACTCGGATCTCATGGCTTCAAGCCATGACTCGGAATCATATCCCACCATCGCTTCCGAATAAGTTGCGGCTCATTACTGTCTAACAGTAAAACATCACGAGCACTTTGTAATTTGGCAGATCTCCGTGGTTCAGGTGCTATTACCGGCGTAGGTACCACGACTGGCTCAGCCTCCAAGGCCATTTCCGACTCGCCCCTAGCTGGTTCCTCTCGAATTTCTTCGAGTTGCACTGTGCTCCCACTGACTCCCCGACTAAGAAACTCTTTCTCAAGGAAGACACCATTCCGAGCGACAAACACTTTGCCCTCTTCCCGGTTGTAGAAGTAGTACCCCAAGGTTTTCCTCGGATACCCCTCGAAAATACACTTATCCGACTTCACTAGTGGAAACAACCCCTTTCGTCCAGGGGGGCAGGGGGCATCTGTCCCGGTTGCACCAAAATCCGGGACAAGTGCCATGCATTGGTCCCGGTTCGTGTGCCCGAGGCAGCAGAAACCACCTGGGGGCATCTGTCCCGGTTCGTGGGGAGCCAATGGTCCCGGTTCGTGGCACGATCCGGGACGAATCCCTAGCCACATGCCACGTGGCACGCGCATGGGCATTGGTCCCGGATCATCCCCCAAACCGGGACCAATGTCCCTTCCCCTACAAATGCGGCCAGAGCCCCCATCCTTTTTTTTTGCTTGGGGGAGTGAGAGAGAGGTGTGGGTGGTAGTGTGTATTGTACCTCGTGGCGCGGGAGTCCTGCCGCGTGGCGCGGGAGTTGTAACGCGTGGCCACGAATGCGCGTTATAAACTGCCGCGCCTCCACTCCACGCACCGTCGTGCCACCACCATGCCTCCGAGGAGGAACAACACTACCGGTTTCCGCGGCGTCCGATCGCGTCAGAACGGAATGTTCACCGCGACTATCCGCTTCGGGGACGACCGCATCCCCCTCGGCTCCTTTGCGACGGCGTCGGAGGCCGCCCGCGCTTGGGACGCGGCGGCCTGGCGCCTCATCCGCCCGCGGTCGTTGATGAACTTTAACGACTGCCACACCCTCTGGGAAGCGGAGGCCAGGGCGCCGACGCCGCAGATCGTCACTGCCGCCGACCACCGCCACCTCAGGCACCGCGCGTTTCAGGGCCTAGTCGACGCCAGGGACGACCGCGTGGTCCGCGAGTATTACCGGAACAATCCGGGTGAGGAGGGCGCCGACGGGGAGCTATGGCAGACCCGCGCGGCTGAGCGGGTGGAGCGGCGCCTCGAACACCACCTCGAGTTAGATGCCGCTTGGGAGGCGAGGACGAAGGCGCTGCAAGAGCTCCGTCGGGCCGACCACGCCGGCGAAGTCTGGGCCTCCGACGATCCGAGGTGGGGGCCTATCTCGGAAATACCATCATGCACCTCCTCCGACGACGAGGAGGTCACCGACGACGACGAGGACGAGGAGTAGCGCGCTAGCGCGTCTGTTTTCTGTTGGCTGTTTAATAAAATAATTTGTTGTATTCCGGGAAACAGTGGCCCTCTAGCTCGTCTGTTTTCTGTTTTCCGTGTGATTTTTCCTGATTGGTTAGATTCAGACATCTAATGGCATTTCGATAGACATTAAAAAGAGGGGGACATGCATTTCGATAGATAAACAAGGCACAGTACACATAATGGCAAGATTGGATCTAAATCTAAACGGAGAGCATAGATGGGGTGGAATGGAATGGAATGGCTCGCCTCGAGCTGTGGCCGCCGCCGCGCCACGGGCCCGCGCCGCGCGCGCCTCGAGCTCGCTGGCCGCCGCGCCTCAGGCCGGCGTGCCGCCTCTGCGCCTGCCTCGCCTCGAGCTGTGGCCGCCGCCGCGCCACAGGCCCGCGCCGCGCGCGCCTCGAGCTTGCTGGCCGCCGCGCCTCGGGCCGGCGGCGCCTCGAGCTGGCTGGCCGGCGCGCCACTGGCCCGCCCGCCTCTCCTTCCTCCGTCCCCGAGTGGACAGATTCCGTCCTGCCCCGCCTCTGCTTGCTCAATGGCCGCCGCGCCTGCTCCGGCCGGGTGGGTTCCCGTGAGCGTGGGGATCGAAGGGCAGCGGTGAGCGAAGGATTCGGGGTGAGGCCACGATGCCTTTTTTTTTCTTCCATCGCCCTCGGTTCCACCTCGTCCGACCGATTTGGTCGAACGGGTGCGTTCCGCATCTGCACAGCATATTCGCTTTTGCGGGACGAGCTGGTTCTATTCCATCCAACAACCGAACACTCGAATACTCGTGAGGTGTGGAACCATTCCACTCCGTTCCACTATATTCCAGAACCGAACGCACCCTAAATAAACAAGGCAGTACATAATGGCCGGGTGTGTTTTTTTTTGAGCTGTTGTGAGCCGTTCGATCAGGGCTACGGTGTGTTTTCTCGAGCTGCTGTGAGCCGTTGGATGAGGTGTTTCTTAACCGTTGGATCAAAACCCTAGCTCAACACTTTGTGAGCCAGATCATCTCCCAAATACAAAACATCCGGATTCGCCATCATACGTTCAGCCGTGCATTTGGTATGCATATATGCACCCAGTAGCCACGGTTGGGCTGTATGATGGCGATACCGTTTGTTTTGTTCTACACCCCTTTAAGGTTTGATACATCATATATTCAGTTCACCGAGCAAATACAAAACATCCGGATTCGACATCATACGTCCTGCCGTGCATTTGGGTCAGTGTTTAACACATTCATCCCCCTTTAACACATTCATCCGCTGGCTTCATTGTATTTGGGTCAGTGTTTAACACATTCATCCCCCTTTAACACATTCATCCGCTGGCTCCATTGTATTTGGGTCAGTGTTTAACACATTCATCCCCCTTTAACACATTCGACATCGAGGATACAGAATGCATGCTTGGGTCAGTGTTCACTTTGAGCTCGGGTAGTAATGTGCACGGGAACATCACCACCGGCTTCCGCGGCGTCCGAGCACGGCAGAACAGAATGTTTACCGCATCCCCCTCGGTATTCGTTTGTTTTCTCTTTTTAATAAAAGAATTTGTATTCCGGCGACACTGCGGCGCGCTAGCGCGTCGCGCGCGTCTGTTTTCTGTTTAATGTAATTATTACTAATTTTAAAACAATCTAAGATATTTATATTTAAATTAAGTGCAAATAGTGAAATAGTTAATAGTTTGAATAGTTAGAATAATTATTTAGGTAAACAGAAAACGGATTTGAATTAGTTATGCAAATTCAAACAATTTTCATGTTGTAATTTTTTCAAATTTAAAAGTATATAGAAGTTATTCACGTGCATATTTAAGATATTCAAATTTTGGCGCTAAAACAATTGGCGCGCCCGGCCCAAAAGTACTTCTGGTCCCGGCGCGCCCGACCAGCCGGGGCTTTCGTCCCGGTTGTTGCCACCAACCGGGACGGAAGAGTCTTTCGTCCCGGTTGTTGCCACCAACCGGGACGGATGCTAGATAGATATATACACGTCACCGTCCCTCCCAGTTCCAGACCGCGCGCAGGGACGAAATCGACGCCGCCAGGCTGCCCATTTTTTCCGTCCCCCCGCGCCGCCCCTCGCCCCCGTCGGCGTCCTCCTCTTTGGCGCCGCCCCTCGGTCCCGTCGCACCCGCGCCGCCCCTCGGTCCCGTCGCCCCCGCGCCGCCCCTCGCCCCGTCGGCGTCCTCCTCTGCGGCGCCGCCCCTCGGTCCCGTCGCGCGCACCCGCGCCGCCCCTCGCCCCCGTCCTCCTCTGCGGCGCCGCCCCTCGCCCCCGTCGGCGTCCTCCTCTGCGCACCCGCCCTCGATCCCGTCTCGCTCCGGCCTCGCGCCCCACCCTCGATCCCGTCTCGCGCCGGCCTCCACCGCCCCGCGCCGCCGGCCCCCGCTGCCCCGAGAGGAGGTAAGGCCTGCCTCCATCTCGCCCTAGCCCGGAGCCTTTTTTGTTTTTTTGTTTTTTTTACTTAATTACTGTTTTTTATTAGTGTTACAAATGTTAGAATTATTAGTTTATGAATGTTAGAAATTTTGATTAGACTTATTAACTTTAGATTTGTTTAGAATTGATATAGGAAATTTAAGAATGTTAGAATTATTAGTTGTGAATGTTAGAAATTTTAGATTAGACTTAGAAATTTTAGATTTGTACGTTTAGAATTGATATAGGAAATTTAAGAATGTTAGAATTATTAGTTATGAATGTTCGAAATTTAAGATTTGTACGTTTAGAATTGATATAGGAAATTTAAGAATGTTAGAAATTTTAGATTTGTATGTTAGAATTATTAGTTGTGAATGCTAGAAATGTTATCGTACGTTTAAATATTTCATGAATATGTTGCTCTTTTTGTGTATTATCTATAAACAATTTTGATGAAAATAATTGATCATTAGTTAATTATTATGTATAAGCAATTTTAATGAAATTGATCTGAAATATATACTTACTCTTTTTGTATAGTATGGAGCCAAGAGACGAAGATGCCGAAAATATGATCGAGGGTTTAATCCGCGGGCCCGACGTAGAGAACGATGTGAGCCAGTGGATGAACGACTCCGGTGAGGGAGATCCGGTGCTCACCCAGGGAGACGACTCCGATGAGGGAGAAGCCGACGGCTCCGATATGGGAGCAGTCGACGGCTCCGGTGGAACCATACAAATTACAAACACCGGCTCCGAGGTGCATATATAGATATGTTAATTAATGAAGCATCCGTTGTCTATATACATGTATTAACAGTCTTTGTATTTTTAGCCATCCGGTTCAAATATATCAACCGAAAAAAAGACTAAACGAGGCACAACAAAGAAGTTGAAAGATACAGAAAGATACATGATCGACACGATCGCAGCAGACGGCGCACCCGAGCTTCCCGCTGATGTTGCCTAAAAATCTGTGAAGCAATGCGGAGTGCTAGTTAGAGATCACATCCCGATCACTGTTAATGAGTGGAATAAGCCAAAAGATCCGCGGAAACAAGGAATTTCATATGTCGGCAAAATAGCCAAAGATCATCTTTTCTCAAAGATTTTGGCTAATTTCAACTTACCCGTGCCGGAGGTGGACGAGAATGAAGCGGCTGTGAATGAGGCCGATGTTACTAAAATGAAACATAAGATACAGGAAAAGGTCAAAGCGTGGACCCTGAAAAAGATGGCCGAGCAATTCAAAAACTCGAAGAAAAGATTGAACCTTGATTATGTTAAGAAGAACAAGACTCCTGATTTCACTCAAGGGTATGAGAAAATAAAACCCGTATGGGCAGACTTCGTGAAGTACAAGCTGGCAGAGAATGAACTGGAAAGGACAAAACAAATGAGAAAAACGCCGCCAAAAAGGTATATCACCATGTTATGGGGCAAGGTGGCTACAAGGGTTCCAGTCCCAAGTGGGAGACATGGGAGAACAACCTGCTTCAGAAGGGGATCACTCCCGAGCCGTTCTTGTGGGTCGAGCGGACAAGGTCATGGTTCTACGGGCATGGGGGCACGTTGGACGCCGAAGGAAAAGCAATATATAACCTAAGGCATAAAGAGAGTCCTCTACCCATAGAGAAGCTGAGAGACACAATAAAGGACGTTAAAGATGGGAAGTTCGTACCAGATAGAGAGAACGACGAGCTCACACGAGCCCTCGGGAATAAGGAACACGCAGGGCGTACACGAGGCACAAAAGGCACTCCTCCGTGGAGTGTTGCGTTCGACTCCACCAGAAAGTTATACCCAGATAGAAGCCGTCAACGTCAAAAGGACAAGGAGGCAGCTGAAGCAGAGAATCAGGCAAACTGGAGGCGTCAACTTGAAGAAATGGTAAAGCTGACACAAGATGTAGCAAAGAAGCAGCAGGACCAAATTAACACACTTAGCCAGCAGATAGTGTCTACCGGCGCATCAGTACACATGGTAGAAGTTGAAGTCGAGGCTCCCGACGCCGCACATTCTCATCGCAAAAGCAGCGTTGCGTCCACGCAGCTACCGGGTGATGATGCACCGCCGATGATTCACCCGGTGGATGAGATCACGGAAATGACATCCTGTGAGCTCCACGTGAAGGTCGTCAATATAACCATCAAGGCGGCGGCCGGCTATGTCTTACCAATTGGCAACGAACCAACTCACCATACTCTTCCGGTTCCACGGGGCTACGCTGTTGTTGGGGTCGATGAAGTTGTCAACGGATTCGAGCGGGTAAAGCTTGATTTTCCTGAAGGTGAAGACGAAGAGTTGACTGAACTCGGAGAAGCCAAGAACTTGACCGTTTTATGGCTAAAGGAATGCATTGTGCTCACAAATCAGACGGCAAAGCCATCGAATCCTCGCCTTTCTCCAGCGCAAAAGTCTCCAGCGCGGTCGTCTTCGCAACGCATGCCGTCTCCGGCGCGGTCGCCTACGCCGTGCACGTCTCCAGCGCGGTCGCCTACGCCGCCGCGTCAGCCTTCTCCGCCCACTAAGTTTCTGCCGAAACGTAAAAAATCACCGAAACGTCAACGGTCACCCCTCCCGAAGGTACCAAAAGAGGTACCCAAGTTACCTTACGACTATACTCCCGAGGAAAACCAGAAAATCGCAAAGGACCAATACGAGGCGTGGAAATCAAAGCGGAAGGAGAAGCAAAAGCCAGATTTCCCCGAGACCGAAGAAGAGATAGAACGAGCTTGGACAATGGTGAAGACTCTTCATCAACCCGAGCCGAGTCTGTCATCTGACTATGACCGCTCTATTCTGAAGTCACACCAGGAAATGGTGCGGTCGACGAAGAGTAGTAGCGCAAGCGGGAAAAAGGGAAAATCAGTTGCTCAGCTCGGAGAGCAGAAAAAACAATCCACGTCCCCGCTCAAAGTGATTTCCAATACCAAGGTGGGGCCGAGCACTAATATTGCTGACGAGCATATTGATCCGGAGTTTATAACACTGTACGCAGACAAGGCAGCTGATGCGGGTTTGTCCATTGCTGAGTATATGCAAATAGTGAACTACTTCCCCGCAGCTGAATGTGCGTACAAATACCAGTACGGGAAGTCTCTTGTCAAACCCGAGGAGATAAAGGATCTACCAACGAAAATGCGAAGAGTGCATAGTTGGTATATGGAAGCCGTTGAGGAATCTATGGACTGGATATGTCTCAACGTTAAGGACGAGCACTATGGAAATGGAAATGGATATGTTATGATTCAATTTGAGGAATTGTTTCAGTTATACCAGCAGCAGGCCCTCGACAAATCTATCCTTAGTGCCTATTGTCTGTAAGCACTTATTTCTCTAGCTCACCTCATTCAATTGCATATTCATATATATATATATATATATAGTACACTCATATATTATAATTGCAGAATGAAGATTCTCGAATGCAAAAGAGGTGGAATCTATGATATTGGGTTCATTGATCCAAATATTATTTATGAAAAGACTCTTCGGCAATCTCCCAAGGATACAGAAAATAATATTCTGAGCGCAATAATATTTAACCAACACCGACGGGAAATACTATTTCCTTACAACTTCAAGTAAGTGTGTTACTCTGTTGTAAACATTCTATTTTCCTTACTCGATGTTCACTGTATAATTGATGAGTTCTGCGTGCGCAGCTTCCACTATATTCTGCTAATCTTCCAAATTGACAAAGGAAAAGTAATTGTAATGGACCCAAAACGTAAACCCCTCTCAATGTGGGCTGACATACAGGAAATGATCCAGCGGTAATTTCAATCTTTATTAATTTCAGTATTTATATATGGCAATATATCGACTACTTTGTTTCATTTTCGGATATCAAGTAATTACTAACTCTTTTTATTCTTTTTCTTTCTCGGGTAGGGTTTGGAAGAGGTTCATAAAGAAGTCTCCCGGTGAATGGGAAAAAAAGCTTACATTTGATGTTGTGCAAGTAAGTACTATCTAGATCCGCGCCCATCTCCTTGATTCTAGTGTCGATACCATTATCATGCCTGGTTGATTATTATTTTGATTGAAACAATCTTCTCGTAAAGTGCTTGCAACAAGGAGACGGGAATAACTTGTGTGGATACTACGTTTGCGAGTTCATTCGTCAGACGACATCTCCCGAGGGCAGAAATTTAAAGCAACTTCATGTACGTTAGTCGTCAATTCTTCTTATTACTATCTATTTTAGTTACTTAGTTTCATATATTTTAGTGACCACTCTTCTTTATATTAGATCGAACGGCTTCGGGACGGTCTTCTACCAAGGGACCGCATACGAGCAATTCAGGAGGAAATTGCGGGCTTCTTAGATGCAGAGGTCATAAACGTAGATGGAGAGTACCATGCCTCCGGTTGGAACTAAGATTGATTTTGTAATACAATCCATCGGTCATGTAATATGCTCGATATACTTTGCTTCCGTAATATAAGTGTTTCTTATTCTGCTTTATATACTTATTCACTCGTGCGATCCGGGAGCTCCGTGGAGGGTCCACCGAGGCTCCTCTCTTCTCGAGGTCCGGGGAGGGGCCGCCAGGAGGTCTGGGGGGCCAAAAAACGGAAATTGTAAATTTCTGCCGCGGCAGAGAAAAGGGCAAAAGCCCTGCCGCGGCAGAAGGGGCATGCATCCCGGGTCGTATTGAGAACCGGGACTAATAGCCCTGGCCAGGTTCCAGCGCACGGGCCACGTGGTCAGCCCCATTTGTCCCGGGTCCTGGCACAACCGGGACCAATGGGGAGGGGTATTTGTCCCGGATGCCCCGTCCCGGTTGCACAACCGGGACAAATGGGGCCTACGAACCGGGACTAAAGCTCCTGTTTCCACTAGTGCTTGGGCGTGAGCTTGTGTGACTGAAGTCGCTTGACAAATGCTTCACAACCCCAAATCTTAAGAAAAGACAAACTTGGCCTCTTGCCAATCCACATCTCATGCGGTGTCTTCTCTACTAATTTTGATGGTACTCTGTTTAGTGTGAACGCTGCAGTGTCTAGACAATAACCCCAAAATGATAAAGGTAGATCTGCCCGACTCATCATTGATCGTACCATGTCCAACAAGGTCCAATTTCTCCGTTCCGATACACCGTTTCTCTGCGGTGTACCCGGCGGAGTGAGTTGAGGAACTATTCCACAACTCTTTAGATGGTCATCAAACTCATGGCTCATGTACTCGCCTCCATGGCCCGACCGTAGAAACTTTATTTTCTTGCCGAGCTGATTCTGTACCTCACTCTAGAATTCCTTGAACTTTTCAAAGGCTTCCGACTTGTGTTTCATTAAATAGATATATCCATACCTACTCAGATCATCAGTGAAGGTAATGAAGTACTCATAACCACCTCTGGCTGTCGTGCTCATTGGACCACATACATCACTATGTATTAGTTCCAACAAGTCGGACGCCCTTTCACAACTCCTTGCAAAAGGTGTCTTGGTCATTTTGCCTAGTAGGCATGATTCGCATGTCTCGAACGACTCTAAGTCGAACGAAGTTAGAAGTCCATCATCATGGAGCTTCTTCATGCGCTTCCAACTTATATGACCAAGCCGACAGTGCCAAAAGTAAGTCATATTCAGATCATTTGGTTTCAACCTTTTAACATTTATGTTATAGACTGATTCACTATCAAGATTTAAAATAAATAACCCGTTCTGAACGGGTGCAAAGCCATGAAATATATCTTTCAAATATAAAGAACAACCATTATTCTTAATATTCGACTCATAACCTTGTCTCATCAAACATGAGGCGGAAATAATGTTTCGACTAAGCGCTGGAACATAATAACAATTATTCAGTTCCAATAAAAATCCTGAAGGTAAATGAAGTTGCATCGTGCCGACTTCCAACGCATCGAGTCTCGCCTTGTTGCCGACCCAAATATCAACCTCTCCTCTTTCCACGCTCCTAGTTCTTACCAGTCCCTGCAACGAGTTGCATATGTGAATAACTGATCCGGTATCATATACCCAAGAACTATTAGGCGCATCAACAAGATAAATGTCTATAACATTGCACACAAGTGTACCTGAGTCGGAAGTCATACCTCCACTCTTGGCTCTGTCAGCCAAATACTTGGTGCAGTTCCTCTTCCAGTGGCCATCTTGCTTGCAGTAGAAGCAATTGGCTCCGGATGTAGGAGAAGGCTTAGTCTTTGAGGAAGCACTCTGGACAGGGCCATGGGCGCTACCTCCTGACTTTTCCTTCTTCTTAGTCCAAGAACTTTTCTTGAACTTAGCCTTATTCTGCACCATCAACACTTGACTGGCGCCTTTCTTGAGCATCGCATGTAATTCAGTGATCTTCTTATCCATACCATGCATGTGGTAGTTCAAAATGAACAGACCATACGCACTAGGAAGAGAGTTCAGAATTATATCAGTAGCGAACTCTTCGTTAATTGGGAAGCCCAACCGATCCAGAGACTGCACGTAACCAGTCATCTTGATTACATGCGGACTCAGTGGATCACCATCTTTAAGCTTACAGCCCAGCAAAGCTTGAGAGACTTGATACCTCTCGGTCTTTGCCTGAGCCTGGAACATACTTTTGAGGCTTTCGATCATATCGTAGGCCTCAACATTCTCGAACTGCTGCTACAAGTCCGGTTCCATGTGTGCAAGCATAAGACATCTAATTTCCGTAGACTCATCTCTAGTCTTACGGTAGGCATTCATGACTGCGACAGTCGCATCGTCATCTGGCTCTTCTGGAAGTGGAGTTTCTAGAACATGTTCTTTCTTGTCATGCTTGAGGACTATCCTCAGATTACGGTACAAGTTGGTGAAATTAGTTCCATTAAGCTTATCTTTCTCTAGGATTGACCTCAACGCAAAAGTGGACAACTGAGGAAGGTTGCTAGGTGCCATTGATCTACAACAGAAAATATGCAAAACACTTAAGACATGTATTCATAAAAGAGCAGGCATATTAAACGCTTTAATACTTATGCTCCCACTAGAACCAACACCCCTCCGATGGTTGCTAAGTGATTCAAGATCCTAAATAAGCAAGCCGACTAGTGAGCTTTAGCATCACCGCTAGCCGTCAAGTGATCTAGGTAGGCAACACCTTGCCAATCGTATCCAATACGACTCCTGTTAGTTGGGTGGCATCACATGCCCCGGTTCCCAACCTTCCTCGCCCCGAGCCCCACAACCGTTGTGATGGACTCGTCTAGATTACCAAGTGCTTCCGCTTGTAAGAGTCCTACTCAAACCCACCTAATCGGAAAGAATTGGTAGCACCTCAATTTCATGAGCCCACTACCAAGAATGTCCGATTTGTGATGGTGCAGCACTGGCGGGGCGACCGACTAGACCTTCATTGAGGGATTAAAATCTACCAACTATCTAAATAGAGGTAAACAAAGACATAACAATAACACAAATAAAGCAATTATAATGTGAAATGGTATGGCTCTCTTCATGGTGATCTCCATCTCCACGAACCTTGCAAGTCGACTCGTGCCAACTCTTGTCACGTGCCATCTTGCTCCATGTAGCCGACTTGTACATCGACTTGCATGTCATCCGGGTTCTCCAACAAGCTACACTAGCTAGTAAATGAAAATTACATAGAGAATCCGACACGCATGCCGTAATACAATAAAATGACAGCACCTAGGCTCCAGCCGGCTGACAAAAACATGATACGCAGATCATGTATGGATTACACACATCACATGCACATAAGCCATACCATTCACAACTTCCTGCAAAAACAAGTTATGCATAGATACGATATCTACTGGCGTTGTGAAACTCGTAACGACATCTAAGGCGCTACGCAGATCATGTATGGATTACACACATGTGTCACGGTATACCCCGATGGCGGAAACCGACCGGTAGGGGTAAGTTGTTCCACGACCTTAGCAGTATGATCACGGAAACCAGATCATCCATTAACCCCGAGTACGATTGATCCAATCAACCTTGTACAAAACCGATCTATCTCATAGAGCGACCACCAAAACTGCAATTAGATCACATCTACCGCTAACTACATATCACATATGTACGGATCTCGGGCCTAAAAACAGAAACCACCGCTCTGATACCACTGTTGGAACCCGTAGAGATAAACAAAACTTTTTCCTACGCGGTACTTCCAAGATCTAGCCGAGGTAGAAGGCCACGATGATTACCACTAGACGCGCGGTTGCGGATTATCGATGAAGCGCGTCGGGGCAGTGCAGTCCCACGATCCGATCCAGCCGATCCTCGAAGTGCTGAACGCACAGCACCTCTGCCGGTATCCACACGTACGAGGAGGAGCTTCGACGGCGGACTGCTAGGTCCGGTGCGACGGCTGGACTGATTGGGGCTAGGGTTCCCAACGCATGAGAGTGGACTAACGTGCCCGCTGGGCAACCTGCGCCCCTCTTTATATAGCGAATGGTAGTGGGCTTCACAACACTTGTGGCCCATTCCCTCTGTGAGTCCGACTCACAAACTCAGTCCATTTCCGGTTCGGGTCCAACCCGACCAATACATGCTCCCGCTCTTAAGTGTGCGACCCTGCAGGCTCATGGCGACTTGGACACGATTGGAGTCCGACTCTCAATCGATCAATCGGTAGCGACTCCTAGCAGAACGTGCCGACTCCCAAGTCCCATTGAGTCATGACGACATACATTTCAATGTGATATTCATCTTAGTCCCTTTTGCCTCACGATATACCTTGTCGAACTTTAGACGATTTATCGTCATCCCTTAAATAGTTCGACTCTCTTCTCGATCCGTGATATGTGATTCATCTGACTATCTCTTAGTCAACAGACACAGTTAACACTTAACTGAGTCGCGCATGGACATGCTTCCTGAATCATATCACTCGAGAGGGCCCAGAGAATATCTCTCCATTCGGAGGGGCAAAATCCCATCTTGATTATCCACATCACGCAGCTTGTTTCTCATTTGACCCGAACTCTGCCTTTATAACTGCCTTGTCACAGAGCAGCGTTTAACAGAACCTAAGTCGGTGATCCACAACTCGGATTGTGCGACAACCTCAGGTCTAAGGATTACATTGACTGAGACATGCAAATGACGACTTGCTCGTTGCATCTCAATGTGGGTCAGTCCGACTTCCTAAACTCTTTAGCCAAATCCGTGATCGTTGGAATGGCATCACCATGCCCATGACAAGTGGAACCGTGTCATCAGCCAACACTCACATTAGTCTAGGGTGTGTGTCCAGCACAACCTAAATGACCAAGGACAATCTAGTATGAACAACATGAATACATAGTTCCACAATCGAATCACATATTCAATGACATGTATCAGATGTTCAAAACAAGGACAACTTAATAACTTTATGAATACATTGGGAATTACATCATACATGATTGCCTCTAGGGCATATTCCCAACAAGTGGACATTGGATACTGGCGCATCGTCTCACATCACCAACACACCAGGTACCTTGACCTCTCATCCTTCCTCTCGGCATAATTCTCATCATGTTGTTGTTGGTAACGGATCATGACTCCCCATCACTGCTACTGGCGACGTCACCCTTCACTCTCCCCCCACACCTTAAACCTCAAAAATGTTCTCGTGTCGCCATCCATGGTCACTAACCTTATCTCTGTACGCAAATTCACTCGCCCCAATTCTTGTTCAATCAATTTTGACCCATATGGTTTTTCTGTGAAGGACCTAGCCACCAAGACTACAATTCTTCGATGCAATAGTGCCGGCGAGCTCTACTCCTTCCACGGTGGCTCCCCCAACTCAACAGCCTTCCACACCACCATCTCCAGCGATTTATGGCACCAGCGTCTCGGACACCCGGGCCCTCGCACTGTCTCTCAATTATTGCATTTTCTCCCTTCATGTAATAATGTTGTCCCCTCCTCCATGTGTGAGGTGTGTCAACTTGGCAAACACACTAGGGTCCCTTTTGCTTCCTCTAATTCTTGTACGACCGCACCATTTTAATTAATACACTGTGATTTGTGGACTTCTCCCGTGCATAGCTTTAGTGGTTACACGTACTATCTCGCCATTCTAGATGATTATTCGCACTACTCGTGGACTTTCCCTTTCAAACAAAAATCCGATACCGCCCCCACCATTCATCGTTTTCTCTCCTTTATCAAAACCCAATTCAACACCACTATTTGTTGTGTTCAATGTGATAACGTTGGTGAGTTTATCAACCTTAGCCTTCGCACTCTTTTCTCCACACATGGCATTGCCTTTTGCCTCTCGTGCCCTCACACCTCATCCCAAAACGGAAAACCCGAGCGACTCATCCGTACCACCAATGACGTACTACGCACCCTTCTCATCCAAGGACACCTCCCTCCGTCATTTTGGGTCGAAGCCCTCAACACTGCCACTCATCTACTCAATATCCGCCCCTCTCGCTCCATTCAGTCACAAACACCACACTTTCGCCTCTTTGGGCACCACCCCCTCTACACTCACCTACGTGCATTCGGGTGCCTTTGCTACCCTAATACCATTGCCACCTCACCCCCACAAACTAGCCCCCGATCGACTCGTTGCGTCTTCATCGGCTATCCACGGGAACACAAAGGCTACCGGTGCGTAAACCTCGAAACCCGTCAAGTACACATCTGCACGCACGTCACTTTTAATGAAACGATTTTTCCTTACGACAGTACCACACCCACGCCCACACAGCCTCCACGCACACCCAATCCTAACCAACAGACGCAATCCCCCCGGTTTCCGCGTCACCAGACCCACCCCACCATCCGCATCGGGACCCCCCTCCGGATCCTCCTCGGGATCGATATCCACCATCCCTGTCGCCCCGACACCCCCTGACGCACCCACACTGAGCCAATCCCCTTCGGCCACCGCGACCAACCCATCCCCACCCAGCGGACACAGCCAAAACCAATCATCACCTAATCATTCCGCCTCTGTGTCATCCTCCAGCCCAGATTCGCCTCCCACCACTCCCGTGCAGCCACGTCACCCCACCCTGCCGCACCGTGCTGTTTTCTCATGCCACGTCGCCTTATCACCCTCCATACCACAACAAATACCATCTCTCCCATCCCCTCCAACTACAAAAACGCCATTCGTGGTCCCAACTGGCATGCAGCTATGCTTGAAGAATTTAATACCCTGATTAAGAATGATACTTGGTCTCTGGTTCCTAAACCTGCAGGTGTCAACATCGTGACGGGCAAGTGGATCTTCCGCCACAAGATGCATCCCGATGGTACATTGGCTCGATACAAGGCCAGATGGGTTCTCCGCAGCTTCACTCAACAGGCAGGGGTCGACTACGACGAAACATTCAGCCCTGTGGTAAAACCCGCAACCATTCGAGTTATTTTGAGCCTTACCACCACTCATTCTTGGCCCATGCACCAATTAGACGTGAAAAATGCCTTTCTCCAAGGCACACTCCATGAAACCGTCTATTGTCACCAACCGTCCGGGTTCTCCCACTCCACGCTACCAAACCAAGTTTGCCTCCTCAAGCAATCACTTTATGGGCTCAAGCAAGCAACTCACACGTGGTTCCATCGTTTTACACAATTCCTCCACTCCATCGGGTTTATGGCTTCTAGATGTGATCCCTCCCTTTTTATCCTCCATCGTGGCTCTTCCATCGCCTATCTCCTCCGTTACGTCGATGACATAATTCTTATGGCCAACACACCAAACTTCCTCCACTCTCTCATACACTCCCTCAAAACCGAATTCTCCATGACAGATTTAGGTGACCTCCATCACTTTCTTAGGATCGACGTGCATCGAAACACCCACGGCCTCCTCTTGTCTTAGCATCAATATGCTCTTGAGCTCCTCGAATGCGCCAACATGTCAAATTGCAACCCACTCTCCACTCCAATTGACACTCGATCAAAGCTCTCCGCCTCGGATGGTCTCCCGTTTGCTGATCCATCTCTCTACCGAAGTCTAGCCGGCGCTCTCCAATATCTGACCTTAACCCGGCCTGACATCTCACATGCTGTCCAACAGGTGTGTTTGTTCATGCATGCTCCTCGGGATGTCCATTTCCAATTGATCAAACGCATTTTGCGTTACATCAAGGGCACCTCCCACTTTGGGCTACAACTGTATCGGCACTCCTCCACTGATCTCCTAGCCTACTCCGACGCCGACTGGGCGGGCTGCCCAGACACAAGGAAGTCCACCTCCGGATTTTGCGTCTTCCTCGGAGACAACCTTGTATCGTGGTCCTCCAAACGGCAGCCCACCGTGTCCCACTCCAGCGCCGAAGCGGAGTACCGCGCCGTCGCGAACTGCGTCGCTGAGTCCTGTTGGCTGCGCCAACTGCTGACTGAACTTTGACGTCCTCCTCGCCGTGCCACAGTCGTCTTCTGCGATAACATCAGTGCCGTCTACATGTCATCCAACCCCGTACAACACCAGAGGACCAAACACATCGAGATCCATCTCCATTTTGTACGTGACAGAGTTGCTTTAGGCGAGGCCAAAATTCTACACGTACCGACGTCGTCGCAGTTTGCTGACATCTTCACGAAGGGTCTCCCCAGTTCAGTATTCGATGAATTCAGGACTAGTCTTCACATCTTACCATTCGATGTTCGTACTGCGGGGGGGGGGGGGGGGGGGGGGGGGTTGAACGTTATCGTTATTCACTTGTAATCCTAACGGTAACTGACTTATTCTGTAGCATGTAGCTCCTACTCTTAAGGATCGAGGCCTTGCATGCACCTGCGCGAGCCTCGCGCACACACGTTCTCTTATGTAACTGTATATGTACTGTAACTGAATGAATACAATGCGGTGAGTTCAGTACACTTCAACTGAGAACGGTGTACACATTTTAGAATGGTGAACAATTTTTAAAATAAACAAATTCTAAAAATGAACAAAGTTGAATTGGGGACCAATTTTTAAAAATGAACATTTTTCTTAAATATTGAATAATCTTTTATAAACGAATTTTAAAAATGGTGAACAATATTAGAAATGAACACATTTTATAAATGGTAATCACAATTTATATAAAAAAAGAAAATGAGAAAAAGAAAAAAGAAATCAATGAAAACAGAAAATAGAAAAAAACATAGACAAAAGAACACAAAATACGAAAAAGAAAACGAACCAAAAGGAAAATGGGCCGGCCTATGTAACCGATCGCTGTGAGAGAGTCGGTAGTGGGACTCACTATAAGCGAGGTATAGAGGACGCGAGACGAGCCCCTCTTTGACGGAACATCTTTACTTATTGGGCCGGGCATCGGAGCAAAGCTAGCAAGAAACCACGGTGAGGGCCAAAACAAGGATTAGGAACGAGGTCTCGATATATCCTGAAAATTTTCACAAGAGAGATGAAACGGCACTGATTGTACTTTCACACAAATGACATGTTCCGTGTCATTGACAGGTGGCCCCAAACCCCGCATGTAACGTGTCACTAGTTTCTTCAAGAGGTGTTTCTCAAAGTTCCGTTCAATCCCTTCAACGTGTCTGCTAGGGAGAAGGGCAACCAAAACTCCAATTCGATTAACACGGTTTGCTCACGGGCATGCAGTCTTTCAAAAAAAAATTATCTCTACTGACTTGATGAGACCGTTGAACTGTTACCTTGGCCAGTTCTTAGCACTGGCGCCATGTTTAATGTTTTTGGACTTACAGAAGCCCGTGTCGGATATATACCAATTAGGGGTATATCCGGTATTGTTCTAAAGAGCCGGATTACCAGTGTGGCCTGTTGGTAACGGATCACAGTCCATTAGGTGGCCCAGTAAGCTGATGCGCAGAAGCCGGATTATAGAAGAAACCAGACGACGGTCCAAAGTGGTGCGGCTTGGAGTAGAAGACAGATTCCTTACTTTCCAAGCTAGATACTTTCCGTAGTCTTTTAGGTTTCATTTTTGTAAGCCCTAACCCGGCTATCTATATAAAGCCAGGCGGGAGAGAAGAAAGAAAACAGACAATTAGCTAGAAGCTAACTCGCCGAGAAGTTGATCCTCGTCGAGTTAGCGAAACCCTACTCACATTGTACTTTGTATACTTCAGGCTTCAGCCCTGATTTGGTGAGATTGCAGGAGTAGGAAACGCCGCCTAGTTGCGTCGTACCGAACCTGGGTAAACTTGGTGTTCTCGGTTGTCGTATTACCACGTCCCCCCACGTCTGTACCGGTAGTCTCATGGCACCCCCGTCTATGAACTCTACTTCGATGTCTCGACAGTTGGCGCCCACCATGGGGCGAGCGACGTCAGACGTTATGTTTCGATCGGGGATACTCGGCGGAATCAGCAGTACCATAAATGTCGGAAGCTTGGAATTCGACGACGACATCGGGCGCTTCCTCGACAATGGATCGTACATGTCAGCACGGAATTACCTTGTAAGTGTCTGCGTTTTATCGATTCGATCTGCAGACATCTTTATCGGATTAACTGCAGAGACAATGAGATTCTGTGGTGGAAGCAAATTTATCCCACCCGCCCTATACCTAGTTGAAGAAAACTATGATACCCGATTCTGCTCAGATCGCCATAACCCGCTGAAATTGTTGCGTCCTCGAAGATGCCCGCAATCAGATCTCACTTTATTGGCATGGTACCGTCCGAGGTCGCCGAAAACACGGAGGAAAGTAACCCCGTGGAAGAGGCAGACGAAAACAATCCCACAGTTCAAGTGGAAGACCCGACACCCGTCAATGAGACGATGAACTCGGAAGCCGACTCTGTGTTAGCTGTCCTAGAGGTAAGATTAGAGTCGGAACCTGGATCTGAAGACATAGATTCTGAAGATGAAGATTCTTTCGAGAGAAAGGTCAAATTCATGCAGGGGAACTTCCATGAAGTGCTTATGGCAAAACCGGCTGTAAACACGCATGCCGGAGATGATGAAGACCCCAAGACACCTCCGGCAGATGAGGAAAGAGAGGATGGTGAAACCAGTCCAATTTTACCCCTGATGTCAAGGAATTGACAGAGGATGAACCTGGCAAAAAACCTCCCTCTTCCAAGAAGAAAAGGAACACAGCCAAGAAACTCCAGTATAAACTCGAGAAGAAAAGGTTGGCAGATATTGCTAACAAAACATGGAAGTAGGAGGAGGAAGCGGAGTCACTCATGCAGAGAAGAAAAAGAAGGAAATCCCTGTCCCACAAATTTCGGAACAGGACGAAATTGATATAATTCAAACTCTAGTGGGACGTGACGAACCCCCTGAAGTGCTGGAAGCCAGAAGACAAGCTATATAGCGGCAGCAGCAACATCTATTCAGAATTCGGGAAAACCTCTTAAAAACCCAGGCTAGCATTAAGTTGCAGTAGGAAGAAATAGAGGAATACGAAAGAAGGAATAAATTTGGCATAAAACCTACACACTTACCTGGAATTGCAAAGCCGGATGTGCTGCCACCGAAAGAACGATTCCAAAACCCTTCTTTGCAAAGGCAGGTAAACGACACCAATACCAAGGGCGAACGCATATACAAAACTACAGCCGAAAACGTGGAGGCCGCGTTCGCCATCCTCAACGACGATCTGTACTCTAATGACGAAAAGATTCAAGGGGTGTATGCTTTCTTAGGAAAAGCATTGCAACAGCAACAGCGAGGACATGCAAGGTCAGGGAATTTGCACGACAACTCAGTCCTATGCAAAACTACCACATGCGCCGCTGGAGCACCTGGACCTGGCGAACCTGGAGATTCATGCAATTCTAAGGAGAACAAAGTAGATCCAAGAAAGGACAAGAAAGTCCTATGTCATAAGGATGTAGCGTCTAGAACAGAATCCCATCTGCCGAAAGGTGGAAATAATCCCCGTGATCGGGAGGAACAAAACCGGAAAGACGGAAAAATGATGCCGCCTCCGAGACGCCCAGCTGAAAAAGCCGGAAGATATGACACTCCTCACAGGCGTGAGAGATCCCGTACTCCTCCTAGGACCAAAGAAATTCCAAGGAGTATAAGTCCACCTTATTGCAAAGGACACGATAATGGACAAAACAGGAATAATCCCGGAAGAGCGCACTCGCGCAACAATGGCCACTAGTACATGAAGGGTCATCTTGGTGCACCAAATATGGATTCTTTTCTATGGCCACAGGCGTGCGCCACAGAATTCACGCCATTAAATTATTTTCTATGGCGCACCCCACACCTGCGCCACAGAAATAGTCGATTATATGGCGCACCCCTCACCCGCGTCACAAAAATAGTAGATTCTGTGGCGCATCCGCCCTTGGTGCGCCACAGAAAGAGATGCGACACAAAAATAATTCTTGGTGCGCCACCGAACAAGTATGCAGTATTTCAAAATTTAATTTGTTTCTGGTATAAATACATGTATATTACATGATTTATACAGTTTGAATACACAAGCAGTGATATTTGACAAATTTATAACATAGTAGTGATATTTGACAAAGATATAAGTCACACATTACTTAGAATAGTGATACATAGTGCAAAGTATCGAATTGGTTCAAAGTTAGTCAAACATTGTCGAACATTGTCACCACATAGTTCATCGATGATGTCAAGTTACAAATGCCTATGCTAGGATGAAATAGACTACAAGCACGGCGGCGATTGTGAGCAAGAGCGGTAACACGATGGAGCTCTTCATCTTGTCCTTCTGCTTCGACTGGTGGTCCCTCCACTTGGCAACCTCCTCGTGTCTAGTCTCGTATCCTTTATAGCAGTTGTCGCTGAACTTGTGCATCTGTGCTTTACAGTCTTCCACTCGTCATAGACTCCTGGAACCCGACCCTCGAACACCACGTAGTACGTCATCTATATAGATAGACACAAGGCATATTAGTAAGTAATGCAAAACAACTAAGGCATATATGTTCACAAAAAGTAGAGCAAGGAAACAATAATAAACATCAAAGATATACAACATCGATATCACACAAGTTCAAGCTAACTAAGCATACGTTCAAGCCAATAACATCTAGGCCTAAGTTTCGAGCTAATTAAGCAAATTTTGCTAAACAAACTAATAGTAGCTAGGCACACCTCGATCAATGAGACCTCTTCCGCGGCGGGATCAAGGTGAGCGGCGTCAGAAACGGCTTAAATAATTCTTTCATCATCAACGTCCTACGAACAACCTGTCGCTCTAGGCGTTCCTGGATATCCCTGTGGCATAACCCTATGGGATTGTTTAAGGACCCCCCCCCCCTTTTTGTTGACATCTTCAATGAGTATCTCCGACAACTTTATTTTGATGCGATGAAAGTCTTCAATAAGATCTTCCTGTGAGATTTCCCCCGCCATTTTATTGGACCATTCTCGGAGTTTAGCAGGCTGATTCAAATTATTTGCACCGCGGACAATCCCTTTAAGGTGATGGATGGCATAGAAGGCCTCCTTCGTGCTCCAAGCCGGCTGCTTGATGCAGGGGAACTCTGTCACGTGCCTGAACCCGTATTTGCCAGGAGCCGGCCTGATACATTCTTGTTTCTTTTAGAAGGTGCCTCCATTTTGGGTGTAGCCATTGATAGCCTCATTGAGAACACCCCTTATTCTAGTGTAGTCTTTCCTCTTCGTCGTATTCGACGAGTCGAAGTACTGGGCTAGTGACCACTTTGGGCAAAGCACGATGAGTGTGCAGTATGTGTCCCTACTCAACACATGCAATTGAAACAAGGATAAGCAATGGGTGAAATCTAGAAAAAACATTAGCTATGACGGCCGCGAGCAGATATGTACTTACTCGGGAAAGACAGGCAAAAGAATGTCCCTCTTCTCACTGTTTCTCAACATGAAGCTCTTGACGTACATCACTGCCTTGGTCCGTGTACTTGAACCTTCCTCCAGCTGGCTACCACACATGTAGTAGGGATCCGCTACCACAACGTACGGGGGTAACTCTCGCTGGATCTGCAGCTGAGCATTGAGCGCGTATAGGCGGACCAAGTTATAGTCCAGCCGCCTCGAGTGAAAGAGATTGAAGATATCCTCGTACGCTATGAAGAACAGTCCCGTGGGGTCTTCATGGACGAAGTCCGGGCCCTCTGGCACCTTGACAACGAACACCGGGTAATTTGGACACTCGTATTTAAGAAGGAGACCCTCTAGCATCACGATAATATTCTACAAAGTGAGCATTGGTCCAGTTGCCCTGTGTATCTCGTCCGGAGCCAGTATCGGTTGGCCAGATTCATGCAAGCGGGTCAAGCCATCCTTACGGGGTCGTACCACGGCGTCGGCCAAGATCTTACTAGACTGGCCCTTTTTACCACTTCTCTTCCTAGCCTTCTTCTTGCTGGCGGTGGCCTGATCTACTGCGGGAGCTAGGGGTACTGGTGGGGGTGCTGCTGGGGGTACTGGTGGGGGTGCTCGGGGAGACCCTAGGACTGTCTTATGCAGTGTGCCAGGGCCGAATACTGTACCCTGCTGGAAGGTCAGGCGCTGCGAGATTTCAGTACGCCTAGGTCGATCGTCGTGACTGCGGAAGGCTTCATCGTCACGGTCCATAGCAGGCATGTACCTATCTTGGCTGCAGCCCGTGTTGAGGTAGGCATCGATGTCGACATTTTCATCATAATCATAGTCATCGACACAGTCTCCAGCAAGCGCCATGTCTACATCCTTGGGTGGTGGCGGCGGCTGTGATGTCGGCGGTTGAGGCACAACTGCCTTTGATGATCTTTTGGACGGTCGTTGCGGCATCTTTCCCAACAACTGTTGGTGCCATGCGGTGGTGGCAACGACCGCCGGTTCCTTCTGGGTGGTGGTGGCGACGACTGCCGTTTCCTTCTGAGGGGCGACGACCTTGGGTATTGTGTGGAGGGCTCTTTGCTTCATGGGCCAGACGATCTTATTGGGCGGGGCCATAGGGGAGGTGGCGCCGATGTTGCGCTTGATCAGAAGACCCCCCCCCCCGCCAAGACGAATCTGGCTCTTCGGCCATTTCATCACCCATGTGGTGCAGTCTCCAAGGACCAAGTTGTCCTCCTCGTCAGAGCCTAAGGGTTGAAAGGGGGGGGGGAGGGGGGGAGGATGTCGCGAAACTCTGGCACTACATTGGCCAACTTCACTTTCATCACGTTCTCGTCCATTCGAGAGTGGTGCATAGTGCGTTCCCTGGGTTGTATAATAGTGCCGGTAGCAACATCCACCAATTCTCCGCCGGGCACCAAACGATGCAGGAGTACACAAGGTTCGTTCTGTTGGGCAACATATCAGGCATCATGAGATGGCAGTCATCATGAAAGGCGTAGTTAGATCACGACTAACTAATTAGTTACCTTGGTGATGGAGTCGAGCTCGGCGGGTGTCGAGACAAGGGCGACGGTGCCGCCAGTCGGCCCATCATTCTTCGGCACTGCCGCGGAAGGGGGCGTCGATGCGACCAGAAGGAGCGGCGTCTGGGGGGTCACCTGTTCTGGCGGCACTTTCTGGTTCATGCTTGAGTTGCTGCCGACGAAGGTGGACAGTTGGATCGGCCCCCTTTGACCCCCCGCATTCCAAGCAGCTATTCCCTCCATCAACCCAGCGGGGATGACTTGCCGGAGCCTCTCATCCACTAATTGGTTTAGCTTGTTGGGGTCCACTGTCGCATCTCTGGTCTCAAGTTTCTTCTCTAGAAACGCCATCTTATTCTTCAGCTCCTCGACCTCGGCTTTATCCTTAGTCGTCGTCGTCTTCCTCTCCTTTCTCGACGACTTGGCGTCCGATGCGTAGTACTCGGCTACCTTCATGTTTAGTCCAAAGCCAAACATACGGCCAGCTGACGTCGGCGAGTCCTCCAACGGCCTTTTCTTGTATGCATTCGTCGCCCTGTTGAAAGGCGTATCCCACCGTTCCGTCGACCCTTCGGACGAGGGCCAGCTGTACTAGATTTCCGCAACTCTTCCTCCTTCGGACAAAAGAAAATTAAGGTGAGCCCATTTGGCTTCATTATCTAATTATTAGATCAATGCAATATACATGTACTTGAGATATATGTGTCCTTACCAAAAATTTCTCGAAATCCTTCATGGCCTGGTCTTTCGTCACGAATTCCCCCGTCTTCTGGTCTAAGAAGTACCGGGACCAGATAAAGTTCCTAACCTGTAAATCTATGATTTTGTGCCAGGGGTTATCTTTTCCGAGACGTTCCATCTCGCGGTCCTCCTTCTCCCAAACGGGTTGTTTTCCACGGTAACCACCGCTTCCGCAATGTTGGACCCCTATGTTTTGGTCCCGCATATCTCTCCCCCATTTTGTCTATTTTTTACACTCCTCGGTGTTTATGTATGCCTTCAGTATGTCGAAGTCTTCTTTCATGAGCGTTGTCTCTTTGCGATTTATCTCCTCCGAGCTTTTACCTAGCTCAATCTTCTTCTTCACCCGGGATTTCCAGCTGCTCAAGGCAGTGCTCATCTTCGTGATGGCCAAAGAGTCGACCTTTTTGTTGAATGGCTCCGGGAACGTGTATCGATGGTGAAGCTTCTCCAGGAGGATTTCGACCAAAGCCGTGTTGTTGCTGCTTCTAAGGTCCGTCGTGTTGATCGACATGCTTTCCCGCACGATGCACCCTAGTTGCATGCTGTACCCTGAGGCAACCGTTCGAGGCGCCAATGGTAGGCCACTTGGCGAGACCTCGGTGATTGTATCAGTGACGTTGGCGAGCACTTGCGGTGTACGATCCTTCCTTGGCGCCCGAGCCTTCTTCTTCTTCTCATCGGTCGTCGGGGCGGCGTCGCCGCTACCACCAGCCGCCGTGCAGTCAGTGCCGCCACCATCGGTGCTGTCATAAACCTCTTCCTCCATGTACTCCGACTCATCACCAGCGTCGGCCTCCTGGCCCTCTTCCTCAATGCCGGTTGCAGCGTGGGCATCCCAGCCCTCTTCCTTGGCACCGGCTTCGGGCATGGACCCGTGCTTGGAAGTGTCCTATATGTTTCTGTAATAATATTGAAATGTTCAGAAGTTATCGTGCCGGTAAGAGAATCTAACTGAAGGAGTAAGACAAGGACACTCTAAAGTTAGATCCCATGTGTACCCTCTAAATCTAGTGTGTGGTTCATGCATTGCCACTTTGAACGGCATTCCGAGTGGGGAATGGACACCGTGTTCATCGTCAATGATGGCAAAACCCCCAAGGCGAAAATGATGCGTCGTCCTCCGGGCATGCCTAGGTGTTAACTGTTGTGATTTTTTTTTGAGCATGATAACATTAGGTGGATCACAAATTAACTTCTATTAATTTATTGGTTCTGTAATCAACACAGCTGTTGTAGCTAGTGTGTTCTTTTTTATTTCATCTGGTCGAAACATATAACCTCATTTTTTTCTCTCTTTTCTTTCTGTTATCTAAATTCTCAAGTTTATTTTCTATTCAATCTCTATATGTAATCAAGTTCAGATATAATCTCTTTTAGAAAACACCGGCCTGAAATGCAATCCCTACACTTGACACATGACGATCCAATCACAACGGGCCGAATGTTAGAGCATGTCTAACAGAACCCTTAGATTTTCGCCCCCTAAATCGCGTGTACAGGGCCCTGCACACGAAATCGATGATTTTTTGTGCTCAGATTAACGCGTTCATCTAGCAGACCCCCTATCGCCGCCCTGTATGTTTGAATTCAAACTTCGCGGGAGGAATTTTTGTGCTTTATTGATCACCATTGCGCTGAGATACAGAAATCGAGCTCGAGCTCGTTCATCTAGCTACCTAGTCTAGGAAGACGACGTCGCCGGACGCCTCCATCGCCTTGAATTGCTCGACGTCGGCGAGGGCCCTCGCCTCCTCCTCTGCTTCCGCGCGCGCCGCTGCCTCCGCTTCTTTCTTCGACAGCTCGACGGCCGCCGCGAACGCGGCCTCCTCCTCCTCCGCTGTCGCCGGCACCTCCTCCGCCGCTGTCGCCGCGCCTCCTCCTCCGCTTCCGCTTGCGCCGCCGCGGCCGCGCTTGCACTGCTGGTGCATCTCCCATTCCGCGCGCCACTTCGCGAAATAGGGGCCGCACATCGGGCGCGGCGGCGGGTCAACGGAATAGTAGCGCCCGCCCTCCGCGTAGTCTGCCAGCGACGGCGGCATGCTCGCCGGCCACGCCGCGTACTTCCAGGCGGCGCGGCGGCTCCCTGCAACCGAATGCTTGCAGTGGAGCCGCCACGCCTCCTCGTGCGACTCCGGCTCGTGGCGGCGCTTGGAGCGGCCGGTGGAGGAGGTAGAGCCATTGGGGGAACTCATCTCCGTTGGTGGAAAGTGAAATGTGGCGGCGGCGCGCGCGGAATTTCTCACCGGAGCTGCGGCGGCGCGCGGCGGAGCTAGGGTTGCGGGTGGGGGGTTGGACCCCCACCCCGACCCTCACCCTCTACTTGTAGGGGCGGCGGGGGCGGTTTGGCAGGCCCCGTAAAAATTTCGTACGGGCCAGGCCGCATACGGGGGCTGCTAGACGGCCGTTTTGGCCCGCACCCCGTATGCCGCCGGAATTTTACGGGGCGCCCGCGCTATAAGGGGCCTGTTAGACATGCTCTTACTAGTTCATTCAACAGTAGAGCAACACCAATATTGTTACTAGCTCAGGTTACAAGTTCAGATGGGGAAAGGACACAACAAATTGGCACTTGATAACAAGCAGGAGATGGTGAGGTGGCAGAGCAAGGAGGAAAATCATCTACTAAGGCATTCCCGAGTTACACTGTGTACACTACCACAATTACAACAGTAGAAGGATTGCCACATGCAACACTACCACAATTACAAAAACACATTGTCAAACGTAGCAAGTATCCCAGAAAACAGACATGTATAATCCCAATAAATCCAGCAAAAGGAGTTAATGCTAATAAGGTCACCAGATATTATTACTAGTTCAAGTAACAAGATCACCAGATATTATTACTAGTACTTAAGCTAATAAGGTCACATAGCATATCAAAGAGACCAAGGACGCAACAAATGACACTTGATAACAAGCCAGAACTATTAAACAAAATATTTGGTGTTGTTGTGCTGTCCTGTGGCTATGCAACTTCCAGGCACGGCTATGCTATCTATTTTGCCGAGTATCGCAACGGCTCTAAGGAGGTGTTGTTGTGCTGTCCTGTGGCTATGCCACTTCCAGGCACGACTATGCTATCTATCTGTCCACTCTGTCATCAGTTTCTTTATACAATCCAAAACTAAGTCCGCTTCATGTATGCAATGCAGAGCAAGTCCATTGCTTTCACTGCGAGCTTACAGGGAGTGGGACCGTGCACCCAACAAACGAGACTTTCCTGAGGCGTGACAGAGAGTTTGAGATGATGTTGGGCGGTAAACCGTTATATTCAGAACGGCACACCAACAATGGTATCATCTCTTGCAGCCACTACAAAACCTTGTGGGTGGATAGTCTAGGAGGACCAAATCTACGGCCATTACAGGTGCGGCGATGAAGTTGTACACAACTTCTCAAAGGATCGATATCATATTAAGCACAATGCGTGGCCCATCCAAGAAGCAAGGCTAACCGTTAATAAGTCTATTATTTGTGCCCTTAGTAATATGAGAAAACCACCATCTATCTACTGTAGTATTAGTAACCTCTTAATCAGAATCTTTATTGTTATCATAATTGTTGGCACTATACTCTTGTACTAATTAGTCTACTGTTGGATTGATGCTGAACATTGATTGATGCTTAAGCTACCTACCTGAACGTGTTCGGTTCTGTCCAGGCAACTGATTTCAGGTGTCCTAGCTGATTGTTTGTTCCCAAGTTGAGGCTTTAATTTCTGTCTCTCTGAGTTCATCCTAGTGATGAACCCGTATAATTAGTTGGTTTGTGCTTGGTGCGATGCTCCTGTCTGGATGATGTGTTCATCCAAGCATCTGCGAATCTTATCGTAATTTAGCTATGGCAGAACTGAATATACTCTATATTGTAAACGGAAGAAAATTCATTCATACTCCTTCTCAACTCATTGTCGAGTTAAATAAAGGAAATGCATATTTCGTTGCTTACAGATAGATGGTTTACTTCCCGTCTGGTACTTGCCGTGGGTGTGTAGTGTGCTCAAATCCATGCTTATGCTAGTGTAACTGGAACATGGTTTACTTGCCCAAATCATGTGCATACATGATCTGTCAATCCGGTGCCTTCCTCAATTTGATTGTCTCCCCCTCCCTCTCCCTCTCCCTCTCCCTCTTTGATTGTCTCACATACACATGCACATATATACACACAAAAGTCTTCTTTGTCTCGGTTCCGATCTAGCTTACCGTCTCTTGCTCTTTTTGTTAGCGACTGAATACTTTATGCCGGCCATCTTGAGATTTCATGGGTTGAACGGACAACCTTGGGTAGGTAGGGATGTCTTTCTTCTTACTTTACCAGTAGTAGGCATGTCAAAGTGCTTGTCGAACTCCTCCTCGATCTTCGGATCACCGTTCTTGTCCAAGTCTTCCTCGTTGGCGTCTCCTTCCATTCCGATGTTGCTCCTCTTGCCCCTCCTCACGACAACACGGCTAGGCCTTGACGGGTCGGTGATAAAGAAGCATTGGTCAACTTGGCTAGCGAGTTTCCATGGCTCATTTTTCGCGGATGCGTTCTTCGATTTGGCATCGGGTATAACCATGGTGGTGAAATACCGTCATTCTTTCTTGACATTCTTGGCCCATCTCACATGGAACATTGGCACCACCGTCTCGCCGCAGTATTTGAGCTCCCATATCTCCTCGATCTTTCCGAAGTATCTTTCCTTGACATTAGTCTCGTCATCGCCATATGATAGCATAGTTACTCCTGAGTTTTGATTTTCGCTACTCATGTCCTTGTCCTCGGTGGAGAATTTGTAACCGGAGATGTCGTACCCCTGATAGGTCCTTACGTTCTGCCCGGGGCCCTGTGATAAGGTGTATATGAGTTATTCATCTTCCGTAGAAGGCATTTTTCTCTATTCTTCAATCAGTTGACTTTGCTTGAACCAACGCGTGAAGCCAGAGTTGTGCTCTTTGGTTACGTCTCCGATCTTCCTCAGCCTGCCTATTTCGATATAATTCTGGTTGATTAAGCTTTTGTGCTCTTCCACGAAAGGCTCGATAAATTTTAAGTGTTGTAGCGCGACCCGGTGAGCCCTTTCAAAGTCGTCGCGTCGTTTCTGAATGCCGACATGGACATCACGGCAGCCATCGCGGTGACCGACTCCGGTGAGCCTGTCGAGGTGCGTCTTGGTGGACGGACCGACATCCTGGTCGTCCTCGGTGCTTAGGTAATTGTCGCAGAAGGAGATGCACTCGTTGGTTAGAAATCCTTTGGCCATGCTTGCGTCTGGACGGGCCCTGTTGCGATCGTGTCCTTTCAGGACACCATTCTGCCTTTCCATCGGCATCATGTAGTGTAGGAACGTCGGGCCAAGATGCCTGATGTCATCAACGACATGGAGAAGGAGATGGACACATATATCACAGAATGCCGACGGGAAGTAAATCTCGAGCTCGCATAGTATCACCACGATCTCATCCTGTAGCATCTTGAGCTGCCTCACGCCGATCGACTTCCGGGTGATAACGTCGAAAAAGTTGCAAAGGCCAAACAACGTATCACGAACGTGCTCGTCCATTATCCCTCGGATCGCAACGGGAAGTATCTGCGTCATGAGCACTGAAAATTGTGATACTTCCTCCCGGTGAACCTCTTCTTCGCTAAGTCCAGATATCTTCTTATACTCCCTTAGTATCCGTGAGGAACTTTGACTTCTAGGAGGCACCTGAAAAACTGCTCAAGCTCCAGCGGACTCAATGTGAAGCAGACAGCGGGAACCACCACCGTGTTCTTCTTAGCCTTTTTGCGGGGACGTTGAGTCCCTTCCGTCTTATCCTCCTCCTCCTCCTCATCATCATCATCACTATCGGCGGGGACCTGTAGATTTTTCGTAATGCCAAAATGTTTTAGATCGTATCTTGCTTTCGGCCCATCCTTGGACTTTTCCGAATTGCAAATAGTGCCAAGCATACTCTCTGTAACGTTCTTCGTAATGTGCATCACATCGAGGCTATGAGGCGTGTGGAGGACCGGCCAGTACTCCAAGTCGTGGAAAACAAACCTCGCTTTACATACACCCAGAAGCGGCTCTGGCTTGGGTCGCTTCTTTCCCGGCGAGGGGCACTCATCCCAATTTTTCAGAAGCTCGTCGATTTCTGCACCGCTCCTCGTGCACGGGGTTCCATTAGGCTCATCTTTACTATTGAACAACTCACCGCGTTTTCTCCATGGGTGATCCAGGCAAAGCCACCTTCGAACCCCTAGGTACATGGTTTTCGAAGACCCAGAATCCCTTGGTAGCTGGAGATGCGGGGTCCCGCCCATGCACTTCACGCAGCCGCAGAATCCGTGGCCGACCTAGGAAGATACACACGCGTAACCAGGATAGTCCGTGACCGTCATGAGTAACGCATCTCTCATATCGAAACAATCTCTAGTGTAGGCGTCCCACGTACGGGGTGGCGTCTTCCACAACGTGTCTAACAAGTCTTTCAGCAGCCCGACATACAAATGCATGTCGACACCTGGTTGTTTCGGCCCCTGGATGAGAATACTCAAGTGTTATCTACTTTTGCTTGGTGCACAGCACGGGGGTAGGTTGTAAGGCCATACAAACACGGGCCAGCTGCTATGCATGTTACTCTGGTTGCCGAACGGATTGAGTCCATCGGTGCTCATACCCAGCCTGACGTTCCTCGCGTAGCCCCCTAAACTCGGGAAAGCTATGTCCAATGCTTCTCACTGGGCAGCGTCTGCAGGATGTGTCATGATATAGCCCTTCTCCGGATCTTCTTCCGGCTTCTCCCTTTCCGCGTGCCATTGCATCAGCTTTGCTTCCTTAGGGTCCACGTAGTACCACTGAAAACGGGGAGTGATAGGAAAGTACCATACCACTTTTCGAGGAACTTTCTTGTTGTTGGTTCCACTCTTGTTTCGTCCGTGGACGCACTTTGGACATGTGGTTCTGTCCTTGTACTCCCCCCCGATAAATTACACAATCATTGATGCAGGCGCGGATTTTTTCGTGAGGTAGGTCAAGAGGGCACACGACTTTCTTAGCCTCATTGATACTACTTGGCAATGTGTTCCCCTCGGGAAGGCGATCGTGCCAGAATTTCATGTTCTTGTTGAAGCTCGAGTCGGTCCATTTGTTTTGCGTCTTCATCTTCAGAGCAGCAAGCGTTACATGCAAGCGCGTATCCTCGGGGCAGCACCCAGGAAACAACAGAGTCACCCCATCTATCTCCATTTGCGCCAGCTTGGCTTTCTCCCTAGCTGCAGCTCTGTCGTTGCTCGTCTCCTTGAGCAGCAGATCCTGAACATGAGAGTCCCGCAAGGCTGAAATTAGCAGGGTCTTCGTGTTCACGCCTTCATCGTCATGTTGATCTTCTCCACCGACATATCCTTCTTCATGATGATCTTATCCGCCATCATTTCCTTCGTCACCTCGCCCGCCCTCGTCTTCATGCACACCTTTTGCTGCTGGTGCCACGTGGTTGTGGTCGTCAATGATACCGCATCTCGGAAGGTGCTCCTCCAATTGTCCGGAATCAGGGTCAATCCAGCGCACGAGTTTGCATGATCGACACGGACATCTTATCTGCCGCCTGTTACACCGAATCATGTCCGCCTTCGCATCTTTCTTGTACCTTGTGATTGGAGCAGAGCTCATTTCTAGTACCATGGTTGCTTGCACACACATAGAGAGCAGAAAATTAGAACCACAACATGCATAGTCGCCGGAAAAATTCGGCATGACCTCTCCTATAAGTAGGACATATGGGGTAGTGCAAAAGTTTGCCGAAATGGAAGTGAATCAACATTTTGGCAAACATCCATGCACCATGGCCGCCCGCGCGCGACAATCGGTCCACCTGCATGCATGACAAGCACCCATAAACACCAATGGCCACAGAAGACATGCATATGCACCTCCAACTATATTCACCTAGTAGATTCGATACCGAGACGCGAAAAGAGCGAGGAGGGAGGGACCGAAGTATAGATGGAGGATAGGGCTTCCCCTCAACAACAAGAAACCTCACCAACAATTATATATCAAACAAATTAGGTTCACCTACCAAAAATGGAGTATTAAATGTGTAAAATGGAAGGGGAGAGAAGGGGGCCGAGTTAGCAAGAGACTTTGGAATGAAATGAGGGAGGGGCCGCGCACTTGTTTTGTGGCGCACCCGCAGTATATTCTATGGCGCACTGTTTGGCTGCACCACAGAAAAGCCACATTCCGTGGCGCACAGAGACACGTGCGCCACAGAAAAGCCACATTCTGTGGCGCACCACTGACCCTGCGCCATAAAAATAGCTGGTCTGACAGCCAGACCAATGATTGGCGCGGGCCCCACTATCTTTTTGTGGCGCACAATGGAATCATGCGCCACATAATTGTTATTTTCTGTGGCGCACCACAGGCCGTGCGCCAATTTTTTTATTACTATGGCGCATGGTTGAATGGTTCGCCACAGAACCTCTTCCATACAAAGGCACTTCCCTACTAGTGGGCCCATAAAGGAGCAGATCCTTTTCTGTCCATTCAGCCGGCAGATATTCCGCTGATGCCGATAAGGCGGAAAGAGATGATCTATACTTTGGACCTAAGTGTTTCACTGACAAGATCCGAAGAATAACTCTACATTATGGCTTTGCCAAAGTTGGTCCAACTTACCAAACATATACCGGCAGTACAAACCCAGATACGTGGCATTCAGACTACTATACTGATGTCCAGATCAACAAAGAGACAGACTACTAGCGGTAAAATTCCTCCCCCTAATGTTGCTAGATGGAGCCAGAGATTGGATCAACAGGCTTCCGTTAAGAAACGTGGATAGCTGAGATGATATGGCTAGAGTATTCACTCAGCATTTTCGGGGTACATACAAACGCCGTAAGAGCATCAACCAACTAAACCGCTGCGTCCAGTTTGAAGACGAGTCGTATGTCGACTTTATTTTAAGATGGACAACAATGAAAAACAACTATTCTGGAGTAAGTGACGTACAGGCAATGCATGCTTTGATCAATGGCTTAAAACCCGGTCTTGTACCGTTCATGGTTGGTTCAAAGGAGCACAAAGATCTCGGATCTATGCTCACCACCGCCAATGAGCACGCAGCGGCCGAAGACGACATCCGAGCGAGAGGTGGAAATATTGATGCTCTGAGAAAAAAGCTACTCCAGAAGCATAGCCAAAGATCAAAGAAGTTAACTTAACCTTTGGAAAGGATAATGGAAGCAAATGGAAGGGAAGAAACACATAACCTATCTCGTAGTCAAAGGAAGAGTGGGAAAAGATTAAGTTGGAAAACTGTGTCCACCATTCGCAATGTGGAAAACCTACACATACCAATGCGCAATGTCGACTTAATAAGCCCATGAAAGGCACTGCAGGATCCGGGAACAAAGGAAAGAATTCCAAGAGGAAGTTCTCCAAGCAAAAGCCAGAAGCTGAAAAGGAAGAAAGTGAATTGGACACAGATGAAAAAATCCAGGAAGAACAACGGAAAGGCGAGCCAAAATTCCCGAGATTTGATGGAGAATTTAACCTAACTTTCCTGGCAACTCACTCAGCAAAACAGGCGAAAAGAACACTTCGAGAAATCAACGCGGTTGTGCCACCAACTCCCAAATTCTTGAATTATTGAAATACGCAAATTACCTGGGATCAGTCTGATCATCCTAGAAATATCCCAGAACCCGGCACGCAAGCTTTAATCGTAAGCCCTATTGTTCAAAATACTAGGCTGAAAAGAGTGCTGATGGATGGAGGATCTAGTATCAACATTATGTACTTAGATACACTGAAGCATCTGCGCATCTCCAAGACCCAGCTCAATCACAGCAACATACGTTTCCACGGCATTGTTCCTGGCATACAAGCACATTACCTAGGAGAAAATTCCCTAGATGTAACCTTCGGAAATAGAGAACACTTCCGCCAGGAAAAAATCTCATTCGAGGTGGTGCCGTTCGAAAGTGTATACCACGCAATACTCGGACGTCCAGCTTTCGCCAAATTCATGGCAAGATCATGTTATATCAATAACAAGCTGAAGATGTCAGGACCAAAACGAGGAGTAATCACCATATCCGGAGACTTCAAATTGGAAAACGAGCTGGAAAAAGGAAACGCGCTTTGCGCCGAACAAGTGATAGCAAAGGAGGAATCGAAAGAGATGGCAAAGGAAGTATCGCCAACAAAAATGCTGGCAGGAAAAGAAAGTAAGAAGCTGGCAGATAGATTGAAAGCATCAGAGAATACAAGACAAGTTATCCTAGATCTCAAAGATCCAACAAAGTTTGTCGTAGTGAGAACTGGGATGACTGACAAACAGGAAGATGCGCTCATCAAGTTCCTTCGTGAGACTGGGACATTTTCGCCTAGTGTCCTGCTGATATGCCAGGTGAACCCAGGGAACTTGCTGATCACAACCTCAAGGTAATTCCACGTTCAAAACCCGTCAAACAAGGTCTCCGTCGTTTCGATGGAAGAAGACGGAAGGCTATTGGTAAGGAAATTATCCGGCTTCTAGCAGCTGATTTTATCCGGGAAGTAATACATACTGATTGGTATGCGAACCCAGTATTAGTCCCGAAGAAGGATAGTACTATTCTTAGGATGTGTATAGATTACACGGGATTGAACAAATTGTGTCTGAAAGATAGGTTCGCGTTACCGCGGATCGATCAAATAATAGATGCCACTGCTGGCTCTGAGCTTTTAATCTTTTTGGATGCTTATTCCGGGTACCATCAAATACGCATGAAATTAGAAGATAAAATCAAAACCTCTTTAATAACACCCTATGGAACATACTATGACATAACTATGCCTTTCTGCTTGAAGAACGCGGGTGCAACATACCAGCGTTGCATGCAACGTTGTTTGCATAGTCAGATTGGCAAAAACGTGCACGTTTACATGGACGACATTGCCGTCGTTTCCAAGGAAAAGGATACACTCCTTGAAGATCTTCGAGAAACTTTTGAAATTTTATGCACTTATAAAATGAAGTTGAATACATTAAAGTGCGTATTCGGGGTTCCCTCAGGAAAACTTCTGGGTTTTATCGTTTCTCATAGAAGAATAGAAGTAAACCCGAAAAAGATCAAGGCAATCTTGAACATCACAAGACCTACGTGCTTAAAAGATGTCCAAAGATTGACGGGTTCTGCAGCCGCAGTCAACAGGTTTATAAACGGCTAGGAGACAAAGCTCTGCCATTATAAAATTGTTGAAGAAATCCTACAAATTTAAATGGATAGAAGAGGCGGACAAAGCATTAACCTAGCTAAAAGAAACTTTGATGAAAGCTCCGATTTTGGCATCCTCAAAAGATGAAGAACCCATGTTACCGTATCTTACAACAATAAACATGATTATTAGCGCAGTGATAATTGTGGAAAGAAGGAAAGATGAACAAAGCATACTAGATCAGTACCCGGTGTATTATATCAGCGAAGTATTCTCCGAGTTAAAACAAAGGTATCCACACTATCAAAAGCTGGCATATGGCGTGTTTTTCGCATCAAGAAAACTCCGCCATTATTTCCAAGGACATTCCATAACAATGGTAAGCAAAGCACCACTAGGGGATATTATCAATAATGCGGACACAACAGGACGGGTAGCCAAATGGGGCATTGAGCTAGCTGCGTTCGATATTAAGTACCAACCCCGGACGGCAATTAAATCCCAGTTGTTGGCAGATTTCGTTGCCGATTGGACAGAAGCAATGGAAAACACACCAAAGCCGGAGTCGGAATATTGGATGATGCATTTTGACGGATCCAAAATGAAGGAAGGCGCTGGAGCTGGTGTAGTGCTTAAATCTCCAAAAGGTGACATTATGGAGTATGTATTACAAATACACTTCAACGCTAGCAACAATGTGGCAGAATACGAAGCATTTCTTCATGGCTTGCATATCGCAAAAGAGATAGGCGTCAAGCGAATGTTTTGTTATGGTGACTCGGACTTTGTACAACATCAGCTAAACCAAACATGGGATGCCAAAAGTCCCATCATGGCCGAATAACGGAGAACGGTGGACGAATTCGCCATTTGTTTCCTGGGATTTGAAGTATTTCACATCAAAAGGGGAGAAAATTGGAATGCGGATGCATTAGCTCACATGGGCTCGGAAAGGGTAAAAGTTCTAACGCCTGGTGTGTTTGTCCAACACTTGCATGAACCATCAATAAAGGGCGGAGATATCGACTATCCTTTAGTTTCCGAGTCAATTGAAGTTCTGCTCGTTAACCCGGATTTGACAATTTCATACTTAAACTTCTTAGGTAATCAGAAGATCCCGGATGGAGCAGTCAAGGTCTTGCAAAGACAGATACAACATCGGTGCAAAGATACACGGTAATTAATGGTTGCATGTATAAACGCAACACTATCGGAATTTTTCAGCGATGTATTTTGCCAGAGGAAAGCCGAGAAATCTTGCAAGAAATCCCTGCAGGAGATTGCGGACATCATGCTCAATCAAAAGGCATAGTCAAAAAAGCATTCCGTGCAGGGTTTTTCTGGTTGAGAGGCAAGACAGACGCGGAACACATAGTAAACACATGTGCTGGATGTCAGTATTACGCCAAGCAGACGAATATGCTAGCTCAAGCACTCAAAACTATCCCTATAACATGGCCATTTGCGGTCTGGGGGCTAGATATGATGGGATCGTTCAAAACTACAAGAGGCGGACTTGCATATCTACTCGTTGCAGTAGATAAGTATACCAAGTGGGTGGAGGCAAAACCCATCAAAAAACTTGACGATGTGACTGCTAGAAATTTCATCATTGACATAGTCATGAGATATGGTGTTCCACACAGCATTATCACTGACAATGGGAAAAATTTATCTATTGGAGAGTTGGCAAAATATTCCCGACAAATGGGGATACGCTTAGATCTTGTATCTGTGGCACACCCACAATCGAATGGGCAGGTTGAAAGAATGAATAGTTCAATCCTGCAGGGAATACGCCCATGACTCGAATGTCCTCTTCATAGAGCAGCTGGAGCATGGGTAGAAGAATTACCTTCCGTGTTTTGGTGTATTCGAACGATGCCAAATAGATCAACAGGGAAAACACCGTTTTTTTCTGGTTTATGGCACAGAAGCAGTGCTTCCAACGGACATGCTCCATGATAGCCCAAGAGTGTAGGCTTATGATGACTCGGATGCCGAAAACGCACGCCAGGATGCCGCCGACCTTTTAGAAGAAGAACGAGAGCTTGTGTGCTTCAAAGATCCGCCATTTATTATCAAGGATTACGATGCTACTATAGTCGGAAAACCAGACACCGTTCTTTCAAAGAAAGTGACCTAGTGCTAAGATTGGTGCAGGAAAGGAAGCACAAATTAGCTCCAGTTTGGGAGGGACCATTTGTCATTAGCAAGACTATGAAAAATGGATCTTACTATCTTGTAGATATTCGGGATACGGAAGATCCTAAATGACCGAATCGCAAAAGAAAGAGAAAGATAGATGTAAAACTAGGAGAGACAAAAAGACCCTGGAGCATCCAGCAGTTACGTCCCTTCTACACTTAGTTCAATTTCTATGTAAACATCTTTGAGATCATGAAATAAAGTTGTCAGAAATCATGTATTTCTGTTTCTATCTGTTTATTTTCATACAAAAGCGTAAGTCTATCTTATCTATTTCCCAATGATCTTTCAAAATGCTCAATGTTAACCCGAATTCTACCTGCGTGCTTGGAGTTATAGAACTGAATGCTTTGCAGCCTAAGGAGGATTAAGGAAACCCTGATTGTGCCGGCGTGCCTGAGTTTCATACAATTTCAAAATTCCTTACTTTTTCCTAAGTATTATCTGATTGTTTCTGTGTTGGGTCACTGAAATTAGTAAGTAAAAATGCCTTAGTACAATCCATGTTTCCGAGTTTCGACTGATCGGTTAAACCCAGTCACTTGGCATGAAGATGAAGTACTATTGATCCATTTCAACTCTAAGGACAGTCAAAACAAATAAACCATAGAAATTAGAAGGAAAAGGAATTAAAACCCGGAAAAACTTGCAAAGACATAAATTTTACCGCAAAAGGGGGATGCTTGCTATACAAATGATAGATAAGATTAAATTGATATTACATTGAAAGAATAGTAATGCTTCTATTTTTTCCTGCCAAACTACTCAGGAATCAGGCGGTGTTCTCAGAATCCGAGTCCTCCTCTTCGCTGCTAGGGTCCTCAGGAGTTGTCGGAATCTCTTCCTCTGGGTAGAAGGTGGATCGACACCATCTGTGCTATCTTGGTAGCGTGCCCCTTGACAGAGTCAAAGATGCTGGCTCGCTGCGCTTCCATGTATCCTTGGGGGATACCAGTCGCCACGCGCCAGGACTTGGCAGTGGTGTAGTGCATACGCATTAGCCCAAGGGCCATGCGCGCACGACCACGAGCCACGGAACGGAACCAGGATTCCTTCTGGTTCGCCACCTCCTTGATTTCTTCCGGAAGTTTGCTAACTTCCGAGATTTCTCCTGCTTTGTCGGGAATGTATTTGTTCACAAGTAACATCTCCGCACTCTTCAGCGCGGCGAAGATCTTCTCGAAAGCCCGGATTCTGTCAATCTGAGTAAGCAAGGGGTTCCCCTTTGTTTGAATCAACAAACGGAATTTAGAAAATACTAAGGAGGAGAAAGAAAACATACTGTGAAAAGTATAAGGAAAAAAATCCGGTAAAAGTGTTATAAACTTAATGGGAATCTTGTCCATTTCAAGGCCTTCTTCAAGGCGTTGATTTAGAGCATTCTCTAAGTCCAAGATGGTGGCCTTGTCCTTCTCGGCCTGGTTGGAAGCCTTGGACTCAGCAATTCCGATAGCCAGTTGGCTGGCCTCCAGATCTTTCTGGAGATTCACGTTGATCTTGTGAAGCTTCAAGTTCTCCTTTCGGAGGTTCTCGGCATTGCCGGCATCATCAGCTACTTGCTTGGTTTTCGCCAAAGAAGCTGAAAAGCAAGGAAAATGAAGAGTTTAAAACTCGGAAAATGATTTAGAAAATTTCTCACAAAATCAGTAGTGCCAAAGGATAAAAAATTTACTTGCTGATTCCTTCAGCTCCTGCTGAACGAAGGCCAACTGTGAGTCTTTCTCTTCAAGAATACTGGAGAGTTTTCGCCTCCTTATTCATGATGGTTAGTTTACTAAAAACTTCCATGTTAATATTTTCGGCAGTTTGCTGAAACATGGAAAAGAGAAATATCGCTTAAGTAAAAAAACAAGCAAGGATATGGAGAAAAGCATTCAGTCAAAAAGTATACAATTGGCTAAATGCTTGGGGGCTAGAGATATTACCTGGCTCATTTTTTGAAGACTTGCCAAGTTCTCGGAAAACTCCTTTGCATAGTCTGCAAATAGGATTCCGACATGGCCAAGGTCGTCTTGTATGACCTACCGAAGCGAGAACACGTAATTATTCCTAACTATAAGGCCGCCTTGCGGCCAGGGACGGATTAAAGGAGCTGGAGCAAAGTATTTTGTCGCCTACGGGTGAATATATCTGTGTTCATCAAAATGCTCTTCTTTTACCTTAAACTCGGGATCAAAGTTGGGGATGGGCTCCTCCTTCGGGACATTTGAAGGGCCTCCCACTTCCGGCTCCTCCCTTTCCCTCGCGTCCGACTCGGGAGCAATGGGCTGGCTGGACTGCAAGGTATATTCTTCCTCCCTTGCAGCCGAGTTTTCCTCCCCCGCTGCAGCCGGAGTGTCGGGTGCAGCAGCGGAAGATGGCTGCACTCCTCTCTTAGCTACAACCTTGTGTTTCTTCCGGCCTTTTGGGCTTCAAAGAGATAGGGGCCAGGCTGGAAAGAAAAATTCCGAGAAATAAGAATGCCGAGAAACAAAAGGCATGCAATAAAAAGCATAAGAAAAGAAAGAACCCGGGATTTCTTTACCTGGATGTTGCGACGGCAACGCCGTCAAGATCGATTACGTCCGGAGTGGCGGAAGGCTTCTTGCGCGTCCGTCTGCCTGCAAAGTTGGCACGCATCACGTACAACTCGGCATCGGTGGCAAGCTCCTCCTTAGGAAGATCGAGAAGCTGCAAAAAGAAGCAAAGTCCGGGTAAGGAAAACATCCGATAAAGAGGAACATAAGGAAATTACCCAAGGAGGGAAAATTCTACCTTTGGAGCTGGAATTCCAGCATGATACATTTGTCGGCTTTCTTCATACTGGTCCCAAGTGGAAACTAGTTGGTGTAGCCACTTCTTGAGGTCTCTTTTCGACAACGCCTTGGCTGTTGCCCTCATGGTGTCCTCCGTGCCCGAGTACTCGCACATTAGTCGTTTGCCGTGATGGGCCAAAGGCTGAATTCGCCTTTCGAGCCAACACATCACAATGTCTGTAGCGGTGAGAGGAGGAGTGGCGGATGCAAGCTTGGCGATTCGCCGCTTGATCCTCATCAGATCTGTCGGCAGAGTCTGGACCGCGTCCAGCGCCCAATTATCTTGGGGATCGGCCGCGGAATTGACAAAATGTGGAATTCCCGTCTCCTTTCCAGGAAACCGAAGATCCGAGTGATAAAATAAGGAACCCGCCCAGAATTTGAAGGATTCCGAAGTTTTGATCTTCAAGAACCAATCCTCCCTAAACCTACGTAAAGTGAAGGAAATGGTTCCACAGGTGGGGAGAGCGCCCTCAGAGGGGTTGCGCTTTACTCCAAAGCAATATTGTCAGAAGTCTAGTCTAGGCTCTATTCCTAAATACCCCTCAAACAGGGCAGGGAACCCGGCTAAATAAAGTATAGAGTTGGGAGGAAGATTGTGCGGCTGGATTTGGTAGTGATCGAGAATTTGGAGGAAAAAGGCGGACAACAAAAACCCATACCTTTGTATATGTGCGAGGCAAGGAAACCCGTTCTCCGGGTTTCGAGGAAGGCTCGGTGTCTTCCTCGTCGTACCTCCACTTATCCTTCAGCACGAATCCCTCCTTCTCCATTGCCGGAAGAAGGGACGGAACCACATTACAGTGGCTCGAGTTCCTGGAGTTTTTCTTCGTTTCTTCTTCACCTCCGGTGGTGCCGGAGGCAACAACCTCCTCTCAGCCGAGAATGGTGATTCCCTCCATGAGCTCGGTGACGAGAGACGGAGGAGGAGCAGTTGACGAGGAAAGCACGTTCTCGGCCGCGGGAGGCAGATCCCGGCGGGCCGATTCGCCGGCGTTTCCCTCCGGCGTGCTTGCGGTGGCGCAGACGGGGGAGTCGAGTTGCGGGTCGACGTCGTTGATAATGGAATCTATGTCCATGGCGGCGTTCTCCACGTCTGAGGCGCGGGGAGATTCTCCGTCAACCATTTTCGGGCGGCGCGGCCTCGAACCGGATCCTCCGATGGTTTTCTCCGAGGAAGGCTTTGAGGCTCGTGCTCTGCTCTCACTCGCTCGGGCTTTGGCTCTGGCTCTGCTGGCTATGGCGCTGGGGGCTTGAGGAAGGAGATGAAGCGGAAGAATAACCGGAGGCCCTAAGGAGGCTATTTATAGCCGGTGTAACACCTGGGGTGTTACCCTAATAGGAAGTTGTTTGTTTCTTTTGCATGCATCACATGCATCACATGAGCATTGCATTCTGTTTTTCAAAACAACTCAAAATTCAAACACAATTAAAACTTTCCCACATGTTCAAACTTCCCAATTTCAAAATTGCAAACTAAACCACTCAATTGTTTTTCAATGGTTGAATTTGTTTTACTCAAATTGCCTGTTAATAAAATTTTCCCCTTTTGTTAAAAACCCTAATGGCAAATTCAAAAATCCAAATCAAATCAATCTTATTTATCATATTTCAATATGGGTTTAAATATTAAAATTTGGCAAACAAATTTAAATTCAATAATGTTTGCAAATTGCTTGAACTTATTAAATAAAATTTGTTTAATTCCAAAATTCCAACCCAAACCCTATTTGAAAATCACCTAACAATTTAATATCACATTAATAATTCAAGTTGTTGAAATTAATTTTAAACTACCTTGCTGTTGTTGTGTTGCAAATTAATAAAATTTAATTATCAAATAAACACCCTAAACTCTATTTGGAAAATTCAACTAACAACTTTAATTCAATTAAAATTTCAACCTTGTGAAAGTAATGCTAACATTTGCTTTCATTTTTCTGTTTTGAAAATATTTAATAAAATAAACCCCTCCAAATTCTATTCCTTTTCCCCTCTCATCCTTTACAAAAAATAAGGAAAAATAAAAAATAAAAAAATAAAAAGAGAGGAGAGGGGCAGCCATCCATTCTTTCTCTCAGCCCAATTGTTTTTTTCTGCCCAAGCCCATCTAGCCAGCCCGATACCTTCCACCTCTTGTCGTCTTCCTCAGCGTGATGTCACTCCCTGTACGATCATCACCTCCACCACCCGATCTCTCCCCCCCTCTCCGATGACTAGCCGTACCATGGCTCCTCTCTCCATAAAGCCTACACCTCCCCCCTCAGCCCTAGCCCTCTCCTCTAACCCTAGCGCCGCCGTCTCACCTCTCTTCCCCCCCCCCCCGAGTTCCTCTGTCCCTGAACCTCCACCCAACCGCCGTCAGACACCGCCACCATCCCATCCCCACGGTCACCTCGAGGAGTTGCTGTCCCCGGGAATGGAACCAGCATCCCTCCATCTCCAAGATCGCCGAAGGCGCCATCGCCAGGTAACGCTCCAGTTCGCCGCTTTCTTCCTCTGATCGTCGACCGTTCTCGGTTGTGCTGTTCGTCAAACTTCCAAACGCGCAAGAGATGGTACTGCTTGTTCGATCTGGCTCGTGGTGCAACACCGAGCTGGAGGTGGCGTAGTGGTAGTCCCTCGCGCGCAGGCCGTGGAGACCTGGGATCGATCCCTCCCGGGCGCGAAGTTTTTCTGTTCTGTTCTGTTGCGAACTGACGGAGAAACCTGCACCCTGGTTCTGTCGCAAAATTCAGAAAACGCGTCGCTGTTCGCCTCATATTCAGTCGAGATCCTTACCTGTCACAACAGCCGCATCACCGCACTGGTTTCGTTTCCTTCAGCGCAGCGCAGCGACCCGGGATCGAGTCCCCGCGGGCGCGATAAGCCACCCCTTTTTGTGAATTAATCAGCGCCACCCCCTAGGGCCCACCCGTCATACACCCCGGTGCCCTGTCACCTTCCACTGCGCTCCACTGTGGCGCCACCCTGGCGTGGCCCCACTGGTCAGCCAGTGTGGGTAGCCCAGCCACGGTGCAAAGGGTTCAATCCCCTGTTTTCTTTTTTTCCCAGAAATGCTTAATAACCCTCAAAATTCAACTGGCTATAATTTCTAATTCATAAATCCAAATAATACAAACTTTATATGTATTCCACTCCAAATTTCCTGTACTTTTCAAATATGCCTTTTGTTTTCTGTTTTGAACAATTCAAATTGTTTCAAATTTCAAATTCAAACAATTCTTTTCCAATTTGGTTAATTCCATAATTAATTCATAATCAATTCAAATAACACAAATCAAATATGTTTTTCAGTCCAAATTCAATGTACTTTCTGTTTATCAACTTTGTTTTCTGGTTTGCCACATTTAAATTGGATAATTGTTTCATTTATTAATTAATGCATTTAAATTGGGAATATGCTTAACTAAATCATTTGAAATTGTTTTCCAACAAATAAAATATGTTTTCAAACCAGAAAAACATAACCTTTCCAAATATAAATTTGAATTTATGTTTTGAACAAATAAATTCAAATAATATTCAAACTTGAATTAAACTCAATTAATGTTTAATCTGATTAATTCATAATTAAATCATTGTAATTCCTTTTTCAATAATTGAAACATGTAATCCACCTAAAATTTTGTGTTCTAATCAAATATGAACTTTGATATCTGTTTTGAACAATTTAACTTGATGAAAATAACAAATGCTTGTGTGACACCTTTAAGTAACCAAAATTCCAAAACTTAATATATAAATTTCTAAAATTGGTAAACCTTATTTCCAATTGGTTCTATTGTTGTTATTTTTCTGTTTTCATCATCCATGCATCATACTAATCCACCTTCACCTGTTGATTAATTGGAAAACAAATAATCTAACCAAAATTCATGGGCTTTTCATATGCAACTCAAATTGCATATGGGTCCATTTAATTATGTTATGTTATCATGTCAACTAGTTTATTTCTATGCATCCATTAAATTGTCATGCATCCATATCTTGATCATGCTGGATCTTTTTGCCGTAGTAGTAATTGTTGCATCCGGTGTTTGTTCGAGGTTCGTTGCTTCTTCCCGGATAGGACGTTGAGATGATGTGAACAACGACAAGTGCTGTGGATGTACCTATACTTGCTGGATTCCAGGCAAGTATACTCACTTGCTGCCAAATGGCTGCCTTTCATCACTTGTTACCGATTCTTTCCGTTGTTCTTATTCTAGCCTTATGTTACGATGCTTGTGTCTCGATCCTATTATATGTTTACCTTGCAGCCATGATATAGCCTTTTCCTTCCACTTCCTATTAACTGTTGTTTGTTTACCTCGTTGGCCTCCGTGTCGTAGCTGCATGCTTAGGGTTGTTTTGCTCGAGTCTGTTACCCGTTACTTTCTGTTACTATTTCATTATTGTTCCGGGGGCTCGATGTTAATCAATCAATCCTGTTAATGCTAATGGTAATAATAATTTGATGATAAGGCACCGACAGGAGGCCCTAAGTGGTTTTGAGGCCTGCTAGTGTCGACCCTAATTAGGAAAAGGGTCTTGTCTACTGATCCATGATGAGCGCACTACCCGCATGTGGGAAGCGAGTACGGGCGCCCCCCTCAATTTGACTCGATTCGCATCTCGTCCAAATCGCCTCATTTAGTTCGGGTTTTCCATTTGCTGCATGCATGATCTTGCGAGCCCTTGGTACCCGGGTGGAACTTTTGTAGTCGGCATATAGGGGGACACGGTCTTAGAGTGCTATGAGGGTCCATTTTCTTCTGGGCTCGATTAGCCGTGCGCCCAAGGTGCTTTGGGCTTGATGCGAAGAAGAGTTGAGTTGTGTTGAGTACCTCGCTTGGTGGGTTGATCCCCCGTCTGGCGGGTTATTCTTACGTGTACGGCCAAATTGGTGCAACCCTGCAGGGATAAATCTTCTCGAGAAGCCGTGTTTTCCGCGGTTATGGATTACTTGGTGAAAGTACTGGCTAACAAGTACTCAGGACAACTTAAACCTAATGACTAACAACCTTACACCCAATGATTAACAACTTGATTAGTAATAGGCTTATTGACACAATAATCTGAACCATCATTAATTCAACGGCGTGAGTTATCCTCGGATTGCTTCTTAGGATAAAGGGGCGAGATCCAGGATGGGTTTGTTTGAAGTTATCTTTCAGTTGGTTACAATACTCGATCTTATCTTCTTTTTGTTAGCCGGAAGTTGTAGTATCTCTCTGTAGTTGGTTAGTGCAGCCCGCTGTCGCTTATTTGCAATAACCCCTTCCTTTCCGTTGATCCCAAAGTATTTGTATCTTGTGATGACTGGCTACGCCGGTATCTTGTGAGTATGGTTTATCCACTTGCCAGTACTTAACCGTACTGACCCACGAATCTTTTTCGTGGCTGCATATTCAACATTGCAGTCAACAGGTTTGAAGTCTGATGACGTTAGCTTGGGAATCCCTCCGGCTTGGCCTGGGCAGGGATTTGGACGCTCTCGGTTATCTTCAGGACTCTTAGTCCAATTTGTATCTTGTCCGTAGCCGGACGCTATGTTGTTTCTTCCGCTGTTATTTGGATCTTTGTATTGTATCAGTTGTATCCCTGACTCGTTTGAGTCATCTTGTAAATCTCTTTTCTGTTGTTGTTGTGGATTATTCGTGAACTGATGTAATGTTATCACAAGTGGCAACCTGGAATCGGTTATTATGTGGATTTTGACGGGAATGCTGAAATCTGCATAGTGTCCGATCTCGGGGCGTCACAAATGGTATCAGAGCCTTGGTTCCGATTCCCGAGATTGTTACGATACGAATGGTTATCGAAGCAACGGGTCCGCAAAGCCTGTAGGATAACCTCGCTAACGGTCGTTGTTTCTAGAGTGTCAAAAACTAGTTCTGCTAAACTATTTTGGAAAAACCTCTCAATAGGATTCCTGTTTTTCTCCTTATCCCTATTCTGTTTCCCCTCCCATCTTATTTGTTTTGGGGTCTACTCTCGTACTCAATCTTTCAAAGTGTTAGGATCCTACGTGGGTGGACGTTTTCTGAGCCTTTAACCTAATAGGTTCGATCATCGGAAGATTCCTGGTGGAAGAATATCGTCATCACTCCGAGCAAGAATCCCTTGTTAGTGGTGTCGAGGAGATCAACTGGAAGCACGAAGAATCGATAGTCGAACTTCTTTCCCCTCCCGGGTTAGCAGGTGGATTGCGAGGGCGCAATCCCTTGTTAGTGGTGTCGTCTGTAACACCTGGGGTGTTACCCTAATAGGAAGTTGTTTGTTTCTTTTGCTTGCATCACATGCATCACATGAGCATTGCATTCTGTTTTTCAAAACAACTCAAAATTCAAACACAATTAAAACTTTCCCACATGTTCAAACTTCCCAATTTCAAAATTGCAAACTAAACCACTCAATTGTTTTTCAATGGTTGAATTTGTTTTAATCAAATTGCCTGTTAATAAAATTTTCCCCTTTTGTTAAAAACCCTAATGGCAAATTCAAAAATCCAAATCAAATCAATCTTATTTATCATATTTCAATATGGGTTTAAATATTAAAATTTGGCAAACAAATTTAAATTCAATAATGTTTGCAAATTGCTTGAACTTATTAAATAAAATTTTTTTAATTCCAAAATTCCAACCCAAACCCTATTTGAAAATCACCTAACAATTTAATATCACATTAATAATTCAAGTTGTTGAAATTAATTTTAAACTACCTTGCTGTTGTTGTGTTGCAAATTAATAAAATTTAATTATCAAATAAACACCCCAAACTCTATTTGGAAAATTCAACTAACAACTTTAATTCAATTAAAATTTCAACCTTGTGAAAGTAATGCTAACATTTGCTTTCATTTTTCTGTTTTGAAAATATTTAATAAAATAAACCCCTCCAAATTCTATTCCTTTTCCCCTCTCATCCTTTACAAAAAATAAGGAAAAATAAAAAATAAAAAAATTAAAAGAGAGGAGAGGGGCAGCCATCCATTCTTTCTCTCAGCCCAATTGTTTTTTTCTGCCCAAGCCCATCTAGCCAGCCCGATACCTTCCACCTCTTGTCGTCTTCCTCAGCGTGATGTCACTCCCTGTACGATCATCACCTCCACCACCCGATCTCTCCCCCCCCCTCTCCGATGACTAGCCGTACCATGGCTCCTCTCTCCATAAATCCTACACCTCCCCCCTCAGCCCTAGCCCTCTCCTCTAACCCTAGCGCCGCCGTCTCACCTCTCCCCCCCCCCGAGTTCCTCTGTCCCTGAACCTCCACCCAACCGCCGTCAGACACCGCCACCATCCCATCCCCATGGTCACCTCGAGGAGTTGCTGTCCCCGGGAATGGAACCAGCATCCCTCCATCTCCAAGATCGCCGAAGGCGCCATCGCCAGGTAACGCTCCAGTTCGCCGCTTTCTTCCTCTGATCGTCGACCGTTCTCGGTTGTGCTGTTCGTCAAACTTCCAAACGCGCAAGAGATGGTACTGCTTGTTCGATCTGGCTCGTGGTGCAACACCGAGCTGGAGGTGGCGTAGTGGTAGTCCCTCGCGCGCAGGCCGTGGAGACCTGGGATCGATCCCTCCCGGGCGCGAAGTTTTTCTGTTCTGTTCTGTTGCGAACTGGCGGAGAAACCTGCACCCTGGTTCTGTCGCAAATTCAGAAACGCGTCGCTGTTCGCCTCATATTCAGTCGAGATCCTTACCTGTCACAACAGCCGCATCACCGCACTGGTTTCGTTCCCTTCAGCGCAGCGCAGCGACCCGGGATCGAGTCCCCGCGGGCGCGATAAGCCACCCCTTTTTGTGAATTAATCAGCGCCACCCCCTAGGGCCCACCCGTCATACACCCCGGTGCCCTGTCACCTTCCACCACGCTCCACTGTGGCGCCACCCTGGCGTGGCCCCACTGGTCAGCCAGTGTGGGTAGCCCAGCCACGGTGCAAAGGGTTCAATCCCCTGTTTTCTTTTTTTCCCAGAAATGCTTAATAACCCTCAAAATTCAACTGGCTATAATTTCTAATTCATAAATCCAAATAATACAAACTTTATATGTATTCCACTCCAAATTTCCTGTACTTTTCAAATATGCCTTTTGTTTTCTGTTTTGAACAATTCAAATTGTTTCAAATTTCAAATTCAAACAATTCTTTTCCAATTTGGTTAATTCCATAATTAATTCATAATCAATTCAAATAACACAAATCAAATATGTTTTTCAGTCCAAATTCAATGTACTTTCTGTTTATCAACTTTGTTTTCTGGTTTGCCACATTTAAATTGGATAATTGTTTCATTTATTAATTAATGCATTTAAATTGGGAATATGCTTAACTAAATCATTTGAAATTGTTTTCCAACAAATAAAATATGTTTTCAAACCAGAAAAACATAACCTTTCCAAATATAAATTTGAATTTATGTTTTGAACAAATAAAATTCAAATAATATTAAAACTTGAATTAAACTCAATTAAAACTTGTTTAATCTGATTAATTCATAATTAAATCATTGTAATTCCTTTTTCAATAATTGAAACATGTAATCCACCTAAAATTTTGTGTTCTAATCCAATATGAACTTTGATATCTGTTTTGAACAATTTAACTTGATGAAAATAACAAATGCTTGTGTGACACCTTTAAGTAACCAAAATTCCAAAACTTAATAAATAAATTTCTAAAATTGGTAAACCTTATTTCCAATTGGTTCTATTGTTGTTATTTTTCTGTTTTCATCATCCATGCATCATACTAATCCACCTTCACCTGTTGATTAGTTGGAAAACAAATAATCTAACCAAAATTCATGGGCTTTTCATATGCAACTCAAATTGCATATGGGTCCATTTAATTATGTTATGTTATCATGTCAACTAGTTTATTTCTATGCATCCATTAAATTGTCATGCATCCATATCTTGATCATGCTGGATCTTTTTTCCGTAGTAGTAATTGTTGCATCCGATGTTTGTTCGAGGTTCGTTGCTTCTTCCCGGATAGGACGTTGAGATGATGTGAGCAACGACAAGTGCTGTGGATGTACCTATACTTGCTGGATTCCAGGCAAGTATACTCACTTGCTGCCAAATGGCTGCCTTTCATCACTTGTTACCGATTCTTTCCGTTGTTCTTATTCTAGCCTTATGTTACGATGCTTGTGTCTCGATCCTATTATATGTTTACCTTGCAGCCATGATATAGCCTTTTCCTTCCACTTCCTATTAACTGTTGTTTGTTTACCTCGTTGGCCTCCGTGTCGTAGCTGCATGCTTAGGGTTGTTTTGCTCGAGTCTGTTACCCGTTACTTTCTGTTACTATTTCATTATTGTTCCGGGGGCTCGATGTTAATCAATCAATCCTGTTAATGCTAATGGTAATAATAATTTGATGATAAGGCACCGGCAGGAGGCCCTAAGTGGTTTTGAGGCCTGCTAGTGTCGACCCTAATTAGGAAAAGGGTCTTGTCTACTGATCCATGATGAGCGCACTACCCGTATGTGGGAAGCGAGTATGGGCGCCCCCCTCAATTTGACTCGATTCGCATCTCGTCCAAATCGCCTCATTTAGTTCGGGTTTTCCATTTGCTGCATGCATGATCTTGCGAGCCCTTGGTACCCGGGTGGAACTTTCGTAGTCGGCATATAGGGGGACACGGTCTTAGAGTGCTATGAGGGTCCATTTTCTTCTGGGCTCGATTAGCCGTGCGCCCAAGGTGCTTTGGGCTTGATGCGAAGAAGAGTTGAGTTGTGTTGAGTACCTCGCTTGGTGGGTTGATCCCCCGTCTGGCGGGTTATTCTTACGTGTACGGCCAAATTGGTGCAACCCTGCAGGGATAAATCTTCTCGAGAAGCCGTGTTTTTCGCGGTTATGGATTACTTGGTGAAAGTACTGGCTAACAAGTACTCAGGACAACTTAAACCTAATGACTAACAACCTTACACCCAATGATTAACAACTTGATTAGTAATAGGCTTATTGACACAATAATCTGAACCATCATTAATACAACGGCGTGAGTTATCCTCGGATTGCTTCTTAGGATAAAGGGGCGAGATCCAGGATGGGTTTGTTTGAAGTTATCTTTCACTTGGTTACAATACTCGATCTTATCTTCTTTCTGTTAGCCGGAAGTTGTAATATCTCTCTGTAGTTGGTTAGTGCAGCCCGCTGTCGCTTATTTGCAATAACCCCTTCCTTTCCGTTGATCCCAAAGTATTTGTATCTTGTGATGACTGGCTACGCCGGTATCTTGTGAGTATGGTTTATCCACTTGCCAGTACTTAACCGTACTGACCCACAAATCTTTTTCGTGGCTGCATATTCAACATAGCAGTCAACAGGTTTGAAGTCTGACGACGTTAGCTTGGGAATCCCTCCGGCTTGGCCTGGGCAGGGATTTGGACGCTCTCGGTTATCTTCAGGACTCTTAGTCCAATTTGTATCTTGTCCGTAGCCGGACGCTATGTTGTTTCTTCCGCTGTTATTTGGATCTTTGTATTGTATCAGTTGTATCCCTGACTCGTTTGAGTCATCTTGTAAATCTCTTTTCTGTTGTTGTTGTGGATTATTCGTGAACTGATGTAATGTTATCACAAGTGGCAACCTGGAATCGGTTATTATGTGGATTTTGGCGGGAATGCTGAAATCTGCATAGTGTCCGATCTCGGGGCGTCACAGCCGGGCGCACTGAGATTGCTTCCAGCGGCTATTTTAGCCGTTGGATGATCGACGTGTGTCACGCCCGTGAATTCCAGGAAACGAGGGGGGGGGGTGATAATGGCTATCTCCTCATTTCCCGCGAGAATCTGTCAGAGGATACGTTTCAGGGTTTTGACTGAACCCAAACGTCCGTGATGTCCACACGATTTCATCGCTCACGTCATGAAGTTCCTTCACCACGAAGGCTCGTGGAAGAAAAACCGGATTTTGGTGAAATCCTAGTTATGTGTCATGATTTTTTTGGGAAAAAGAAGAATCGAGACAAAGCGCCAACGTTTCTCCGAAAAGAATGCAAATTGACGAAAGGTGGCAGAATAAAGTCTCAATCCTTCTTGGGGGCTACTATCGGATATATACCGATTAGTGGTATGTCCGGCATTTTCCTAAAGATCCAGATTACCAGGGTCGCCTGTTGGTAATGGATCACAGTCCATTAGGCGGACCAGTAAGCTGATGCGCAGAAGCCCGATTCTAGAAGAACCCGAACCAAAGCCCAAAATGGTGCGGCTTGGAGTAGAAGACGGATTCCTTACTTTCCAAGCTAGATACTTTCCGTAGTCTTCTAGGTTTCCTTTCTGTAAACCCTAGAAGCTAACTCGCCGAGAAGTTGATCCTCATCGAGTTAGCGAAACCCTACTCACATTGTACTTTGTATAATTCAGGCTTCATCCCTAATTTAGTGAGATTGCAGGAGTAGGAATGCCGCCTAGTTGCGTTGTACCGAACCTGGGTAAACTTGGTGTTCTCGGTTGTCGTATTACCACGTCCCCCACGTCTCTATCGTTAGTCTCATGGCACCCCCGTCTATGAACTCTACTTCGGTGTCTCGACAACCCGGCTCGCTCGGTCCGTGTCAGCTCAGCTGATCAGCCGTGCTGCTTCAGCTGTTCATCTCGGCAAGCAATCAGAGGCAGTTTGTCTCCCGAAGCCGCGCGACAACCTTTTCTTTTTGAGAAGAATGTGAAAATGGTTTGTGGACTTGACCGTGTGTAACGTACGTTTGCAACTGCGTTTGACGGGCCGGGCCTTGAAGCAGCAGCCAGGGTCCGAGGCCAGAGCCTGGTCTGCGGACGGATGGGCTAAGAAGTACAATCTACTACCTCCGATCCATAAAAAGAATCGATCAGTTAGTACAAACTTTATCGGGGGCTTCTATTTGAAGCCGAATAACATTCCCAAACAGAACCACCGCTGGAGGGGAGCTCCTATTTACAGGGGGCTCCTATTTGCCGCCCCGCAGCGAAACTTTGCTACCGCCACCTGCGGGCAAATGAGCCGGCCCAATTAGCCTCTCCCCCCTCTTTGAATAATAAAAAAGAGTTTTAAACAAAAATAAAAGTAAACATAAATAAATTTTAAAAAAAATGTTGAAAAAAAAGTTCTGAACAAATAAAAATTTGAACAAACAAAACATAGTCGAACAAATAAATTGAAAGAAAAACTGTACTGAACACCCGATATGGGCCAGCCTATTGGCGCGCGCCCGCAGGCGGCGCGTGTGAATTGCACAGCCAACGGGCGAGAAATAGGATTTGCCTATTTACCGCTCCAAAGCGCTGCGTGAGGCACCCGCCACCTGCAACGCTAGTAAATAGGCTGCGATGCTACGTCCCATTAACAACTGATTTCCTTTGTTTTTGTTTGTGTTTTCTTTTTATATTTAAGTAGAAAATAAAAAGTATAATAAAAAACCCCAAAAAATATTTTAGATGACCTTTTTTAAAAATCTGTACACTTTTAAATGTAAATTTTTTATTTGAACTAACTTTTGAATTTCAACATTTTCAAATAAATCGATAAACAATTTTTAAATTTGAATAAATTTTATTTGAACAAATTCAAAAAAACGATGTAAATTTTTTGATTTTACAAATTTCGGATTTGAACAAATGTCAGATTGGAATATTTAAAATTATACTGTGGACAACTTTTAAAGTTGATTTTTTTTCAAATTTGTTACCTTTTCAAAAGAAAAACAAAAAGCAACAAAGAAAACAAACAATGAAATAGACAACTGAAAATCGCTCCAATGGGCCGGCCGGTCAGCGCAATGCTTTAGGTGGCGGGCCAGGAGCCCGTGGTGGCGGCTAGGTCACGGGAAGGGGAGCGTCGCACTCGATTTTTTTATTGTTTCAGGAGAGAGATGTCCCATGCTCGAAAGACCCAGATAGAAGGAAGAAAAAAAAATCACTTGACGATGGCGCGGTTAGCCAGCCTAGCAAAATATTATCATTATTTTTATTTATTTGATACTTGCATAGGTTAAGTTGAGGATGTCATATACCTACAATACATCAATACCATATAACGACGTCAAGATAGAGCACCAATAGATTGATCTATTTCGTGTGTGGGGTGCATACAATGTTAATGATGCATCTGCGCAACACCAACACCCCATCGTTCACAAGACGGTTCCCCCTCCTCCAGCCGGCCTCGCCGGCGTCAGGAGGGGTGGGGAACCTGGTCTATGGGTGGAGTTTTTCGTTAAACTAGTGATTTCAATAATTTAGGGTTTTTGCGGCCTTTTTCGTTTTGGCATCCGCGTCAATGGAGATGGCATCGTCTACAATAAGTGATCTCCGGCCCCTCGTTCGACGACGAGATCTTCATCCCGGCGTCTATGGTGGTGTTGGAAGATTAAATTTGTCTAGATATGGTCCTTCAGATCTTGCTTCGCCAGATCAGTTTTGGATCTTTTCTCTTGGTTGCTTCAGGGATGATTATCCTCGCAATATTTGTCCCGACTTTTATGTTTTCGACAATGGTGATTCGCTCTCGGCTCCCAATGACGTTGACCAGGCTGTTCGGTTGTTTTTCCCTGCAATACTGGTGTTGGTACTCTTGCCGATGTTGGTTGACTACTTTAATGGCTACTTGCGTGCTTGTAGCCTTGGCATTGCGGCTCAAAAAAATTATGAGAGAAACTTCGGTGGTATTTACAGGTTTATGGTTAGCTATCTATATCATTGTTCTACGGCTGCCATCAGAAAAGTAAAGATCCTGTTCTGGAAGAAGAAAGAGTTTGAAGATCTCAAAGATTCGTTTGTGTCTTTTAGACTTTATTTTGTAATCGTCGTAGTCAATTTATGTATCTCTACCATGTACTATTTGCTACGATAAATATATATGGTATTGATTGTCAAAAAAAAACACCCCATCGTTCACGGACTCTCCAAGGATAGCAAGCATATCTCGTTATATATAATTTTTTAAGATCAAAAGGGGGTGGGAAAACTACCGCCGGTTCATTTAACCGGAATGAAAACAGGTCCGGCCTGTCATTATTACAACGAACTAGTTTTAAAATTGAAACTAAAGTCCAAACACGACAGAGTCAAACTTAAAGCTCCAGGGAGCAAGAGAACTTCGAAACTAAAACCAGCCTGGCGCAGGAGGAAAAAGGGAGCAATAGTGGTGAAAACTCCAGGAGAGAGTTTGTCAGGCAAGGCAGAGTGCCTGGGCACCAAAACTCTCCACGGGAGTAGCTGGGTGTTTAGGCTTCTTTCAAGTCGAGGGTGATGGGGATGCAGGAATGTCCAGGGGCGTGCACGGCTGAGGAACAGCTTGCCATTGAGAGGCCTGGAGGGGGGAGGAGAAAAATCTATGCTCGAATCTACCCCAAGCCCAGGCAATGTGGTTGTGCATTCACCCTTGCCATCTCGTTATATATAAAGAAAAACATTTGAATTTTGTGGCCTCACCACACGGAACGGGTAATGGGTTTAGGAGGATGATCTCGCCGTATCGTTGAGTATCCAGGCTGAATATATCTTTTGATTTTGAGGTCTACTAGATGTGTAATTAAAATAAGTGTTTACAGATTACAAGTAGTAACCTCACCGTGTAGCTCTTTCCTTCCGACAATCGTAAAATCCTTTTACTCGCAATTTTGGTGATGTTGCAATATCCTTCTTAATTAAAATTTCATGAGGTTCTTCCCTTGGCGGTCTCAAAGAAAAAAGATTTCAATCACCTCAAGAAAAAATTGTGATGGTAGACCTCTCTAATACTAGGTGGAAGGAATTCATGATGTTTTTGCTGCCGATTACAGCTTGCAACTAATACTACTGCTAAGTTTTGTACCATGACTTTACTCGAGCATGAGACACATTTCTGCAAAAGAATAGATGTGGCACGGCCCAAGACCCCATCGTTCACCGACTCTCCAATCACAACGTGCGTCCTTTGTACATCCCAGCAATATAGCGGACTCCATGCTGAGGAACATCCATACAAGCCTTGGTTCTTGGATCATAAATCCGTGTTCGCCAGTCTGGATTTTTCCAGGTCCAGTTGATAGTAGGGTAGTAAAAGACGAACCTGCCATCATCCAGTAATAATACCATGAAGAGCTGAAAACCTGATGCAAACATCGAAGGCTCCGACATTGGCAATTCCAGTCCTATACTGCGCTCCTTGACCCAAACACCTTTCTCCAAGTCTGTGGCGAACCACAAATCTATCTCTAAATTGGGATGATCATGGAAGTGGCGGGAGTGACAAAGCATAACGAGGCTGCCATTTAGGTTTGCTAGTTTCAGTTCGTAATCCTCACCGATTGCGCCCTGAGGACCTGCAAGTGTCGCCTGCCTCCACTCCGCGGTTTCCATGTAGAACGCCATGACACAGTTAATCTCTACCTGGTTGTAGTTGGCAGGGTCGACGATGTCAAAGTGAGGAAATTTCCTGTCCGGCAAGAAGTAGGCCACACCTTGGATGACAGCGTCGTGAGAGACGGCACGATGACTGTAGATATTAGACTTGACGCACAGCGGGGCGTTCACCACTTTCCTCCAGCACTGCCGGTCGCCGTCGTGGCCGAGCGTGAACATATGGCATTGTTGCGTGATGTACCGATGTTCCGGCCGGTAGCTGTAACGGGAAACGACACGGAGGACCTTGTGCTGCCCCGTTGAGGCGACACGCCAGAGCGCGTAGGAACCTCCGAGGCAGCGTCCGACGACACGCTGAAGAATGTCGAAGCGCAAGGTGGAGACGGCGCCGGTGTCCGGCTCGACCACGCGGACGCGGTTGTCGTCCAGGAGAAGGAATAGTGGGCCGGGGTGCGCCCGCGGCACGCCGACGTCTTCGGGCACGAGGTTTATCCGTCGGACGACGTTCCCAGAAAGATCTATCACGTCAACGCGGTCGTTTTCACCGGCGAGGGCGATGATGAGGTCCGGCTGCAGGGCAGTGTGCGCCTTGATGAAGGACGGGTCAGAGAGGAAGGAGCGCCACATCCAGCTGACGGCGCGGAAGCGACAAAGCGGCTTGGTCGGGACGCGCAGCAGGATCTCCCACAGCACGTCCGGCGGCACCACGATGCCGGCGTCGGCGGGGGTGACCGTCGGGCGATTGCTGGCTGGCTCCATCGATCGTGCCCTAACCCGGGATTCTGCCCTATGGTCGACCATATCGTCGCAATTTTAGGCTCAGGTAGCCAAAAAAATATTGTTTCTTTTGGGCTCGAGCCCAGATATGCGATGCGAGTACCCTCTGGCCCAAGACAAAAATTGCTTCTTTGAGCACGTACTACGTACGTTTCCAGCCCGGAGGCCTGCACACGGCAATTAATCCCAGATCAATATTTTTTCTTTGAATTGTCTATAAATAGTCACGATGATATCCGTAGAGCCTTTGAACCGGGCGGCCAGCAGCATGGGCATGGCATCCGGTCGGGTTCGTATGCCGGCTGGCGACCAAGAAGACGCGGCGATCGTTGGACTTGGTGACGGAACGGGCCGGCCCAAAATAAGTCGAAATATAGGGGAGAAGGGGATTTGAACCTAGTACCTCGGATGCGTAGAGATATGGGCTATGACACGCTTTCGTGTCGAATTTTCTTTTTTAACCTTTTTATTGTCTTTGTTTTTCTGTTTCATGTTTTCTCATTTTCTTTTCTGTTTTTTTGTTCACCGAATTTTTTTGTTCAGAATTTTTTTGGTTCAAAATAAAAACTGTTCAAACTTTACAATGCTCAATTTTTTTTCAAATTCGAATTTTGTTCGGATAAAAAACTGTTCAATTTTTAAAATTCTTCAAATGAAAAAATGTTCAAATTTGAAAATTGTTCATACGTAATATTTCTTGTTTATGTTTTGGTACCGTTCAAACTTAAAATTTGTTCACCATTTAAAAATATTAATTTTTAAGTTATATGATTTTTTTCTAAAAATAGAAAATGAAAAAAGAAAAAAATACAAATGGGCCGGCTCAGGAGTGAGCGAGCGAGCAAGGGAAGGAGTGAGCCAGGGAACTTGCGCAGGCGAGTTGGAGCGTACCGCTCGCAAGGAGCGGTACATAGGGGAACCCCGGAGAAGTACAACGTCTACAGAGGTCAAAACTCGGGTTCAAGTCTCTCATTTCACCTGCCTCGGATTGGGGAATGTGTGAGTGTAGAAAGATTAAAGAAGACTACAGACTCCTATAGGAGACAAGCTATACGTTCGTGTGTATACGGTGAAGGGGTTTGATACGTCGAAAACGTATCTCCTTTTCCGAACACTTTTTTTATTGTTTTCCTCTAAAATTGTGTGTTTTGAATATAACTAACACGGACTGGCGCTGTTTTGAGCAGAATTACCTTGGTGTCTTGTTTTTTTGCAGAAAAATCAACTTTTGGGAAATTGCCCAGAAAAGACCCCATTGGGGTTTTCACCCCGGAAGACCCCGGGAGCCAGAAGGGGCCAGGAGAAGAGCCACAGGGTGGCCACGCCACCCCCTGGCGCGACCCCCCCTTGGCAGCGCCACCCTATGGTTTGAGCCACCCAGAGCCCCTCTCGGACTCCCCTTTCGACAAAAAATAGCCTTCAACCCTAAAACGCGAGGCGTTTCGTCATATTCCATAGAAACACAACAGAGCGCCGCCGCCATCCCGAACCTCGATTCGGGGTTCAGAAACTCCGTTCTGGCACCCTGTTGGGACAGGGAATTGGAGGACATCATCGCCATCGTCATCACCAACGCCTCCCATCGACCATCCATATTTCCTCCATCCATGTGTGAGTAATTCCCCCGCTGTAGGCTGAAGGGGATGGTAGGAATTGGATGAGATCGTTCATGTAATAATGACGTGATTGTTAGGGCATAGTGCCTAGTATCTTCTATTAGTGCTATTGACATTGTTGTAACTTGTTATGCTTAATGCTTGCCACTTTGGGCCCGAGTGCCATGATCTCATATCTGACTATGTTATTGAATCATGATAATAATTATTGTTTCTTGATCATACCTGCAAGTTGTTTACATATATCATTGTCTAGAACCCGAGGCCCCGAAGTGACAGAAATTGGGACAACCAAAGGGGATGGCTGTGATGCAAGGATCACATGTGTTCACGGAGTGTTAATGCTTTGCTCCGGTGTTCTACTAAAAGGAACACCTTAATTATCAGTACTTCCCTTGAGGTCCCGCTGCAAACGGGCTGGTAGGACAATAGATGTTGTGCAAGTTCTCATTGCGAGCACGAACGACTATTTACGGAACACATGCCTATGGTTACTTAGTACTTGGATGATTTATCTTATTTATCTGCAATGCTCATGACTTGATCATTACATAAACTATCTTATCCATGCAACGCCCGTTCATCTATCCCTATGCCTACAATATTTAATCCTGCTGTTTACTTAAATCACTACTGCTGTTGTTTTCATACTACTGTTGTTATGATTTCACTAATGTTGCTACTATAAAACTGTTACTACTGATAAACCACTACAAACTAGTCAACTTTCAGGTGCAAGTGAATTGACAACTCACTTGTTAAGGCCCACAAATATTATTTGGCTCCCCTTGTGTCGAATCAATAAATTTGGGTTTTACTTCCCTCGAAGACTGTTGCGATCCCCTATACTTGTGGGTCATCAAGACTATTTTTTGGCGCCGTTGCCGGGGAGCATAGCTTTATTTGCGAGATCACCGGAGAGTACTATTATCTACTGCAATCATTCATCATGGGTAAGACTCGTGATGGAAGAGTTCTTATATTACCATCCACTACAAGAAGAGGTACAACTCTGAACACCTCTGTTGCTCTTGATTCACCGTCTGTTATGAGTAAGCTGCTTACACCACCACATGCTACACATGCTACTTCTGCTGAATCGGAAAATACTTCTGATAATTTTGATGATGCATCAACTGTGCTTGACGAGAGTGGTTCTCTCGGTCCTTTCTTAGATGCTACTATTGCAAAAGCTAAAAATATTGCAAACACTAAAACTCCTGATAAAAACCCTGTTACTCCTGCTTTTACACCTGAGTTTAGAGAAAATCTTAGTGATGATCTTGATGATTCCTATATTGAACTTAGTGATGATCTTATTGATGAAATACAAGCTATGAAGGATGAAGATGCAATTATACGCCTTATTGAAAGTCGTGCTGTTAAATATAAATTATCTCCTTATGCTAAGTTTGCCACTTCTCCTATTAATATTAGGGATAAGTATGATGATTTCTCTCTTGATTTATCTTATATATCTATTGTTGAGAAAGAACCTTTTTGTGGTACTGAAAATGAAATTGTTATGAAACATATGAATGAGCTCTCCACTTTGAGTAGTTTAATCTCTGATGATCTTAAGAAACGTAGCTACTTTGTTACTAAAATATTCCCTATCTCATTAAAAGATGAAGCTAAAACTTGGTTTAATAATTTTTCTCCTAGATCTATTGATAGTCCTATTGGTTTGGTTAATGCTCTCTTTCAGAAATATTTTCCTGCTAGTGCTCAACATGATGCTTTACAAAATATATTGAATTTCAAGCAATTAGAAGAAGAGAAATTGCCTGTATTTTGGGCAAGGTTCTATTCTTTAGTTAGGGCTACACCTGGGCATAAGCTAGAAGATAATAAACTTCTTGATATATTCTATAATGGACTAATTGTTGAATCTAGGACATACCTGGATAGTTGTGCTGGTTGTGTTTTCAGGCAAAGAACTCTAGAAGAAGTTGAGGAATTAATGGCTAAAATAAGCTAAAATCATGATGATTGGACTATGGTTGAGCCTGAGCCGACCCCTACTCGAGTACCAACACCAACACCAACACCCAAGAAGAGGGGAATGATTGAATTAAATGATGAAGTGATGAGAGAAGCCAAGAAATCTCTTAAAGAGAGGGGTATTAAATCTGAAGATGTGAAGAATCTTCCACCTATAGAAGAATTATGTAAGCCAATCCCTCACTTATCACCCATTGAGGTACACTCTCTCCAATATTTTGATAGTAGAGATATTCCTCATAGTAAACCTCCTGATCAATGCTTAGATAAATTTGATAATTATGTTATTAAGAAAGATAATTTTAATATGAGAGTGCAAAATCACTTAATGGAAAACTTTAGAGCTATTGATAATTTGCATGGTATTATAGAAAGAACCTCTAATGATGTTAAAATGCTTGTTAAACATTTCCAAATGGTTCAAACTCAAATTGATCAACTTTCTAAAGTGCAAAAAGATTTGCTAGTTAATTCGTCTAAAGAAAAACATGCTTATGAAATAAGAACTAGAAGTGGTATTGATACGCAAGATCCTTTATATCCCGAGGGACATCCTAAAACAATTGAACAAGATTCTCAGCAAACTAATAATGATGTTATTCATACTAAGAAGAAACATAAAAGTGATGTAGAATCCTCTGAACCTGCTAAAGATCCTAATAGTATATCTATCTTTGATGCTGAAACTGAAAGTGGTAATGAAAAGAATGATGCTTCTGATAAACAAGAACCTGTAGAGGAACCTCAAAAGCAAACTAAGAATACAAAGTACATTAAGGAAGATTTTATTGCTAATAAACATGGTAATGAGAGAGAACCTTGGGTACAAAAAGCAACGCCTTATCCTAATAAGAAACACAAATCAAAGGAAGAAGAACACTGTAACAAGTTTTGTGAATGGATGAAACCTTTGATCTTGGAAATTCCTTTAACTGATGCTATTAAATTGCCTCCTTATGCAAAATATATGAAAGATATTGTCTCTAACAAAAGGAAGATTCCTAATGAGGAAATTTCCACTATGCTTGCTAATTATTATTATAATGGCAAGGTTCCTAAGAAGCTTGGAGATCCTGGTATACCAACTATTCCCTGTTCTATTAAAAATAATTATGTTAGAACTGCTTTGTGTGATTTAGGAGCTGGAGTTAGTGTCGTGCCTTTTACTCTCTATAAAAAACTCCTCCTAGAAAAGTTGATACCAACTGAGATATCTTTGCAAATGGCCGATAAGTCTACAACTATTCATGTGGGCATATGTGAGGATGTTCCTGTTCAAGTTGCTAATGATTGCATGATATTAACTGACTTTGTTGTGTTGGAAAGCCCAAAGATGATAATATGTCTATTATTTTTGGGAGACCTTTTCTTAATACTGCAGGGGCTGTTATTGATTGCAATCAAGGAAAAGTTACATTTAATGTTAATGATAAAGAGCACACTGTTTATTTTCCCAAGAAGATTGATAGAAAATATGGTCTAAATTCAATTGAAAATGTTGAGACCATCAAGATTGGAGAATTTTATTGTCCCATTCCAGCACCACCAAAGGAATATGAAATTATTATGATTGGGACTATGCCTATCAAGGTTGAGGTAACATAATTATTTAGTTACAAACAAAGTTTTTTTTCATCTAAAATTATTTTGGTAACAAGACTTGATCACCCTTGTTAACAAAATGATTTTGAATGAAGAGAACAATGTTTTCACTAGGTTTTCACCTTCCCCATTATGTTTTCACCATGTTTACTTCTGTTATCACATTGTTACTTGAGTACAATCATGTTTTCCACCATCCTTATGCATGTTTTCCTGATGTTTTCACTCTGATTTCTGAGGTTATGCATGTTTTCACCGTCCATACTTTTGTTTTCACCACTACCACCTTTGTTTTCTTTGGATATTATTCCATTAGAGTATCATAGAACCTCTGTAGTGCTGGTTTTGGTTTTGTTTTCCAACTTTTCACTTTTGTTTTCCTAGTTTTTATTAATTATTAAAATTCTGGAAATACCTCAAAAATAAAATTTCTCGAAAAATTCCAGAAAAATTATAATAAATTTTTACGTCAAAAATGAGGCAGAAAGCCACCTGGGAGTCCCTAGGGGGACCCACCAGTCAGGCACACCATAGGGTGGCGCGGCCAGCCCCTGGTGGCGCCAGCACATGGTGTGCGGCCCCCTGGCCCTCCACTTACTCTCCCCACTCCCAAAGTCTTCTCTCTCACCTCACAAGCTGAAATTTTTTTCCTCGAACCCGTGTTCTTGCTGTTCTTCCTCAGGATTTTCGATCTCCTTCTTCAGCCCATCATTTTTGTTGATATTTGGTGTGTTTGATCTCCGGTATGTGACTCCTCCGATGATCCAGGGTTAATTTTGTTTAGTGAAGTATTTCTTGAGTATTTTGCCACAGTAGGTGACAACTTATGTGAGTTTGCATGCTTGATTTGAGTAGAAATAATGTATTTTTGATGTATTTTTAGCTCTCATATAAGTCCCTTGGTAGTCTCCACCTTATAGTTGCTTGAAATTAATTTTTGTGATGATTGTTGAAAAATTTCAGAGATGGATAGTTATAATTGTGGAGAAATATTTAGGAGTGGTGCTCCTAGAAGGACAAGGCCCTCGGGCTCATCCACTTCAGTGAGGCCATCGTATAATGAAGATGTTATTGCGCCAACTATTAACGATGCGGAAGATGATGGTATCGTTCACCCATCTAGCTTTCCTTGCCGTACATTTTTAAGAAGTGCAGGTCTTTTAGATGACTTTCTTATGCTTATCGAGAGAGTTGGTCTAACCAACTTTATGGAAGATGAAAGCACTCAGTATGCCACACTTACAAAAACTTTTGTTAAGAGCTTTAAATTTCAGAACACGCATTATGGTCCATCTGTTGCCTTCAAGTTCTATGGTAGTCCTTTTTCTTTGTCCTTGGAATAATTTTGTGCTACTATAGGTATCAACGCCACCGAGACAGTGAGCAGGATTCAAGATAAACCCGCGGACCTCTAGGGGATATACCGAGAAGTCACAAACAATGACGGTCGCTCATCCCAGTGCGAGAAGATAAGTAACATTCAACTTCCCGCTCTTAGATACTTTACTTACTATATTGGTAGTAGTATCTTTGGTAGGGAGAACACTAGCAATGTTTCTAGTTACCACCTTGCTTTCATTGATGTTGCGCTGAACCGTAGCACGAAGTATAACCTTGGTGTACTTGTTGCACGCCGCCTTGCTTCTTCTGGGCCTATTTTTTGGTGGCATTATTGCTACACGTGTCGCAGATGCTTTACATGTTTTCATTGACCCTAATGATGAAATAATTGCTCCACTTAGGCTCAACCTTGCTGCCATGAAATCCCATCAGTTTCTCACTTCTAACTCTACTTCTGATCATTTAGTATATAGAGTTTTATATATGGACGGGGAGGAGCGGAAAGTTACTTTGTCGCAGCCTGTTTTGTTTAAGATTGACAGGTCACCATGGTCGCTCTCCAAGGAGCAGGTAGACGAGCATTTGAACACCACAGATTTTTACCGTCAGCAGGAGAGGCGAGACGCGCCTCCCGAGGACCGCAACACGCAGTACACCGGCGCATCCTTGAGCACATATCAGGGGGAGGGTTCCTCCTCGACACACTACGGGGGCGGCACCTCGTGGGCCCCTTGGTGATTGATCTCCACTTAGGCCAAAATCCTAAACTTGGGGGGAGGTATACCGACATCACACTCATTTATATATCATGTTTTGTCGGTTCTTTGTATATCCATCTTTTTCTTTTCTTTCATTTGTTTTCGTTTCTTTCGCTTGTTTTCGTTTCCTTCTCTTCTTTTGTTTTTATTGTTTTGTTTTCGCTTTCCAAAACACAAAAAGACCAAACAGTTTCTGTTGTTTCTCTCTATTTGTTTCTTTAATTGGTTTGTTTTATCTTTTAGATGCAGTTTAATATTCAAAAATCCAAAAATATTTCCTTTGTTTGTTTGCTTTCTTTTGTTCTTGTTCCATTTTGAAAACCCAAAAAGATTTTTCTTTGTTTGCTTGTTCTCGTTTTCTCGTTCTTTAACTGAAAAACCCAAAAATATTTGATGTTCTTCTTTGGTTTTGTAATATTTGCTGCAGAATTTAACAGTCATCTGTGATTCCATTGGAGCTTGGTTTTCATTATATATTATTTTAGCCAAAAGTGAAGAGAAATAATGACGATCTACGACAATTCAAGTGTGGTGAGATACTGGTATGAATTCTATTTGCTTTCATTTTTGTACATATATCCATCTACGTGAGCATACTTAGTTTGTTCGTATAAGATATATGTGATTTAATGGCTGCTTAATAGTTTGTGCTTCCTCATGTTTTGTTCCAATTTATTAATAGTAAATGACATGTCGCATAAATATTTGTTCGCAATATTCTATTCATAGAAGGGTATGATATTGTGGTAGCCTCCTCTGACTGTTTCATTTGAATCGACTTGGCACATGCTCACGCATGCTTTGACTGAAAACAAAAAGTCAACAAGCCTCGGTGATTTATTTTGCCCAAGAGTTCTAGTATCAATTTTATGCCTCGGGTGATTTTACTTTGTCGCAAACATGATTATGGTAGTTGTTACTCTCTTGATTGTCGCTGCCCAGTCTATTGCTAGCCTTCACCTTTACTGAGTATGATCTCTACTCGTGCATCCAAATCCCTAAAAACCAAGTTATTCCAATGTGCCCACCATACCTACCTATATGTGGTATTTAACCGCCACTCCAAGTAAATTGCTCATGTGCTACCTTTAAAACCTTCAAAAAATTACTCCTGTTTTGTGCCACTGTTTTAGCTCATGAGGACGTAAATAGAGAATCTTTATCTCAATCGTTGATTGGATTTCACATGCTAGACTAGTGGCTTCATCCGCTTATCCAAATGATAGAAGAGCTGGCAGCGGGGCGCCCATCCCCAAATTAATACACACAAATTCTCTTCACTATTTTTGCCCCTGATTTATCAGTCAAAGCATAATTGTGTAAACAAAAGAGAAAGAGGGATGACCTTCTTCCCAGATGCATCCTTCATATGGGAGCCGCTCTTGTGAATCCAGTTGGCTTATGGCGTACTATATTTTCTGTTTACCATTCGTTGACATAAGCATACACCACTCTTAATTTTTTTTCAATACCTCTGATTAATTAAATAAAAGCTCTAGCACATGAGTGATCCCTGCTTCCCTCCTCGAATGGGCTTTCTTTTACTTTTATGTTGAGTCCCCGCCTTATTCTTTGATAAATTTCTTGAGAGCATAATTATCATTCTTAGTGTGATGTGTTTGTCCCAAAGTACGGTTGATTGTGGTACAACTTTGATACTTGCATCTTTAATATCTTTACTTCTAGTCTTCCCTTGAACTTCAGAGGTGTCCTGACATTTATGTTTTGCCCCACACTTAAGGGCAAGCGAGATACCACTTTATCATATCTTATTATGAATATTACAATCTTGCAAATAGTTATGCTTCATGTTGTTTATTTTTTTTTTGTTATCTCTTCATGATTTGCACACCTATTAAGTGTCAGTACGTTGCATGTATCTTATCATGAGCATAATTAAGTATTTGATCTTATAGTGAGTATGTTTACATCATATGAAACAAATATGTTCGTAAAAGTATTTTATCGCACTCAGTTGTCACTGAATTGCTTGAGGACAAGCAATAAGCTAAGCATGGGGGAGTTGATACGTCGAAAACGTATCTCCTTTTCCGAACACTTTTCTTATTGGTTTCCTATAAACTTGTGTGTTTTGAATACAACTAACACGGACTGACGCCGTTTTCAGAAAGAATTACCTTGGTGTCTTGTTTTTGTGCAGAAAAAACAAGTTTCGGGAAATTGCCCAGAAAAGACCCCATTGGTGTTTTCACCCCGGAAGACCCCGGGAGCCAGAAGGGGCCAGGAGAAGAGCCACAGGGTGGCCACACCACCCCTGGCGCGCCCCCCTTGGCCGCGCCAGCCTATGGTGTGGGCCACACAGAGCCCCTCTCGGACTCCCCTTTTGACTACAAATAACCTTCAACCCTAAAACGCGAGGGGTTTCGTCATATTCCACAGAAACACAACAGAGCACCGCCGCCATCCCGAACCTTGATTCAGGGATCAGAAACTCCGTTCTGGCACCCTGCCGCGACGGGGAATTGGAGGAGATCATCGCCATCGTCATGACCAATGCCTCTCCATCGACCATCCATGTTTCCCCCATCCATGTGTGAGTAATTCCCCCGGTGTAGGCTGAAGGGGATGGTAGGGATTGGATGAGAACGTTCATGTAATAATGTCGTGATAGTTAGGGCATAGTGCCTAGTATCTTCTATTAGTGCTATTGACATTGTTGCAACTTGTTATGCTTAATGCTTGCCACTTTGGGCCCTAGTGCCATGATCTCAGATCTGAACATGTTATTGAATCATGATGATAATTATTGTTTCTTGATCATACCTGCAAGTTGTTTACACATATCATTGTCCGGAACCCGAGGCCCCGAAGTGACAGAAATTGGGACAACCAAAGGGGATAACTGTGATGTGAGGATCACATGTGTTCACAGAGTGTTAATGGTTTGCTTTAGTGTTCTATTAAAAGGAACACGTTAATTACCAGTAGTTCACTTCAGGCCTCGCTGAAAACGGGCTGGTAGGACAATAGATGTTGTGTAAGTTCTTATTGCGAGCACGTACGACTATTTACGGAACACATGCCTATGTTTACTTAGTACTTGGATGCTTTATCTTATTTATCTGCAATGCCCATGACTTGATCATTACATGAATTATCTTATCCATGCAACGCCCGTTCATATGTCCTTATGCCTACAATATTTAATCCCGATGTTTACTTCAATCACTATTGTTGTTGTTTTCATACTACTGTTATTATTTCACTCCTGCTGCTACTATAAAACTATTAATACTGCTAAACCACTGTGAACTAGTCAACTTTCAGGTGCAAGTGAATTGACAACTCACTTGTTAGGGCTCACAAATATTCTTTGGCTCCCCTTGTGTCGAATCAATAAATTTGGGTTTTACTTCCCTGGAAGACTGTTGCGATCCCCTATACTTGTGGGTCATCAGGGTTTATAGCAAAAAAATCTAACTAGCATAGGTCAAAACTTATTCAAAATCTATCTATTAGTAATGCGGTAACGACAAGTTTCGGCGACATACTCTTCTGACCGAAAAGCGGGATTACGCTCCCACACAAGCGTTGTTGAGGAAGACGACATAGCCACCTCAAGGTCATGTAAAACTTGACATATTGGTGATGACCTTGGTGCAACGACGATGGTCCTGGGCGCTGCAAGTGAGTACTCGAACACGTACGGTACTTGACGACGACTCCCTGTGTCTCCAATCCAGCAGAGATTACGGAAGTAGATCTTTTGGACGGAATTCCCACAACACGATGGCGTGCCGAGATGAAAGGGGGTGTGCCCTTTAGGGGGAAAGGGGTATGCCGTTCCCCTTGGCTCCCCCATGAAGAACTAAATAAAGGAGGAAAAAGGGGGGGGTGCGGCCATCCCTAGGCCATAGCCGCATGGGTCCTTAGAGATCTCGTTCACGAGGGACCTTTCTCTTTTTTTCTCATTTATTTAATATTAAATTAATAAATAAATTTCATTCATTAATTAATATATTTACATATTATTTAATTCTCGTGGCTCCGAAACTCTTTGCGGACTATTCTGAACTTCCTTCGGTCTTCCCCGAAACCCTTTTGGTTTCCTTTCTTGTTACTTCATGATTCCAAAATGATTTTCGAGCGTCGTCAAACCCTTAAATGTGTTACCCTACGGTTCGAGAATACTCCACACATCCTCGAAACCCCTCTCAGACCAATGATTATTAGCGGAACGTGGAAGCCCATGATGAACCATGTCCATTCCACGAATAAATGTCATTGAACCATAAACACAGACACATATTTCTTTTGTTCTCTTCTATATTTTTTTTTGTCCGAGCTCTAATCGTTGACATCTCCATGCCATGTTCAATCTTGCCACCGACAAGAGCTTCTTAACTCGTTAAGGTGATCTTCCATCCCCATGACCTATTCATATGATGCACAACTTTACGGATGTAATCTCACCCATGACCCGGGGGCCCTTGTGCCCAATTCCGACACCTCTTTGACTTTATACCTTCCTTTAATTATTTAACTTTTTTCTATATAATCCCCCGGATCATCCCGGGATCGTATCTTGTGTTATCGACGAGTTTTTATTTTTTGAGTTCTTTCTGTCGTGGAGCCGAGACTATCAGAATGCCCTCCTTCAGTTCAAGTGTGGAGGATTATGCTGGTTGTCGCCATTGCCAAATTCAGCAAGGCATCAATCAAGGAACTTTCATGGAGTGGGATACGGAGGAAGAGATAGTTGTGAGGAAAGAAGATATGTATCACCACGTAAGAGAGGGGATCAGGAGAACTACGCCATGAAAGGCTAGAGGATAATAGTCAAGCAATACCACCTTTGTGGGATCAATTAACCCTGAACGCAATTAAACTCATGATGTGCAGGGAACCACCCATCAAGGCCGAGACCCATACATATCACCTATGATAGCTGACGCACATCGGGTCGCCGACTAATTCTACGAGCAATATCGAGTTCTCAAGGCTGAGGTGGCAATACTGGGAGCAGGAAACATTGAACTTCACTTCAAAATCAAAGACTTCCTGACTCCTATTGAGGCCATTCAAGGACCACCAAAGAACCAAGCCTAATCACTATGGGTAACATGCACTCCTTTTGCTTGTTTCAATCTTGGGGGAGTTGCCCCGGTATCTTTATCTTTACTTTTACTTTTAGTGTCGTGTGTCTTATAATGGTTAGAGAAGTTATCATATAGTATGGTTGTTCGCAAGTTGGGCTATCACTCCTTTATAAGTGGAGCTTTGTATCCATTTATGTGAGTTTGCGAACGATGAAATATTGACATGAAGTCTTCTTCTTACTTAGTTGCACGACATGTTATATTCTTGGAATATTCTCGCATGCTTGTCTTGTGAAAAGTAGTGATATCATGTTATTTCACAGTTTTCTGTGTGTTTGATAGGTTTACAGAATTATTTATCAAAGTTGGAATTCAGCTGGAAAAAGCACCTGTCAGAGGGGGTATCTTTTGTACGTCAGAAAAATTGGGAAAAAACAGAAAAGGAAATTTCGTCAGAAAACGCGGGGGAGCCAGGTGTACTTACCCCCCTGTGACATAATTTTATCGGGAATCCACTTCGTAGAATTTTTCTACTGCCTCTTCATGACTGATACGACAGAGAGAAGAAATACCTTCCCGGCGGGAAAATTCTCCCCTAGAGGGGGGAATCGTCACCACCGTCACCGTTATCGCACCAGGAATCATCAATACCATCATCTTCATCGCCATCACATCAGCACCACCGTCCTCACCATCCACCTTCATTTCGTTGTAAGAATTAGGGTTCTATATCCCTGTATTCCATTGGATCTCTCTACCAGTGTGAATTACTCTGTAGTTGATACTCGTGAGAATTATCGGTGCGTACACTTTATGTCGCACCCGGACGTCTAGAGGATACTCGCAGTTCCGTTGAACAGTAGTTGATTGGATTACCGGGCTTACCGGCACCCGCATCTCTTACGAGTAGGCCAACACACGTATGTGTGACAACCAACCCCTACTGTTCATCGTCTACGTAAACCATCCCATAGAAATCAGGATACTACCATTGACGTACTTCATACCATACACACATGGTACGTCAACGGCGTTTAACAAAATGATAGCACAACAGATCTCTAAGACACAAATAAATAGAAATAAGTTGCAAACAGCTCTCACTAGAGCAGAGATAGCAAATACAATCATCCAGAGGACACATGTCCCAACATATCATCATTACAACACAGCGGAAGCATCCAAAACGTCTGAGTACAGACAAGATCCAAATAGGCTTAAGAAGCCGGAAACGAAAAGACGGAGCCCATCCACGATGTCTCGGATCCTGCCCGGGTCCGCTATCTACTCGTCAGCAGCCTCGTCAAACTCCACGTAGTAGCCATCACGGGGATCCTCGTAAGCGTAGTCTGCGGAAACCACAGCCCCAAAGGGGTCAGTACATAAACGTACTGGCAAGCAAGACTCACAGTTCACCAAAGTGTATCTCACAACATCAAGCACAGATGCTTTGGGTTCAGCGGAAGAAAGGGTGATACAAAAGATACGGCAGCTGGCTGCACTAACCAACTACAGAACATACTACAACTTCCGGCTACCAGAAAAGGAGATAAGATAGCGTATCGTAACCAACTAGAACTAACTCCAAACAAACCCATCCTGAATCTCGCCCCTTATCCAAAGAAGAATGCGAGGATAACTCACACAGTTGGATTAGTGATGGTTCAAGTTATTGTGTCAATGAGACTATTACTAGTCAAGTTATCATTAGTTAGGTGTAAGTTGTTCTGAGTACTTGTTAGCCAGTACTTTCACCAAGTCAACCATAACCGCGGAAAACACGGCTTCTCGAGAAGATTTATCCCTGCAGGGGTGCACCAATTTGGCCGTACACGTAAGAATAACCCGCCAGATGGAATGCCTCCCACCAAGCGGGGCACTCAACACAACTCAACTCTTCTTCGCATCAAGCCCAAAGAACCCCGTGCAATTGAGCGCACGGCTAATCAAGCCCCACGAAGAAAAGGGGACCCTCATAGCACTCTAAGAACGTTTCTCCCTAAATGCCGACTACAAAAGTTCCACCCTGGTACCAAGGGTTCGCACCTGCATATGCATGCGGCAAATGGAAAACCCGAACTAAATGAGGCGATTTGGACGAGATGCGAATCGAATCAAATTGAGGGGGGCGCCCATACACGCTTCCCACATGCGGTTAGTGCGCTCATCATGGATCAGTAGACAAGACCCTTTTCCTAATTAGGGTCGACACTAGCAGGCCTCAAAACCACGCTGGGCCTCCTGCCGGTGCCTTATCATCAAATTATTATTACCTCAAAATTAACAGGTTGTTGTTTAACATCGAGCCCCAGAACATAATAGAAATATAGTAACAGAAAGTAACGGGTATCAGACTCGAGCAGAAACAACCCTAAGCATGCTAGTAGGACACGGGCAACAAGCAAAGGGGTTATAGGTGTGGAGGTGAGGCTATATCCGGGTTAAAGGATAACATGTGATAGGATCGAACAGAAGCAACGATTCATAGGGCTAGAAGAATAGACAACGGAAAGTATCGGTATCCAATGTTGAAAGGAACACAATGGTTCATGTGAGTGAATACTTGCCTGCAAACTCAGCAGCCTGGTACTGAGCTAGATCCTCAGAAGTAGTGTCGTAAACCTCGTCTGTCTCAACGTCGTCGTCTATTCGAGAAGAAGCAAACAAACAACGCAGAAAGACAAACAATCAATAACATGGCATAGTGCACAATCATGGGATGATGCATGACCATTTAATTGATGCACCAAAAATAAACTAGTTGACATGGTAACATAACATAATTAAATGGACACACATGCAATTTGGGATTGCATATGGAAAGCCCATGAATTATGGTTGAAATAATTGTTTTACAACTAACCAACATGTGTAAGTGAATTAGCATGATGCATGGATGGAGAAAACAACAAGAAAACAACAATAGGAACAATTTAAAATAAGGTTTACCTAGTTTAGGATTTTATTTATTAAGGGATGGAATTTTGGTTCCTTAAAGGTGTTACACAAGCATTTGTTGTTTTCACCAATTTTAATTGTTCAAAATAGATAACAAAGTTCATATTTGAAAAGAACACACAATTTTAGGTGGATTACATGTTTCAATTATTGAAAAAGGAATTACAATGATTTAATTATGAATTAAACAAGTTTAAACAAGTTTTAATTGAATTTAACTCAAGTATGAATTTATTTGAATTTTTATTTGTTCAAAACATTAAACCAATTTCATATTTGAAAAGTTTATACTTTTCTAGTTTGAAAACATATTTTACATGTTCAAAAATAATTTAATTTGAGCAAGTTATGAATTTAGCAAATTGAAATTATTTAAACAAGGTTTAAATTATTTAAGCAATTTTCATTATTCAAAACATGAAACAAAATTTATATTTGGCAAGGTGGTTCAAAATAGCATGGAAAACATATTTTATTTGTGTTATTTGAATTAAGTATGAATTAGTTATGCATTTAATCAAATTTAAAAGGAGTGGTTTGAATTTGAAATTTGAATGCATTTGAATTATTCAAAACAGAAAACAAATGACGTAATCATGTAGAGAATTTAATTTGGTGCAGAAAACATATTTTATTTACATTATTTGGATTTATAAAATAAAAGTTATTAGCATATTAAAATTAGGGACCAATCTGTGAAGAAAAGGACTTAATTTGAAAAAGAAAAAGGCTGAAAAAATGTTTTTCACTCCGCAGTGGCTAGCCCTAGCCACTGACAGAGGGCCCCTGGGCCACGGTGGCCCGCGTGTGTGCACGCGTGGCAGCACAGGCCACTGGCAGGTGGGGCCTGCCTGTCAGCACCCTAGCGAAAAAGGTTGGGGTTTTATTCGCGAGCGCAGGGCTCGAACCCGCGCCTGCTGCGCGCGCTCGCTGTGTGCTACCGCTGCGGTAGCTGCTCGTTCCTTGTCAGTATAGGGGACGCAGCTAGGATTAGGTTCAGTTCGTGCTCGTTTTTTAACTGAACCTGAAATTCAGACATTGAACCTACTGACAGAGAACCGCGGCCGCCGGCGACTAGCCGCAGATGCTCGCGGTGGATGGATGCGTTGGGGCTCGCTGTGGTTGCGCGCGCGTGCAGGAGGCAGAGAGGGAACAGGAGAGGGAGGATGGCGTGCTCACGGTCGCTGTAGAGGAAGCAGCGGCTCGACGGCGAGGTGGACGACGGCGACAGCTGCGAGGACGGCGGCGTGGAAGCAGAGGGTCTCCGGGCTCGCTGAGGTGTCCAGGAGGTAGACGGAGGTACGGGGTGCTGATCCCCGTGGCTAGCTTGGAAGGTGGGGCACGGGAACGGCGGCGATCGCCATGGATTCAGATGGTGGAGCTCCGCTGAGGTTCAGAGAGGAAGGATTCCGGGCAGTGAGAGGGAAAATGGCGGCGGTGATCGAGGGAGAAGGGAGGTAGGGTTAGGGCAGCGCTCCGGGGACCTAGGGGTAGGTTTTATAGGGCTAGAGGGCGCACGGTGGCCGTTCCCTGTCGCTTCCGTCGACGTGGAGGTGGCGGATGCCCTGCCGTACAGCGAGAAGAAGACCCCGAAGGGGTATCGGGCCGTGGGGAAAGAAATGGTGGGCTGGGCCTGCGTGGGGGCACAGCCCACTGCCCCACTCTCTCTCGTTTTGTTTTTTAATTTTTCTGTTTCTTTTTTTTTTGCTGAAATGAAATAGGAAGAAATAGATAAGTTTTGGGTTTAGAAAAATTAGGGCAAAAATTTTATATTACTTATTTATGTTAACAGCACAAGGTGCAACTTTTGTTTTTTCAAAATGATTTGAATTTAAGTGATGTTTGCAATTGTTTAAAATTTAAATGAAATTAATATTAATTGAAAATAATTGAACTTGAACAAATAAGTTTTAAACTCAAGTTTCTTTGAAGCAAGTGAATGAATTATTTTGTAATTTTCATAATTTCAAATTGGGTGCTGTTTGTAATTTGCAATTGAATTTGAATAACATTTGAATTAAGTGAATTATTAAAAGCCATAATTTTAAATAGTTTGAACCTTAAGGTTTAATGGAAACAAAATGGTTGTTTTGATTGAACTTTTTAGTTGGAAAAATTGTAACATAACAAGTATGAAACAAAGGTTTGAATATTGTTTGAATTTCAATTGTGAAAACAAAGGAAAACAGATGGAAACAAAATGAAAACAAATGCAATGATTAAGATGCCATGATGCAAAACAATAATAAAGCAAGAAACAAACATTCTAGGGTGGTTTTCATACTTGGGATGTTACAAAACGCCCCCCCTTGAAGGAATCGCGCCCCGAGATTCCTACTGAGAAGAGAAAAGGTCCGGATACTTCTTGCGAAGATCCTCTTCGGTCTCCCACGTTGCCTCTTTATCGGAATGATGGGACCACTGCACTTTCAAGAACTTGGTGCTCTTGTTGCGAGTCTTACGCTCGGTCTCATCGAGAATTCGAATAGGGTGCTCCTCATAAGATAGATCATCTTGCAGTTCAATTGAATCATGATCAACTGCACGATCTGGATCTTTGAAACACCTCTTGAGCTGTGACACGTGAAACACATCGTGCACCTTGGATAGTTTTTCTGGAAGTTCAAGACGATAGGCATTTTCCGCACTCCTTGAGAGAATGTTGAAAGGACCAATGTATCTTGGCGCAAGTTTTCCTTTCACACCAAAACGATGAGTGCCTCTAAGGGGAGTTACACGGAGATATGCCTTGTCACCAGGTGCATAGATCATATCCCTGTGCTTGCTGTCATAGTAGCTTTTCTGACGAGTCTGAGCAATCTTGAGATTGTCACGAATAATGCGAACTTTCTCTTCGGCTTCCTTAACAATGTCAGGGCCTAAGAGTGAACGTTCACCAGCTCCAGACCAATTGATTGGACTCCTGCATCTGCGGCCATAGAGAGCTTCAAATGGTGCCATGCCTAGGCTTGCCTGGAAGCTGTTGTTGTAGGAGAATTCACCATATGGAAGGCATTCCTCCCATTTCATGCCGAAGGAGAGACCACATGCTCTGAGCATATCCTCGAGAATCTGATTGACTCTTTCGACTTGCCCCTGAGACTGAGGGTGATAAGCTGTGCTGAACAGAAGTTTGGTGCCCAATGCTTCTTGAAAGATTTTCCAGAAATGAGAAGTGAATATGCTTCCACGGTCTGAGCTTATTTCCAATGGAACACCATGAAGAGGAACAATCTTTGCTGTGTAGAGCTCTGCTAACTGGCTAGCTGAGATTGTTTCTTTGACAGCAAAGAAGTGAGCTACTTTAGTGAGACGATCAATAACAACGAAGATTGCATCGTTGCCCTTCTTGGACTTTGGAAAACCAGTGACGAAGTCCATTTCAATCATGTCCCACTTCCACTCAGGGATTTTCAGAGCTTGTAGAAGACCGGCTGTTTTCTGATGAACTGCCTTAACACGTTGACAAACGTCGCATTCAGAAACGTATTGAGCAATTTCACGTTTCATGCCAGGCCACCAATACAGTGTTTTGAGATCCTGGTACATCTTTGTACTTCCATGGTGTATGGAAAGAGGAGTTTCATGAGCCTCCTTGAGAATGACATCTTTGAGACTTTGAACTTGAGGAACTGCAATGCGTCCTTCGAAGAACACAGTTCCTTTGTCATCAATTGAGAAGGACTTAAATTTCTCCTTGCCTTCTTTGATGTGTTCTACCATCTTCTTGATTTCAGCATCACGAAGTTGTTCAGAACGAATCTTGTCCTCGAGAGTTGGACTGGCTGTCAAGTTCGCAAGATAGCCTTGAGGAACAAGACCAAGGTTCAGCTTCTGGAATTCTTCATGAAGAGGAGGTTGGCTTTCCATGATCATGAGATTATTGCAATAGGATTTGCGACTGAGAGCATCGGCCATAACATTAGCCTTGCCTGGAGTGTAAGAAATGGTGATATCAAAGTCTTTAATCTTTTCAATCCATCTCCTTTGCCTGAGGTTTAGATCTGGTTGAGTGAAGATGTATTTCAGACTCTTATGATCGGAAAAGATTTCAGTGCGACTACCCAACAAGTATTGCCTCCATTTCTTGAGGGCAAACACAACTGCTGCAAGTTCAAGATCATGTGTGGGATAGTTTTTCTCATGTGCATTCAACTGACGTGAAGCATAAGCCACAACTTGACGTTCTTGCATAAGAACTGCACCTAGACCTTGGAGAGATGCATCACAGAATATCTGGAAAGGTTTGGTAGGATCTGGGCCAACCAGAACTGGGGTAGAAGTGAGTTTAGTCTTCAGGAGATTGAAACTTTCATCACATTGTGGAGACCAAACGAACTTCTTGTCCTTCTTTGTGAGATCAGTGAGAGGTTTGGCGATCTTGGAGAAGTTTTGGACGAAACGACGGCAATAGCTAGCCAAGCCAAGAAAGCTTCTTACTTGCTTCACCGTCTTTGGAGGTTTCCAATCAACAATTGCTTTAACCTTTTCTGGATCGATGGCTATGCCCTTGGCTGAGATGACATGACCAAGGTAAGCAACTTCTGGAATCCAGAACTCACATTTTGAGAACTTGGCATATAGACGATGCTCGCGTAGTTTCATGAGAGTGAGACGAAGATGTTCTTCATGCTCTTCCTCGGATTTTGAGTAGACAAGGATGTCATCGAGATATACCACAACGAACTTGTCGAGGTATTCATGGAAAACAGAATTCATGAGTCGAGAGAATGTCGCCGGTGCATTGGTTAGACCAAAGGACATGACGGTGTATTCATATAGACAGTACCGAGTGGTGAAGGCTGTTTTTGGAATATCCTCTTTTCTGATCTTTATTTGATGGTAACCCATTCTCAAGTCCAACTTTGAGAATATTGAGGCTTCAGCAAGTTGATCAAAAAGATCATCGATACGAGGAATTGGATACTTGTTTTTGATGGTTTTCTCGTTAAGAGGACGATAGTCAACAACGAGTCTCTTTGTGTGATCCTTCTTCGCAACGAACAGAGTTGGGCAACCCCAAGCCGAGGAACTAGGTTGAATGTAACATTTTTCCATGTACATATCGATTTGCTCCTTCAACAACTTCAGTTCAGGAGGAGCTATCTTGTATGGATGCTTAGAGATTGGAGCAGTACCTGGTTCAAGCTCGATCACGAACTCAACTGCTCTATCCGGAGGCATCCCTGGCAACTCTTCTGGAAAGACGTCAGGGAATTCACAAACCACCGGAACATTTTCAAGTAGAGGTAGAGGTTTTGCATCGAGGGTGCATAGCTGAATGGAACTTCATTCATTTGGAGAATAGACTATCTGGCCAGAGGGGTGGAACAGAGTTATTGACTTCTGAGCACAGTCAATCGTAGCTTTATTAGCTTTCAGCCAATCCATACCAAGAATGACATCAATGTCATAATTTCCCAGCAGCATGAGATTAGCAAGCAAAATGTGGCCTCCAATTAGGATTTGATTATCCTTACTTATCTTGGAAGTCAACATTTGAGATCCCGGTGAGTGAACAGTGATTTGATTGCTTAGTGGAACCACTATTAGGTTGTTTGTTGCGGCAAAAATCTTTGACACAAAAGAATGCGATGCTCCGGTATCAAACAACACTTTAGCTGGAAAAGAGTTTACGGGTAATATACCGAGAACGACGTCAGGAGCTTCCTCAGCTTTGTCGATCTTGACATGATTCACCCTTGCGGTCCTCCCGAAAGGCCTGTTGTTGGAGTTGAAGGCTTTAGCCGGGGGAGCACGCACCATTGCCTGGTTTGTGTTGGGACGAGGTGGTGGTGGAGGTAGCTGCCTCTGCGTGCACTTGTCAGCGTAGTGCCCCGTCTGCTTGCACTTGTAGCAAGTGACAACACGAGGAGGCCCTGGCCTTGGCTGCCCCATTGAAGCCCTCTGATCATGCATCTGAGCAGGGTTGGGTGGGCGGGGAGCGAAGCCTGGAGAAGCTTGGGCGTATGGAGCCCGAGTGACAGCACCATTTGGCACCCAGATGCGGCGCTTCTGCGGAGGGGTGGTCATGTTGGAAGAGGAACCACCCTCACGCGAGTGCTTGCGAGACTCCTCGAACGCCTTGCGCCCATTCTCCTCATTGAGCGCGCTGTTAACGAGCTCCTCAAAGTTGTTGGGCTTGATGTTGGTGAGGGCGTACTTGAGTTCCGGGTTAAAACCTCTGCGGAACCTTGCCATATTCTTAGCCTCAGTGGACACCTCCTCACCAGCGTAACGAGCGAGGCGATTCAACTCACTCTGATAGCCAATGACGTCCAGCTTGCCTTGCTTGAGAGAGCAAAACTCTTCATGCATCCTTTGCATGAGACCATCTGGAATGTGGTGCTTCAGGAAAGCTTCCTTGAAACAACCCCAGGTGATTGGGTAGCCAGCTCTCATGGTCTGGTAGTTTTCCCACCAAGTAGCTGCCTGACCCTTCAGCAGATAGGACGCATACTTGACATTGTCTTCCTCAGCAACGTGAGCAATCTCCAGAGCCCTAGCTATCTCACGGATCCAGTCATCAGCATCCAGAGGCTCCCGTGTTGCCACGAAAGCTCTCGGCCCCAGACTCAGAAACTCTTTGATACTGACTCGTGGAGCATTCTGGTTGTTGTGCTGGTTAGTCTGAAACTGGGCCATCTGTGCCATGACTTGGGTCATCTGAGTCAACAGCTCCGTGATTGGCGGTGGCTCAGGCGGGGTGTTCCTTGTTGGCGGCATCCTGAATGGAAATGCATTTTAGCACAACAACAGAAAAGGATAGACTTGGAAACCGAAAGAGAGATTATTCCGACGCATGAATAGATAACCAACAGGTACATCATCACATGTTCAAATACATCAGAATATCCAACACACCACAAAGGGTTCGAATGCCAAAGGATAACTAAACATAGCTAAGAATGGATACATCGGTACTCCCATGCTCATCACGCAGGACGGCGGTGAGTAGTACGACGAGAGGTACGGTGAGGAGCACGCCCACGAAAGTAGGTAGAACGACGATCCACATAGACCTGACGTGGTCCGAGAGCGACTCTAGGTGTGGTGAAGTACATAGCGTCGACTCCCTGTGCTCCAAAGCGTGGAATCCCAGTGTAACCAGCACCGAGGTTGAGGAGTGGACCTCTGATGGGCTCGTAACCTCCGGCATCTGGCAGACGACGACCAACTGGCTGATCGAAACGTGCAAAGCGCTCGTCTCCAACAAAGTCTGTGGTGTAAGTCGCCAGACGAGTCAAAGCAAGATAGAGCTGCTCTCTGACTGAAGCCAACTCCTGAGATAGTGTGCTGGCAACTGCGTCACTGTGCCTCACAAACTGAGCGGTGATGTGCAGCCTGGAGTTATCATGCTCGTAGACATCTGTAACATCCCAAGTATGAAAAACCACCCCTAGCATGTTTGATTCTTGTTTAATTAAAGTTTTGCATCATGTCATCATACTCATTGAATTGTTTGCATTTGTTTTGCATCTGTTTTCCTTTTGGTTTGCATCTGTTTTTACTTGTTTTCACAATTGAAATTCAAACCAATATTCAAACCTTTGCGCCAGGTTACCGCTGGCCAACAAGAATACCTGTGCGCCAGTGCTACTTACCGCTGGCGAACGCGCCACCCTGTTGGCCAGCGCTAAGTTAGCTACCGCTGGCGAACATGGCACTTCGTTCGCCAGCGGTACCAGTGGGCGTCGGGGCTGCGCGGCTACGGGCGGCAGCAAATACCGCTGGCGAACATGGCACTTTGTTCGCCAGCGGTATGGTTACTTAGCGCTGGCGAACAGCGAGCTGGTTCGCCAGCGGTATGGTTACTGCTGGGCAACACTTTTGTTCGCCAGCGCTAACTATACCGCTGGCCAACCACTATTTTTGTTGGCCAGCGGTAAGTTTTGAAAAAAATTCCCTCCACACACCACCACACCCCCCTGGACCGCCTTTTTTACTTTTCTACATCACAAACGAAAATGATAAAACGTTCAAAAAATAAATTCCTTGGATATGTGGGTAGAGTACACTGTCTAGTTGATATAGAAAATTTGAAATACTCCATTTGACCTTTTATGCAAAATTCAAAAATAAATCGTAAAACGGCCATAACTTTTGCATACGACGTCGAAAAAACGCGTTCAATATATCAAAAGAAGCGTGAGCAAATTCCACTTCCCACCTCACCCGCCTTCGGCCTGTGAGCTTTTTTCAGAATCGCCAAATTCCAAAAGGAAAAAAAGTTATTTGAGACAGAATAAATTTTCCTACATAATCAATTTAATTAAATAAATTCAAAATTCAAAAAAAAATAAAAAAATGTTTTTTTTCGAGAAAAGATAATAAGGATGTCATATTTGGATTCCTATTCTTGTGATCAATTTAGACATATCATTTGTCGGATTTGGAATTACGGATTTGTATATATGGTGCAATAGTTAAGAGGATTGATAGTACTATACTAACAAGAAAGAATGAGTGAGTCATAGGTAGAGTAGTGGGATGGAACTAAGAAGTTAAGCGTGTTCGGGCTAGAGTAGTGGGAGGATGGGTGACCGAGCGGGAAGTGGGCATTCAAAGTTGAGAAAAAAGAAAAAAAAAGGAAAAAAATCTACAGCGTGGTTAAAGGTGAAAATTTGAAAAAAAAAATAGCGAAAAAATTTATTTACAAAATTTCAAATTTTCACACTTACCGCTGGCGAACAAGGCTGGTGTTCGCCAGCGGTAACTAGATAGCGCTGGCGAACAAGCTTGTTCGCCAGCGGTAACCCCTTACCACTCGCGGTGTACTGCTGAGCAACGCTTGTTCGCCAGCGGTAGCTTGTTTTTGTTGGTCACTAGTAAGCGTTTTCCTACTAGTGATTGTTTCATACTTGTTATGTTACAATCTTTTTCAAATAAAAAGTTCAACTCAAAACCTCAATTGTTTCCAATTAATTCATAAGGTTCAACTATTAAAAATGGTGGCTTTTAATCAATCACTTAATTCAAATGTTATTCAAAATTCAAATCAAATCACAAACAGCACCAAGTTGAAATTATGAAAATTACCAAAACATGCTAATCTTTTGTTTCCATTTTTTAAAACCAAAGGTTCATGCCATTTAAATCTTGTTTCAAATATTTCATTTAATAATCAAAATCATCCAAATTTGAATTAATTTACAAACAGCAAGTTATTTTGAATTTTTTGGAAAACAGACCTTGACAAGTGGTTGCTATTGAACTAATCAACTCACAAGAATTTTCCCTAATTTTTTTTTCTACCCCAAAACCCTTTCTATTTCTTCCTATTTCCATTTCAGCAAAAAACAAATATAAGCAGAACAAAAAAAAAGGAAAAACGCAGAGGAGGGGAGCCAGCACGCAGGCCCAGCCCATTTTCCTTCCCCGCACGGCCTGGTACCGTTTCGCTCTCCCCCCTCGCCTTTCTTCTCGCGGTACGGCGCGCATCCGCCGTAGCCACGTTGGCGTAGGCGTACGGCGGAGCAGACGGCCCGCAGCGCCTGCACACCCCTATAAAACCTAGCCTAGGCCCCCCGAGCAGCCCTAGCACCTACCTCCCTCGCGCCGCTGTCGATCTCCCTCTCACTGCCCCGATTTTCCTCCTCTCTGCAACCACCCCCACCTCACCGGAGCGCCGCCGTCTGAATCCACCATGACCACCGCCACCTCGATGCGCCACCTTCCCACGTAGCCACGGAAACCGAGTCGCCGTGCTTCCCTCGTGCTGTTCGACACCTCCTCGAGCCCGGAGACGCTCTGCATCGCCGCCGCCAAGCTCGTCGCTGTCGCCGCCGTTCTGCCCCGAGCCGCGGCTACGACTACATCGCCGGTGAGCACCACCGTGCCCTCCAACTCCCCTCTGTTCTCTCTGAATCGCAACACGGGCACGCACGCATCCGCTAGCACCCAGCACGCACACGATCCCAGCAGCAGCCAGCACCGCGGCAGCTCGTCGCCGGCGTCGTTTCTCTGTCGAGGTTCAGATAAGCGCGCGCAGAAATTCAGCTAATCGATAACTGAACGTTATCCTGTCAGCGTCGCGTATACTGTCAGAAACGAACGCACACCGCAGTGGCAGCACTGCTCCCTCGCGAGCGCGGAGGCCAGGGTTCGAGTCCCCTCTCCCGCAGGAAAAACCCAATCTTTTTCGCGCACAGCTGACAGGCAGGGCCCACCCGTCAGCGGCCTGTGCTGCCACGCGTGCATCCACGCGGGCCACAGCGCTCAGGGCCCCTCTGTCAGTGGCTAGGGCTAGCCACTGCAGAGTGCAATTGTTTTTTTCAGCCTTTCTCTTTTCAAAACAGGTCCTTTTAATCACAGATTGGTCCTCAAATTTAAATTGCTAATAACTTTTATTTTATAAATCCAAATAATAAAAGTAAAATATGTTTGTTGAACCAAATTTAATTATCTATCTATTCAAACCATTTGTATTCTTTTTTGACTAATTCAAATGCATCCAAATTTCAAATTCAAACAGTTCATTTGAAATTTGATAAATTGCATAACTAATTCTCACTTAATCCAAATAACATAAATAAAATATGTTTTCCATGCCATTTTGAACCATATTTTCAAATATAAATTTTGTTTCATGATTTGAATAATTAAAATTGCTTAAATAATTTAAACCTTGTTTAAATCATTTAAATTTGCTAAATTCATAACTTGCTCAAATTAAATTATTTTTGAGCATGCAAAATATGTTTTCAAACCAGAAAAACATAACCTTTCCAAATATGAATTTTATTTAATGTTTTGAACAAATAAAATTCAATTAAATATTCATGCTTGAATTAAATTCAATTAAAACTTGTTTAATCTTGTTTAATTATAATTAAATCATTGTAATTCCTTTTTCAATGATTGAAACATGTAATCCACCTAAAATTTTATGTTCTTTTCAAATATGAACTTTGTTATTTGTTTTGAACAATTTAAATTGCTGAAAACAACAAATGATTGTGTAACACCTTTAAGTAACCAAAATTCCCTAACTCAATAAATAAATTTCTAAACTTGGTAAACCTTATTTTAAATTGTTTCTATTGTTGTTATTTTTCTGTTTTCCTCATCCATGCATCATACTAATCCACTTTCACCTGTTGGTTAATTGGAAAACAATTGTTTCCACCATAATTCATGGGCTTTTCATATGCAACTCAAATTGCATATGGGTCCATTTAATCATGTTGTTACCATGCCAACTAGTTTATTTTGATGCATCCATTAAATTGACATGCATCATCCCATGATTGTGCATTATGCCATGTTATTGATTGTTTGTTCTCTGTGTTGTTTGTTTGCTTCTTCTCGAATAGACGACGACGTTGAGACAGATGATACTTACGACACCCCTTCTGAGGATCTAGCTCAGTACCAGGCTGCTGAGTTTGCAGGCAAGTATTCACTCACATGAACCATTGTGTTCCTTTCAACATTGGATACCGATACTTTCCGTTGTCTATTCTGCTAGCTATATGAATAGTTGCTTCTGTTACGAACCTCTCACATGTTATCCCTTAACCATGATATAGCCTCACCTCCACACCTATCACCCCATTGCTTGTTGCCGTGTCTTACTAGCATGCTTAGGGTTGTTTTGCTCGAGTCTGTTACCCTTTACTTTCTGTTATTATATTTCTTTTATGTTCTGGGGCTCGATGTTAAACAACAACCTTTTAATTTTGGGTAATAATAACTTGCTGATAAGGCACCGGCAGGAGGCCCGGCGTGGTTTTGAGGCCTGCTAGTGTCGACCCTAATTAGGAAAAGGGTCGTGTCTACTGATCCATGATGAGCGCACTATACGCATGTGGGAAGCGTGTATGGGCGCCCCCTCAATTTGATTCGATTCGCATCTCGTCCAAATCGCCACACTTAGTTCGGGCTTTCCATTTGATGCACTCATATGCAGGTACGAACCCGAGGCCAGGGTGGAACTTTTGTAGTCGGCATTTAGGGCGGCGTGGTCTTCCAGTGCTATGAGGGTCCCCCTTTTCTTCGTGGGGGCTTGATTAGCCGCGCACGCACAGCACGTGGTCCTTTGGGCTTGATGCGAAGAAGAGTTGAGTTGTGTAGAGTGCCTCGCTTGGTGGGTTTGATTCCCATCTGGCGGGATATTCTTACGTGTACGGCCAAATTGGTGCACCCCTGGAGGGATAAATCTTCTCGAGAAGCCGTGTTTTCCGCGGTTATGGATGACTTGGTGAAAGTACTGGCTAACAAGTACTCAGAACAACTTACACCTAACTAATGATAACTTGACTAGTAATAGCTTTATTGCCACAATAACTTGACCCATCATTAATCCAACTGTGTGAGTTATCCTCGGATTGCTTCTTTGGATAATGGGCGAGATCCAGGATGGGTTTGTTTGGAGTTAGTTATAGTTGGTTACGATACGCTATCTTATCTTCTTTCTGTTAGCCGGAAGTTGTATCATGTTCTGTAGTTGGTTAGTGCAGCCAGCTACCGCATCTTTTGTATCCCCTTTCTTCCGTTGAACCCAAAGCATCTGTGCTTGGTGTTGACGGGTTACACTTTGGTGAACTGTGAGTCTTGCTTGCCAGTACGTTTATGTACTGACCCCTTTGGGGCTGTGGTTTCCGCAGACTACGCTTACGAGGATCCCCGTGACGGCTACTACGTGGAGTTTGACGAGGCTGCTGACGAGTAGATAGCGTACCTGGGCAGGATCCGAGACATCGTGGATGGGCTCCGTCTTCTTTTCATTCCCGGCTTCTTAAGCCTATTTGGATTTGTCTGTACTCAGACCCCTTGAATGCTTCCGCTGAGATGTAATGATGTTATGTTGGGACATGTGTCCTCTGGATGATTGTATTTGCTATCTCTGCTCTAGTGAGAGCTATTTGCAACTTATTTCCATCTTTTGTGTCCTAGAGATATGTTGTGTTATCATTCTGTTAAACGTCGTTGACGTACCATGTGTGTATGGTATGAAGTACGTCAATGGTAGTATCCTGATTTCTATGGGATGGTTTACGTAGACGATGAACAGTAGGGGTTGGTTGTCACACATACGTGTGTTGGCCTACTCGTAAGAGATGCGGGTGCCGGTAAGCCCCGTAATCCAATGAACTACTGTTCAACGGAACTGCGAGTATCCTCTAGAAGTCCGGGTGCGACAAATGGTATCAGACCTACTACCAGGCTATCGTGTACATTCTGTCAGATGATGGCATGAGCGTTGTCCACCGCTACGAGACAGTAGGTTCCACAGTGGATATGGCCGTGCAGCAGGCAGCTTATGTGAGTCTCACCGTCCTTCGTGCTGACTACTGGGGGTTTGACGACTCTATCTATCGCCACATCCCCCGTGGTTACATCACTTCGGAGGGAGCTCACTTCACTCTCTACAACAACTTGGATGTCTACGAGCATGATATCTCCAGGCTGCACACCACCGCTCAGTTTGTGAGGCACAGTGATGCAGTTGCCAGCACACTATCTCAGGAGTTGGCCTCAGTCAGAGAGCAGCTCTACCTTGATTTGACTCGTCTGGCGACGTACACCACAGACTTTGTTGGAGACGAGCGCTTTGCACGTTTCGATCAGCCAGTTGGTCGTCGTCTACCAGATGCTGGAGGTTACGAGCCGATCAGAGGTCCACTCCTCAACCTCGGTGCTGGTTACACTGGGATTCCTCGCTTTGGAGCACAGGGAGTCGACGCTATGTACTTCACCACACCTAGAGTCGCGCTCAGACCACGTCAGATCTATGTGGATCGTCGTTCTACCTACTTTCGTGGGCGCGCTCCTCACCGTACCTCACATCGTACTACTCACCGCCGTCCTGCGTGATGAGCATGGGAGTACCGATGTATCCATTCTTAGCTATGTTTAGTTTTCCTTTGGCTTTCGAACCATTTATGGTGTGTTGGATATTATGATGTATTTGAACATGTGATGATGTACCTGTTGGTTATCTATTCATGCGTTGGAATAATCTCTCTTTCGGTTACCAAGTCTATCCTTTTTCTGTTGTTGTGCTAAAATGCATTTCCATTCAGGATGCCGCCAACAAGGAACAACCCGCCTGAGCCACCGCCAATCACGGAGCTGTTGACTCAGATGACTCAGGTCGTGACGCGGATGGCCCAGTTCCAGGCTAATCATCACAACAACCAGAACGCTCCACGAGTCAGTATCAAGGAGTTTCTGAGTCTGGGGCCGAGAGCTTTCGTGGCAACACGCGAGCCTCTGTATGCTGATGACTGGATCCGTGAGATGGCCAATGCTCTGAACATTGCTCACGTTGCTGAGGAAGACAAGCTCAAGTATGCCTCCTACCTACTGAAGGGTCAGGCAGCTACTTGGTGGGAGAACTACCAGACCATGAGAGCTGGCTACCCAATCACCTGGGGTTGTTTCAAGGAAGCTTTCCTGAAGCACCACATCCCAGATGGTCTCATGGAAAGGATGCGTGAAGAGTTTTGCTCTCTCAAGCAGGGCAAGCTGGACGTCATTGGCTATCAGAGTGAGTTCAATCGCCTCGCTCGATACGCTGGTGATGAGGTGTCCACTGACGCTAAGAAGATGGCAAGGTTCCGCAGAGGTTTTAACCCGGAACTCAAGTACGCCCTCACCAACATCAAGGCCAAAAACTTCGAGGAGCTCTTTAACACCGCGCTCAATGAAGAAAATGGGCGCAAGGCGTTCGAGGAGTCTCGAAAGCACTCGCGTGAGGGTGGTTCCTCCTCCAACATGACCACCCCTCCGCAGAAGCGCCGCATCTGGGTGCCAAATGGTGCTGTCACTAGGGCTACATATGCCCAAGCTTCTCCAGGCTTTGCTCCCCGCCCACCCAACCCAGCTCACATGCAAGGTCACAGGTTTTCAATGGGGCAGCCAAGGCCAGATACTCCTCGTGTCGTCACTTGCTACAAGTGCAAGCAGACGGGGCACTACGCTGACAAGTGCACTCAAAGGCAGCTACCTCCACCACCACCTCGTCCCAACACAAACCAGGCAATGGTGCATGCTCCCCCGGCAAAAGCCTTCAACTCCAACAACAGGCCTGTCGGGAGGACCGCAAGGGTGAATCATGTCAAGGTCGACAAACTGAGGAAGCTCCTGACGTCGTTCTCGGTACATTCCCCGTAAACTCTAACCCAGCTAAAGTGTTGTTTGATACCGGGGCATCGCATTCTTTCGTGTCAAAGATCTTTGCGACAGCAGTTAAAATCCCCTTTGTTGGTTTGGGTTCCCCGCTAGTAGTAAACTCCCCTGGAGCAACTATGCAAACTTCCAAGATCAGTCATGAAAATCAGATCCTAATTGGAGGTCACATATTCCTTGCTTCTCTCATACTGCTTGGCAATTCTGACATTGATGTCATTCTTGGTATGGATTGGTTGAAGGCCAATAAAGATACGATTGACTGTGCCCAGAAGTCAATAACTCTGTTCCACCCTTCTGGCCAGATAGTCTATTCTCCAAATGAATCAAGTTCTGTTTGGCTTTACACCCTCGATGCTAAACCTCTATCTCTACTTGAAAATGTTCCGGTGGTTTGTGAATTCCCTGACGTATTTCCAGAAGAGTTGCCAGGGATGCCTCCGGACAGAGCAGTTGAGTTCGTGATCGAGCTTGAACCAGGTACTGCTCCAATCTCTAAGCATCCATACAAGATAGCTCCTCCTGAACTGAAATTGTTGAAGGAGCAAATCGATATGTACATGGAAAAAGGTTACATTCAACCTAGTTCCTCGGCTTGGGGTTGCCCAACTCTGTTCGTTGCGAAGAAGGATCAAACAAAGAGACTCGTTGTTGACTATCGTCCTCTTAACGAGAAAACCATCAAAAACAAGTATCCAATTCATCGTATCGATGATCTTTTTGATCAACTTGCTGGAGCCTCAATATTCTCCAAGTTGGACTTGAGAATGGGTTACCATCAAATAAAGATCAGAAAGGAAGATATTCCAAAAACAGCTTTCACCACTCGGTACGGTCTATATGAATACACCGTCATGTCCTTTGGTCTCACCAATGCACCGGCGACATTCTCTCGACTCATGAATTCTGTCTTCCATGAATACCTCGACAAGTTCGTTGTGGTATATCTCGATGACATTCTTGTCTATTCAAAATCTGAGGAAGAGCATGAAGAACATCTTCGTCTCACTCTCATGAAACTTCGCGAGCATCGTCTATATGCCAAATTCTCCAAATGTGAGTTCTGGATTCCAGAAGTTGCTTACCTTGGTCATGTCATCTCAGCCAAGGGCATAGCCATTGATCCAGAAAAGGTTAAAGCAATTGTTGATTGGAAACCTCCTAAGACGGTGAAGCAAGTCAGAAGTTTTCTTGGCTTGGCTAGCTATTGCCGTCGTTTCGTCCAAAACTTTTCCAAGATTGCCAAACCTCTCACTGATCTCACAAAGAAGGACAAGAAGTTCGTTTGGTCTCCACAATGTGATGAAAGTTTCAATCTCCTGAAGACTAAACTCACTTCTACACCAGTTCTGGTTGGCCCAGATACTACCAAACCTTTCCAGATATTCTGCGATGCATCTCTCCAAGGTCTAGGTGCAGTTCTTATGCAAGACCGTCAAGTTGTGGCTTATGCTTCACGTCAGTTGAATGCACATGAGCAAAATTATCCCACACATGACATAGAACTTGCAGCAGTTGTGTTTGCCCTCAAGAAATGGAGACAATACTTGTTGGGTAATCGCACTGAAATCTTTTCCGATCATAAGAGTCTGAAATACATCTTCACTCAACCAGATCTAAACCTCAGGGAAAGGAGATGGATTGAAAAGATTAAAGACTTTGATCTCACCATTTCTTACACTCCAGGCAAGGCTAATGTTATGGCCGATGCTCTCAGTCGCAAGTCGTATTGCAATAATCTCATGATCATGGAAAGCCAACCTCCTCTTCATGAAGAATTCCAGAAGCTGAACCTTGGTCTTGTTTCTCAAGGTTATCTTGCAAACTTGACAGCCAGTCCAACTCTCGAGGACAAGATTCGTTCTGAACAACTTCGTGATGCTGAAATCAAGAAGATGGTAGAACACATCAAAGAAGGCAAGGATAAATTTAAGTCCTTCTCAATTGATGACAAAGGAACTGTGTTCTTCGAAGGACGCATTGCAGTTCCTCAAGTTCAAAGTCTCAAAGAGATCATTCTCAAGGAGGCTCATGAAACTCCTCTCTCCATCCACCCTGGAAGTACAAAGATGTACCAGGATCTTAAGACGCTGTATTGGTGGCCTGGCATGAAACGTGAAATTGCTCAATACGTTTCTCAATGCGACGTTTGTCAACGTGTTAAGGCAGTCCATCAGAAAACAGCCGGTCTACTCCAACCTCTGAAAATTCCTGAGTGGAAGTGGGACATGATTGAAATGGACTTCGTCACTGGTTTTCCAAAGTCCAAGAGGGGCAACGATGCAATCTTCGTTGTCATTGATCGTCTCACTAAAGTAGCTCACTTCTTTGCTGTCAAAGAAACAATCTCAGCTAGCCAGTTAGCAGAGCTCTACAAAGCAAAGATTGTTCCTCTTCATGGTGTTCCATTGGAAATAAGCTCAGACCGTGGAAGCATATTCACTTCTCATTTCTGGAAAAGCTTTCAAGAAGCATTGGGCACCAAACTTCTGTTCAGCACAGCTTATCACCCTCAGTCTCAGGGGCAAGTCGAAAGAGTCAATCAGATTCTCGAGGATATGCTCAGAGCATGTGGTCTCTCCTTTGGCATGAAATGGGAGGATTGCCTTCCATATGCTGAATTCTCCTACAACAACAGCTTCCATGCAAGCCTAGGCATGGCACCATTTGAAGCTCTCTATGGCCGCCGATGCAGGAGTCCAATCAATTGGTCTGGAGCTGGTGAACATTCTCTCTTAGGCCCTGACATTGTTAAGGAAGCCGAGGAGAAAGTTCGCATCATTCGTGACAATCTCAAGATTGCTCAGTCTCGTCAGAAAAGCTACTATGACAGCAAGCACAGGGATATGATCTATGCACCTGGTGACAAAGCATATCTCCGTGTAACTCCCCTCAGAGGCACTCATCATTTTGGTGTGAAAGGAAAGATGGCACCAAGATACATCGGTCCTTTCAACATTCTCTCAAGGCGTGCAGAAAATGCCTATCGTCTTGAACTTCCAGAAAAGCTATCCAAGGTGCACGATGTGTTTCACGTGTCACAACTCAAGAGGTGTTTCAAAGATCCAGATCGTGCAGTTGATCATGATTCGATTGAACTGCAAGAAGATTTATCTTATGAGGAGCACCCTGTTCGTATTCTCGATGAGACCGAGCGTAAGACTCGCAACAAGAGCACCAAGTTCTTGAAAGTGCAGTAGTCGCATCATTCCGATAAAGAGGCAACGTGGGAGACCGAAGAGGATCTTCGCAAGAAGTATCCGGACCTTTTCTCTTCTCAGTAAGGAATCTCGGGGCGCGATTCCTTCAAGGGGGGCGTTTTGTAACATCCCAAGTATGAAAAACCACCCCTAGCATGTTTGATTCTTGTTTAATTAAAGTTTTGCATCATGTGATCATACTCATTGAATTGTTTGCATTTGTTTTGCATCTGTTTTCCTTTTGGTTTGCATCAGTTTTTATTTGTTTTCACAATTGAAATTCAAACCAATATTCAAACCTTTGTTTCATACTTGTTATGTTACAATCTTTTTCAAATAAAAAGTTCAACTCAAAACCTCAATTGTTTCCAATTAATTCATAAGGTTCAACTATTAAAAATGGTGGCTTTTAATCAATCACTTAATTCAAATGTTATTCAAAATTCAAATCAAATCACAAACAACACCAAGTTGAAATTATGAAAATTACCAAAACATGCTAATCTTTTGTTTCCATTTTTTTAAAACCAAAGGTTCATGCCATTTAAATCTTGTTTCAAATATTTCATTTAATAATCAAAATCATCCAAATTTGAATTAATTTACAAACAGCAAGTTATTTTGAATTTTTTTGGAAAACAGACCTTGACAAGTGGTTGCTATTGAACTAATCAACTAACAAGAATTTTCCCTAATTTTTTTTTCTACCCCAAAACCCTTTTTATTTCTTCCTATTTCCATTTCAGCAAAAAAAAATATAAGCAGAACAAAAAAAAAGGAAAAACGCAGAGGAGGGGAGCCAGCACGCAGGCCCAGCCCATTTTCCTTCCCCGCACGGCCTGGTACCGTTTCGCTCTCCCCCCTCGCCTTTCTTCTCGCGGTACGGCGCGCATCCGCCGTAGCCACGTTGGCGTACGGCGGAGCAGACGGCCCGCAGCGCCTGCACACCCCTATAAAACCTAGCCTAGGCCCCCCGAGCAGCCCTAGCACCTACCTCCCTCGCGCCGCCGTCGATCTCCCTCTCACTGCCCCGATTTTCCTCCTCTCTGCAACCACCCCCACCTCACCGGAGCGCCGCCGTCTGAATCCACCATGACCACCGCCACCTCGGTGCGCCACCTTCCCACGTAGCCACGGAAACCGAGTCGCCGTGCTTCCCTCGTGTTGTTCGACACCTCCTCGAGCCCGGAGACGCTCTCCATCGCCGCCGCCAAGCTCGTCGCTGTCGCCGCCGTTCTGCCCCGAGCCGCGGCTACGACTACATCGCCGGTGAGCACCACCGTGCCCTCCAACTCCCCTCTGTTCTCTCTGAATCGCAACACGGGCACGCACGCATCCGCTAGCACCCAGCACACACACGATCCCAGCAGCAGCCAGCACCGCGGCAGCTCGTCGCCGGCGTCGTTTCTCTGTCGAGGTTCAGATAAGCGCGCGCGCAGAAATTCAGCTAATCGATAACTGAACGTTATCCTGTCAGCGTCGCGTATACTGTCAGAAACGAACGCACACCGCAGTGGCAGCACTGCTCCCTCGCGAGCGCGGAGGCCAGGGTTCGAGTCCCCTCTCCCGCAGGAAAAACCCAATCTTTTTCGCGCACAGCTGACAGGCAGGGCCCACCCGTCAGCGGCCTGTGCTGCCACGCGTGCATCCACGCGGGCCACAGCGCTCAGGGCCCCTCTGTCAGTGGCTAGGGCTAGCCACTGCAGAGTGCAATTGTTTTTTTCAGCCTTTCTCTTTTTCAAAACAGGTCCTTTTAATCACAGATTGGTCCTCAAATTTAAATTGCTAATAACTTTTATTTTATAAATCCAAATAATAAAAGTAAAATATGTTTGTTGAACCAAATTTAATTATCTATCTATTCAAACCATTTGTATTCTGTTTTGACTAATTCAAATGCATCCAAATTTCAAATTCAAACAGTTCATTTGAAATTTGATAAATTACATAACTAATTCTCACTTAATCCAAATAACATAAATAAAATATGTTTTCCATGCCATTTTGAACCATCTTTTCAAATATAAATTTTGTTTCATGATTTGAATAATTAAAATTGCTTAAATAATTTAAACCTTGTTTAAATCATTTAAATTTGCTAAATTCATAACTTGCTCAAATTAAATTATTTTTGAGCATGCAAAATATGTTTTCAAACCAGAAAAACATAACCTTTCCAAATATGAATTTTATTTAATGTTTTGAACAAATAAAATTCAATTAATATTCATGCTTGAATTAAATTCAATTAAAACTTGTTTAATCTTGTTTAATTATAATTAAATCATTGTAATTCCTTTTTCAATGATTGAAACATGTAATCCACCTAAAATTTTATGTTCTTTTCAAATATGAACTTTTTATTTGTTTTGAACAATTTAAATTGCTGAAAACAACAAATGATTGTGTAACACCTTTAAGTAGCCAAAATTCCCTAACTCAATAAATAAATTTCTAAACTTGGTAAACCTTATTTTAAATTGTTTCTATTGTTGTTATTTTTCTGTTTTCCTCATCCATGCATCATACTAATCCACTTTCACCTGTTGGTTAATTGGAAAACAATTGTTTCCACCATAATTCATGGGCTTTTCATATGCAACTCAAATTGCATATGGGTCCATTTAATCATGTTGTTACCATGTCAACTAGTTTATTTTGATGCATCCATTAAATTGACATGCATCATCCCATGATTGTGCATTATGCCATGTTATTGATTGTTTGTTCTCTGCGTTGTTTGTTTGCTTCTTCTCGAATAGACGACGACGTTGAGACAGACGATACTTACGACACCCCTTCTGAGGATCTAGCTCAGTACCAGGCTGCTGAGTTTGCAGGCAAGTATTCACTCACATGAACCATTGTGTTCCTTTCAACATTGGATACCGATACTTTCCGTTGTCTATTCTGCTAGCCATATGAATAGTTGCTTCTGTTATGAACCTCTCACATGTTATCCCTTAACCATTATATAGCCTCACCTCCACACCTATCACCCCATTGCTTGTTGCCGTGTCTTACTAGCATGCTTAGGGTTGTTTTGCTCGAGTCTGTTACCCGTTACTTTCTGTTATTTTATTTCTTTTATGTTCTGGGGCTCGATGTTAAACAACAACCTGTTAATTTTGGGTAATAATAACTTGCTGATAAGGCACCGGCAGGAGGCCCGGCGTGGTTTTGAGGCCTGCTAGTGTCGACCCTAATTAGGAAAAGGGTCTTGTCTACTGATCCATGATGAGCGCACTATACGCATGTGGGAAGCGTGTATGGGCGCCCCCTCAATTTGATTCGATTCGCATCTCGTCCAAATCGCCACACTTAGTTCGGGCTTTCCATTTGATGCACTCATATGCAGGTACGAACCCGAGGCCAGGGTGGAACTTTTGTAGTCGGCATTTAGGGCGGCGTGGTCTTCCAGTGCTATGAGGGTCCCCCTTTTCTTCGTGGGGGCTCGATTAGCCGCGCACGCACAGCACGTGGTTCTTTGGGCTTGATGCGAAGAAGAGTTGAGTTGTGTAGAGTGCCTCGCTTGGTGGGTTTGATTCCCATCTGGCGGGATATTCTTACGTGTACGGCCAAATTGGTGCACCCCTGCAGGGATAAATCTTCTCGAGAAGCCGTGTTTTCCGCGGTTATGGATGACTTGGTGAAAGTACTGGCTAACAAGTACTCAGAACAACTTACACCTAACTAATGATAACTTGACTAGTAATAGCTTTATTGCCACAATAACTTGACCCATCATTAATCCAACTGTGTGAGTTATCCTCGGATTGCTTCTTTGGATAAGGGGCGAGATCCAGGATGGGTTTGTTTGGAGTTAGTTATAGTTGGTTACGATACGCTATCTTATCTTCTTTCTGTTAGCCGGAAGTTGTATCATGTTCTGTAGTTGGTTAGTGCAGCCAGCTACCGCATCTTTTGTATCCCCTTTCTTCCGTTGAACCCAAAGCATCTGTGCTTGGTGTTGACGGGTTACACTTTGGTGAACTGTGAGTCTTGCTTGCCAGTACGTTTATGTACTGACCCCTTTGGGGCTGTGGTTTCCGCAGACTACGCTTACGAGGATCCCCGTGACGGCTACTACGTGGAGTTTGACGAGGCTGCTGACGAGTAGATAGCGTACCTAGGCAGGATCCGAGACATCGTGGATGGGCTCCTTCTTCTTTTCATTCCCGGCTTCTTAAGCCTATTTGGATTTGTCTGTACTCAGACCCCTTGAATGCTTCCGCTGAGATGTAATGATGTTATGTTGGGACATGTGTCCTCTGGATGATTGTATTTGCTATCTCTGCTCTAGTGAGAGCTATTTGCAACTTATTTCCATCTTTTGTGTCCTAGAGATATGTTGTGTTATCATTCTGTTAAACGCCGTTGACGTACCATGTGTGTATGGTATGAAGTACGTCAATGGTAGTATCCTGATTTCTATGGGATGGTTTACGTAGACGATGAACAGTAGGGGTTGGTTGTCACACATACGTGTGTTGGCCTACTCGTAAGAGATGCGGGTGCCGGTAAGCCCCGTAATCCAATCAACTACTGTTCAACGGAACTGCGAGTATCCTCTAGAAGTCCGGGTGCGACAAATGGTATCAGAGCCTGTCTGCCTGTAGGATCCCTTTTACTGGTCGCAGTTGAGTCTAGAAACTATTTTGTAGCTATATAGGAAAAATGAAACGTGAGAGTAGGAATTCTGCCATTTTATTTCTTTCCCCACCCACACTCCCTTTTTTCTGGTAAGGAAGTGCAACGTTGTTTTCTCTTCTCACCTAAACTTTCAAGTTAGGATTTCACGAATCCTGGTTTCTCTAGGATAGTTATATCTACTAGACCATAGAAATGGAGGTGGTTGTGACATGATTTATCATGTTGCCTACTCATGATTGAGAACGGAGGCGTGTAAGCCCCGGAAGCAAATCCTCTATTCCTTAAGTAGTAGATATTGATCCTTTAGAAGCCCGGATGGGTTATCCGTAGTACCTCAGGAGTTTTGGTCTCGTGTTTCCCGTTGTTGCTTCGATATCCTGTTCTTCTCAACATCCTTTTCGTCCGTTGAAACCTTGTTGTTGCTTTCCACTTCAGTTCTCTACCGGCGTCTAATCAAAAAATTCCCCGATCATCTGCAGATGGATCTCAGGTTTTACCCGCAGGTGGTTCGGATGACTCGTTGCGAGAGCACTGCCGGTTATCCGGAGATGCTCAGAGACATGGTCACTTATCTGGGGTTCCGTTGGGCACCAGAGTACCAGGTCTACGAGCAGCAGCGAGAGTTTGACCAGACCTACTACCAGGCTATCGTCTACATTCTGTCAGATGATGGCATGAGCGTTGTCCACCGCTACGAGGCAGTAGGTTCCACAGTGGATATGGCCGTGCAGCAGGCAGCTTATGTGAGTCTCACCGTCCTTCGTGCTGACTACTGGGGGTTTGACGACTCTATCTATCGCCACATCCCCCGTGGTTACATCACTTCGGAGGGAGCTCACTTCACTCTCTACGACAACTTGGATGTCTACGAGCATGATAACTCCAGGCTGCACACCACCGCTCAGTTTGTGAGGCACAGTGATGCAGTTGCCAACACACTATCTCAGGAGTTGGCCTCAGTCAGAGAGCAGCTCTACCTTGATTTGACTCGTCTGGCGACGTACACCACAGACTTTGTTGGAGACGAGCGCTTTGCACGTTTCGATCAGCCAGTTGGTCGTCGTCTACCAGATGCTGGAGGTTACGAGCCGATCAGAGGTCCACTCCTCAACCTCGGTGCTGGTTACACTGGGATTCCTCGCTTTGGAGCACAGGGAGTCGACGCTATGTACTTCACCACACCTAGAGTCGCGCTCAGACCACGTCAGATCTATGTGGATCGTCGTTCTACCTACTTTCGTGGGCGTGCTCCTCACCGTACCTCACGTCGTACTACTCACCGCCGTCCTGCGTGATGAGCATGGGAGTACCGATGTATCCATTCTTAGCTATGTTTAGTTATCCTTTGGCTTTCGAACCATTTATGGTGTGTTGGATATTATGATGTATTTGAACATGTGATGATGTACCTGTTGGTTATCTATTCATGCGTCGGAATAATCTCTCTTTCGGTTACCAAGTCTATCCTTTTTCTGTTGTTGTGCTAAAATGCATTTCCATTCAGGATGCCGCCAACAAGGAACAACCCGCCTGAGCCACCGCCAATCACGGAGCTGTTGACTCAGATGACTCAGGTCGTGACGCAGATGGCCCAGTTCCAGGCTAATCATCACAACAACCAGAACGCTCCACGAGTCAGTATCAAGGAGTTTCTGAGTCTGGGGCCGAGAGCTTTCGTGGCAACACGCGAGCCTCTGGATGCTGATGACTGGATCCGTGAGATGGCCAAGGCTCTGAACATTGCTCACGTTGCTGAGGAAGACAAGGTCAAGTATGCCTCCTACCTACTGAAGGGTCAGGCAGCTACTTGGTGGGAGAACTACCAGACCATGAGAGCTGGCTACCCAATCACCTGGGGTTGTTTCAAGGAAGCTTTCCTGAAGCACCACATCCCAGATGGTCTCATGGAAAGGATGCGTGAAGAGTTTTGCTCTCTCAAGCAGGGCAAGCTGGACGTCATTGGCTATCAGAGTGAGTTCAATCGCCTCGCTCGATACGCTGGTGATGAGGTGTCCACTGAGGCTAAGAAGATGGCAAGGTTCCGCAGAGTTTTTAACCCGGAACTCAAGTACGCCCTCACCAACATCAAGGCCAAAGACTTCGAGGAGCTCGTTAACACCGCGCTCAATGAAGAAAATGGGCGCAAGGCGTTCGAGGAGTCTCGAAAGCACTCGCGTGAGGGTGGTTCCTCCTCCAACATGACCACCCCTCCGCAGAAGCGCCGCATCTGGGTGCCAAATGGTGCTATCACTAGGGCTCCATATGCCCAAGCTTCTCCAGTCTTTGCTCCCCGCCCACCCAACCCAGCTCACATGCAAGGTCACAGGTTTTCAATGGGGCAGCCAAGGCCAGATACTCCTCGTGTCGTCACTTGCTACAAGTGCAAGCAGACGGGGCACTACGCTGACAAGTGCACTCAGAGGCAGCTACCTCCACCACCACCTCGTCCCAACACAAACCAGGCAATGGTGCGTGCTCCCCCGGCAAAAGCCTTCAACTCCAACAACTGGCCTGTCGGGAGGACCGCAAGGGTGAATCATGTCAAGGTCGACAAACTGAGGAAGCTCCTGACGTCGTTCTCGGTACATTCCCCGTAAACTCTAACCCAGCTAAAGTGTTGTTTGATACCGGGGCATCGCATTCTTTCGTGTCAAAGATCTTTGCGACAGCAGTTAAAATCCCCTTTGTTGGTTTGGGTTCCCCGCTAGTAGTAAACTCCCCTGGAGCAACTATGCAAACTTCCAAGATCAGTCATGAAAATCAGATCCTAATTGGAGGTCACATATTCCTTGCTTCTCTCATACTGCTTGGCAATTCTGACATTGATGTCATTCTTGGTATGGATTGGTTGAAGGCCAATAAAGATACGATTGACTGTGCCCAGAAGTCAATAACTCTGTTCCACCCTTCTGGCCAGATAGTCTATTCTCCAAATGAATCAAGTTCTGTTTGGCTTTACACCCTCGATGCTAAACCTCTATCTCTACTTGAAAATGTTCCGGTGGTTTGTGAATTCCCTGACGTATTTCCAGAAGAGTTGCCAGGGATGCCTCCGGACAGAGCAGTTGAGTTCGTGATTGAGCTTGAACCAGGTACTGCTCCAATCTCTAAGCATCCATACAAGATAGCTCCTCCTGAACTGAAATTGTTGAAGGAGCAAATCGATATGTACATGGAAAAAGGTTACATTCAACCTAGTTCCTCGGCTTGGGGTTGCCCAACTCTGTTCGTTGCGAAGAAGGATCAAACAAAGAGACTCGTTGTTGACTATCGTCCTCTTAACGAGAAAACCATCAAAAACAAGTATCCAATTCATCGTATTGATGATCTTTTTGATCAACTTGTTGGAGCCTCAATATTCTCCAAGTTGGACTTGAGAATGGGTTACCATCAAATAAAGATCCGAAAGGAAGATATTCCAAAAACAGCTTTCACCACTCGGTACGGTCTATATGAATACACCGTCATGTCCTTTGGTCTCACCAATGCACCGGCGACATTCTCTCGACTCATGAATTCTGTCTTCCATGAATACCTCGACAAGTTCGTTGTGGTATATCTCGATGACATTCTTGTCTATTCAAAATCTGAGGAAGAGCATGAAGAACATCTTCGTCTCACTCTCATGAAACTTCGCGAGCATCATCTATATGCCAAATTCTCCAAATGTGAGTTCTGGATTCCAGAAGTTGCTTACCTTGGTCATGTCATCTCAGCCAAGGGCATAGCCATTGATCCAGAAAAGGTTAAAGCAATTGTTGATTGGAAACCTCCTAAGACGGTGAAGCAAGTCAGAAGTTTTCTTGGCTTGGCTAGCTATTGCCGTCGTTTCGTCCAAAACTTTTCCAAGATTGCCAAACCTCTCACTGATCTCACAAAGAAGGACAAGAAGTTCGTTTGGTCTCCACTATGTGATGAAAGTTTCAATCTCCTGAAGACTAAACTCACTTCTACACCAGTTCTGGTTGGCCCAGATACTACCAAACCTTTCCAGATATTCTGCGATGCATCTCTCCAAGGTCTAGGTGCAGTTCTTATGCAAGACCGTCAAGTTGTGGCTTATGCTTCACGTCAGTTGAATGCACATGAGCAAAATTATCCCACACATGACCTAGAACTTGCAGCAGTTGTGTTTGCCCTCAAGAAATGGAGACAATACTTGTTGGGTAATCGCACTGAAATCTTTTCCGATCATAAGAGTCTGAAATACATCTTCACTCAACCAGATCTAAACCTCAGGGAAAGGAGATGGAGTGAAAAGATTAAAGACTTTGATCTCACCATTTCTTACACTCCAGGCAAGGCTAATGTTATGGCCGATGCTCTCAGTCGCAAGTCGTATTGCAATAATCTCATGATCATGGAAATCCAACCTCCTCTTCATGAAGAATTCCAGAAGCTGAACCTTGGTCTTGTTTCTCAAGGTTATCTTGCAAACTTGATAGCCAGTCCAACTCTCGAGGACAAGATTCGTTCTGAACAACTTCGTGATGCTGAAATCAAGAAGATGGTAGAACACATCAAAGAAGGCAAGGATAAATTTAAGTCCTTCTCAATTGATGACAAAGGAACTGTGTTCTTCGAAGGACGCATTGCAGTTCCTCAAGTTCAAAGTCTCAAAGAGATCATTCTCAAGGAGGCTCATGAAACTCCTCTCTCCATCCACCCTGGAAGTACAAAGACGTACCAGGATCTTAAGACGCTGTATTGGTGGCCTGGCATGAAACGTGAAATTGCTCAATACGTTTCTGAATGCGACGTTTGTCAACGTGTTAAGGCAGTCCATCAGAAAACAGCCGGTCTACTCCAACCTCTGAAAATTCCTGAGTGGAAGTGGGACATGATTGAAATGGACTTCGTCACTGGTTTTCCAAAGTCCAAGAGGGGCAACGATGCAATCTTCGTTGTCATTGATCGTCCCACTAAAGTAGCTCACTTCTTTGCTGTCAAAGAAACAATCTCAGCTAGCCAGTTAGCAGAGCTCTACAAAGCAAAGATTGTTCCTCTTCATGGTGTTCCATTGGAAATAAGCTCAGACCGTGGAAGCATATTCACTTCTCATTTCTGGAAAAGCTTTCAAGAAGCATTGGGCACCAAACTTCTGTTCAGCACAGCTTATCACCCTCAGTCTCAGGGGCAAGTCGAAAGAGTCAATCAGATTCTCGAGGATATGCTCAGAGCATGTGGTCTCTCCTTTGGCATGAAATGGGAGGATTGCCTTCCATATGCTGAATTCTCCTACAACAACAGCTTCCAGGCAAGCCTAGGCATGGCACCATTTGAAGCTCTCTATGGCCGCCGATGCAGGAGTCCAATCAATTGGTCTGGAGCTGGTGAACATTCACTCTTAGGCCCTGACATTGTTAAGGAAGCCGAGGAGAAAGTTCGCATCATTCGTGACAATCTCAAGATTGCTCAGTCTCGTCAGAAAAGTTACTATGACAGCAAGCACAGGGATATGATGTATGCACCTGGTGACAAAGCATATCTCCGTGTAACTCCCCTCAGAGGCACTCATCATTTTGGTGTGAAAGGAAAGCTGGCACCAAGATACATCGGTCCTTTCAACATTCTCTCAAGGCGTGCAGAAAATACCTATCGTCTTGAACTTCCAGAAAAGCTATCCAAGGTGCACGATGTGTTTCACGTGTCACAACTCAAGAGGTGTTTCAAAGATCCAGATCGTACAGTTGATCATGATTCGATTGAACTGCAAGAAGATTTATCTTATGAGGAGCACCCTGTTCGTATTCTCGATGAGACCGAGCGTAAGACTCGCAACAAGAGCACCAAGTTCTTGAAAGTGCAGTGGTCGCATCTTTCCGATAAAGAGGCAACGTGGGAGACCGAAGAGGATCTTCGCAAGAAGTATCTGGACCTTTTCTCTTCTCAGTAAGGAATCTCGGGGCGCGATTCCTTCAAGGGGGGCGTTTTGTAACATCCCAAGTATGAAAAACCACCCCTAGCATGTTTGATTCTTGTTTAATTAAAGTTTTGCATCATGTCATCATACTCATTGAATTGTTTGCATTTGTTTTGCATCTGTTTTCCTTTTGGTTTGCATCTGTTTTTATTTGTTTTCACAATTGAAATTCAAACCAATATTCAAACCTTTGTTTCATACTTGTTATGTTACAATCTTTTTCAAATAAAAAGTTCAACTCAAAACCTCAATTGTTTCCAATTAATTCATAAGGTTCAACTATTAAAAATGGTGGCTTTTAATCAATCACTTAATTCAAATGTTATTCAAAATTCAAATCAAATCACAAACAGCACCAAGTTGAAATTATGAAAATTACCAAAACATGCTAATCTTTTGTTTCCATTTTTTTAAAACCAAAGGTTCATGCCATTTAAATCTTGTTTCAAATATTTCATTTAATAATCAAAATCATCCAAATTTGAATTAATTTACAAACATCAAGTTATTTTGATTTTTTTTGGAAAACAGACCTTGACAAGTGGTTGCTATTGAACTAATCAACTAACAAGAATTTTCCCTAATTTTTTTTTCTACCCCAAAACCCTTTTTATTTCTTCCTATTTCCATTTCAGCAAAAAAAAAATATAAGCAGAACAAAAAAAAAAGAAAAAACGCAGAGGAGGGGAGCCAGCACGCAGGCCCAGCCCATTTTGCTTCCCCGCACGGCCTGGTACCGTTTCGCTCTCCCCCTCGCCTTTCTTCTCGCGGTACGGCGCGCATCCGCCGTAGCCACGTTGGCGTACGGCGGAGCAGACGGCCCGCAGCGCCTGCACACCCCTATAAAACCTAGCCTAGGCCCCCCGAGCAGCCCTAGCACCTACCTCCCTCGCGCCGTCGTCGATCTCCCTCTCACTGCCCCGATTTTCCTCCTCTCTGCAACCACCCCCACCTCACCGGAGCGCCGCCGTCTGAATCCACCATGACCACAGGTGCTCCCTGTGATTTAAACAATTTTTTAAAAGTTCAAAAAATCTGTAAAAAAACAGATGCATATGTAATGCAAATCTAATACGTGGCGAGTGGTTTTCATGACGAATTTGTATTTATGGTGGCTATACGAAAAAAGACAAATTGTCATTGCTACAGTACTGCTATGTAGCAGTGTATATACGTCACAGATTTGTCTTACACAGGTCAAATGAAAAATTGTTTCTTCACAATTTTTGTACTATTACATAATGCATGTATACGAGGGTCTCTATTTTTCAACATGTTAGGGCATCTCCAGTCGTTGCGCCCCCCCAGGACGTAAAAACCCTCGCTTTTTTAGCGCCGCGGCGCGAAACGGCGCTATTCTCGGAACTGGGGGGGCGCGTTTCCCAGCCGTGAACCCAGGCCGCCCCCCAGCGGCGACTCGGCCAAATTTGGGCAATCAAAAAAAATCCCACCAAATAAATAGAGTTTTGCCACACAAATAAATAGAGTTTGGCCACACAAATAAATAGTTCAACAATTTAAAAAAAAAAGAACACTAGTCATCGTCCTCAACATTGCCATTCCCCTTTCGCGCCCACAAATGCTGCACCAGGTGCTCCTGCAGAGCATGATGTGTTGCAGGGTGTCGAATCTCCTGTCGCTTGGTGAGGAAGTCTGTCCATGATGCCGGCACCTGGTGATCAACATCTGCAAGAGGGCCCTGCCGGTAGTATGGTGTGCTTGTCTCACTGTCAGGCACCGGGTCATCCCGCTCACTCTCAATGATCATGTTGTGCAAGATCACACAACACTGCATCACCTCCCACATGTTGGACTTCGACCAAGTCATAGCTGGGTACCGGACAACAGCGAATCGAGATTGCAGCGCACCAAATGCCCGCTCAACATCCTTCCTGCAAGCCTCCTGGCACTTGGTAAACCAAGCTTTTGCGCTTCCTGGGATAGGGTTGGAGATGCTCTTCACAAATGTTGCCCACTTCGGGTAGATGCCATCTGCAAGATAGTACCCCTTTGTATACTGATGTCCATTGATCTCATAGTTCACAGGGGGGGCATGGCCTTCGACAAGATCGGCAAAGACATTCGAGCACTGCAAGACATTGAGGTCGTTGTGACTTCCAGGCATACCAAAGAATGAATGCCAAATCCATAGATCGTACGAAGCCACGGCCTCGAGAACCACCGAGCACTCTCCCTCCTTTCCCTTGTACATCCCCTGCCAGTCAAATGGGCAGTTCTTCCATGTCCAGTGCATGCAGTCGATACTGCCAAGCATCCCCGGAAACCCTCTTGCTTCATTCTCTGCGAGGAGACGAGCAGTGTCTTGCGCATTGGGTGATCGCAGGTATGTTGGGCCAAAAACTGCAACCACTGCCCGGCAGAACTTGTTCAAGCACTCGAGGGCTGTGGACTCGCTCATGCGCAGGTAGTCATCTTGTGCATCTGCGGGAGCACCGTATGCAAGCAACCTCATGGCCATCGTGCACTTCTGGATAGAGGTAAACCCTACCGTGCCGGTGCAGTCCTTCTTCAACTTGAAGTAGGTGTCGAACTCCCGGATGGCATGCATGATGTTGAGGAAGAGCGTGCGTTTCATCCTGAAACGACGCCGGAACACCTTCTCGTCGTTGGTGGGATCCTCGGCGAAGTAGTCGGAGTAGAGGATGCAGTAGCCCTCGTACCGCTGTCTCGGCCTGCTCTTGCGGCGACAAGGCTTCGATCCAGTGCGGCGCGGCGCGGCGTCCTGGGCCTGCAATCTGGCCAGGCAGCTCAGGACGAGCAGGTGCTCCTCGTCGTCGATGGCAGCATGGTCTTCCTCGTCGAACAGCTCGGCGAGCATCTCCTCGGCGTCGAAGTCCATGGCTCGGATACAGCGTCGAACACCTTGCGGGCGGGTGGACGCGGCTCACTGGGTACAACCTCCTCCGCGGCGGACACGCGAGCGAACGGCGGCGACGATGTGGAGCGCGGCCGGTGGTGGTTTGTCTCGTCGATCTTGTGCGATTGTGGCCGACAGCGGCGGCGTGGAGCGCGGCCGGTGGTGTGGCGACGGCGAGGCGGGCGAGCAGAAAAGACGAGTCGGGGGGTGGGGAAAGTGGGCAAATAGCGCTCCACTCGCCGACAGCGCTGGCCCACGCGCACTTTTCCTTTCGCCGCCCCCCCAGGCCGAACCCAACGGGCTGGGTTCCGCCTGGGGGCAGCGGCGCTAATTTCCGCCGAAACGGCGCTTTTCAGGTCCTGGGGGGGGGGGGGGCGACTGGTGAAAAAACGACGGTATTCACGCCAAACGGCGCTATTTTGCGTCCTGGGGGGGCTCTGGGGGGGACGACTGGAGATGCCCTTAGCGAAGATTAATTGTGTCGTTTGGCGACCTGCACTTCTAGGGGTACGTCCCGTGCCAGATCATGTTAATCGCTCATGGCTTCCTGTCTCTTCAGATTAGCGACTCACGGAGCTTTCAAAAATAAATAATGGTGATCAAGTTCGTGCATGTGAGCAAGTGGCAATGTTGTTGCCCTAGTTGAATTTGAATCTCTTTACTGAAGCCTGGGCATTATTTCGTCCTACAAACATTGATACCATGCAGAAGATGTCTAGAAGAAAGTTCTTTGTAATTCCTAGTAATAGGAGTTGCTTTGTAATTTCTTGTATAGTTGATCCAAATCAGTGTATCTGTAACCGTTATGAGAGCAACTCTAGCAGTGCCTCTAAACGTCGAACTGAAAACTCGATTTTAAATTCGCGTTTTCCTTCATTTTTCCGGTTATGGGGCAGGGGATCGTAGCAGCACCCTTAAACGAAAACTAGAAATACTAGTTTATTCATTTTGTTGGAATAACACGAATGATTCCTCTCCATTCCTCGCCCATTTTGCAAACAACAATAAAATTATACATATAAAAGCACCTTACATCTACATAAGGCTTCATCTTCCTCACCTGGATCTTCATCTTTCTCGTATGCGGCACGGCCTTCAGTTGGAGGCGGCGGAGCGGCAGGAGGAGGAGGATGAGGAGCTTGAGCAGCTAGAGCCGACGGCGACCTGCTCGAACTGAGACGCGGCAATGGCTTCCCATTTTCGCTTCTTCCTCTGCGCCTCTTCGTCTGCGTGCAGGCCACCCTCCAGCTGCCTGGCATTGTGCGCGTCGAGGTGACGCTAGTAGCGGTGGCGCCTGATGGTCTCCCGGTGATGGTGGCAAAGGCTTTTCTAGATCCCAAGTTGAGCAGATCATCCTCCGTCTTGGAAAAAGTTAGCGGGCTGTTGCCGCTGTCATCTAAGCTGTCCTGGGACGGGCCAAGCACGAGGACGGTGCCCGGGAGACGTGCTGGGGCGGTGCAGGGCGTGGAAGGGGAGCAATTAGCTCCGTTGGCGCCGGCAGAGGTGTTCCTCTACGGCCCTATCACGCTACTGAGGCGGAGGCGGGGCTAAATATGGCGTGGAGTGGAGGAAATCGCTCGCCGGAGCTACGATGCGCAGCGAGCAATTGCGGCGGCGCGGTCTAGTGTTCGTGGAGCAACTGACCCGAGAACTGTCCGGGCTCCCGAGTCGTGTTCTCAGGCTGGCCCAACTTTACGGGTTCTGCTCGCGCGTGGAAACTTGACCCAACACCTAAAAGCGCCGGAATTTTTTCAGTTCCGGCCCTTATCTGCAGGTTGTTTCTAAAAAAGAACTAGACTAGCCTAGTTTATAAATCCATTTTGGAGGTCTATCTAAAGGAAATAGATGCTCTAAATATTGGTCTAGTATGGATAATCGGTGAAAGACCCACATCCGAGGCTTGGCTAGTAACCGAGGGATGAAAGGCTATGGCCGATCACAACTAAGAATGACGATGCACCAACTAAATTTAGCGATTTTATTGATCATCAAGGAGCTACATGGGATGTGGAAAGGTCGGATGGATTCTTTCTACCCATGGATGTTAAAGTAACTCGGGAGGATTGGCTAGAGGAGAGGCCAGCTTCGTCGAGCTCAGTGGATGAAGGAAAAGCATGGCTCAAGCTCTGGAAGATTTCTCCAAAGTTTGCATTTTCTTTTGGAGATTGTTAAATCACTCGCTACCTATGGGTGATATGCGGCTTCGTCGGAATTTGGCGACGACGACAACGTGTTCCATTTGAGGATAGGAAGACTTACGACAACACTTATTAATGGAGTGTAACATGACGCGTTATGTTCGGGTTCTCACGGAGGAGGAAACCACACTAGTGAAGAAGGGGCTTTTGCTCACTGGCGAGCACCCCTTTCGCCCGGCTCGGCCACCACCTGGTGCAGAAGACTGCATAGGTGGGGTCGGGGCGAGCAGGGCGCGTGGTGGAGGGGTCTTTTGCCCACGATTGAGCCACAAACCGGGGCTAAAGGCCCGCCACCAGCAGCTCGTGTCGTGGGGGGCTCTTTTGCCCCGGTTGGAGCCACCAACCAGGGTAAAAACCCTCCCACTATATAAACTCTGCCAGCCCTATCCTCTCCTCGTGCCACTCACTTTGGAGGACATATTCTAGTTGTGTGGTGTGTGCTCACTTTTTTTTCCTCCTATGCACATGAGGTGTTCGATGAAATGCCCGGGAGAATAACGCCATCTCAGCTCGCAGAAAACAAACAAGATTTAATTTGTCCAAGCCACGCTTAATTAAATAAGCTTTCTCGTCCTTCTTTGCTTCTCGGTCGAGGTACCGACTTTAACCTTTCATCTGTCGATGTAACATTGGTCATTTATCTATTAACGGCGTTCTGTAGCAGTTGTTAATTAATAATCATATAATGCAGATGAACCGGCAATGGATGTATGCTGACCGACGCTTTGCCGCGTTCATGAAAGGCGTGGGTTATTTTCTCGAGGTGGCCCAGGCAAACAAGCGGAAAAGTTTTATGTGTTGTCCATGTTGCTCCAAGATTATCACACCATAAACATGGTTTCTCCTGGAGTGTCACACCAAGTTCCTTTGTAAGAGCCTCAACCCAGATTAATTCCGCAGTAGCATTTGCTAGTGCCTTGTACTCAGCTTCAGTGCTTGAACGAGATGCAGTAGGTTGTTTTTGAGCACTCCAGGAAACAAGGTTCGGACCAAAGAAAATGGCAAACCCTCCCCTTGATCGTCTATCATCCAAATCACCTTCCCAATCAGCATCTGAAAAAGCACTAAGTAGTGTAGAAGAGGACCTCTGAAATCTCAATCCTATGGTTCTTGTACCCTGAATATATCTCAATATTCTCTTCACAACTGTCGAATGCACAGAGGTAGGAGCATGTAGAAACTGATAAACCTTGTAAACTTAAAATGAGAGATCAGGTCTTGTCAACGTTAAATACTGAAGTGCACCAACAACACTCCTATAATTAGAACTATCCTCAGGACCAAGTGGTGAACCATCACCAAGAGACATGCTCTCATTGCTAGGGAGAGGTGTAGGACATGATGCACAAGTGTTCATTCCAACTCGTTTTAATAAGTCAGTAGCATATTTTTCCTGATTAAGAAGCAAACCATCAGAGGATTTGTGAACTTCAAGTCCCAATAAGAAATGAAGATCACCTAGATCTTTAAGTGCAAATTCATTGCTCAAATTCTGCAGAAGGGCTGAAATTGCTGTATCCGATGAACTTGTTACAATTATATCATCAACATAGATCAAAAGAAACATAGAGATACCTGATTTGTCAAACAAGAACAAAGATGTATCTTCTTTGGAGGGTACAAATCCAAGTGTATGCTTTTACCGAGTCTAGAGTACCATGCTCTAGGTGCTTGCTTCAGTCCATATATTGCCTTATCAAGTTTGAAAATATAATGAGGAGGAGCGGAAGACTCAAAACCTAGTGGTTGTTTCATATACACTTCCTCTTCCAGAACACCATGTAGAAATACGTTCTTTACTTCTAGCTGCCTAAGACTCCATCATTTTGACACTGCAATAGAAAGAACAAGTCTAATAGTGGCTACCTTGACAACTGGACTGAATGTGTCCTCATAGTCAATTCCATATCTCTGCTTAAATCCCTTTGTCACCAATCTGGCTTTGTATCTGTCAAAAGTACCATCGGCATGTTTTGTGATACGATAAACCCATTTGTAGTCTATAACATTTTTGTTGGAACTGGGTGGCATAAGATGCCACGTGTTATTTGCAAGAAGTGCATTATACTCATCTTGCACAGCATGTTTCCAATTTTCATCTGTGAGAGCCTCAGAAAGATTTTGTGGTTCTCCTGTAGACGTTAGCAACACAAAATTCTTTTTGTATGGAACAGTACCATCCGTAAAAAAATTCGGATTTGTAATACCTTTCTGTAACCTGGTTTTTGGTTCAGCAGCATGGAGTGAACCATCCGAACCATGCGCGGAAGATACTGCATGCGAGTATTGTGATGTGTCAGAGGATGCTGCATGCGGGTGTTGTGCTATGTTGGAGGAGGAATCCCCCTCGCGCTCCATGCTGGCAGAGCCAGGGGACGTGGCGGGCGTCGACTCGTCAACACGATGAGAACCGAGTGGAGACAGCGACAGGGGCGTTGCGAGCGCAGGAGACGAGGACACGCACGGAGATTCGCCTCCGCGCGACCTCTGCAACGTGGCAGGCGAGGATAGGGCCTTCCCACCTGCGCCGATTCTTCCGTGTCGGAGGCCGCAGGGGAGAGATCCGAGGTAGATTCTGCCCAGAAATCTTCTCCAAAATCAGCATCATTTTTTCATGTAGTGCTTTGCTCTGAATTTTCATCATTTTGCGTGGTATTTGTACCGTTTTCTTCCGAATCTGAACTCGGAGGATCTCCAGCTATGTCATGCACGGGGGTGACAATAGGAACAATTTGCAAATATTAGTTAGCATGCACACCCCTAGCATTAGACTCCATGGATTGTTGTTTAGTAGGAAGAAGAAGAATTTCTTCACGAAGACGTCTACGGGCGTTAGGATGAAGTGTAGAAAAGGGAAAGACGTTCTCATCAAAGACAACATCACGAGAAACATACACACGCCCGGTTGTGACATCTAAAAACTTGACACCTTTATGAAGAGGACTATACCCAAGAAAAACACACTGTTTGGATCGAAAAGACAGTTTGTGTTTGTTATATGGACGTAAATTGGGCCAACAAGCACACCCAAAAACATGAAGCGGATCATAATTTGGAGATACATTGAGAAGTTTATATGTAGGAGTGTCAAAATTTAGAACCTTGGTAGGAACAAAATGTATAAGAAACGTTGCAGTGAGGAAGGCATCATCCCAATATTTTAATGGCATGGAGGCATTAGCTCGGAGAGGAAGACCTACTTCCACAATATGTCTATGCTTGCGTCCAGCAGAGCCATTTTGTTGATGAGCATGAGGACATGAGAAATGATGGGTAATTCCCACCTTTTGAAAGAAACCATGGAGTTTTCCATATTCACGACCCCAATCAGTTTGCATAGTGACGATCTTGCGATCAAATTTACGCTCAACATATTGCTGGAAATTAAGAAAGAGTTGATACACATCAGATCGTTTCTTAAGCAAATAAATCCAAGTGAATTTGCTAAAATCATCAATGAATCTTACATAGTAGATATGTTTGCTAGCAGAAGGAGTGGCAGGACCACATACATCAGAAAACACTTGTTCCAACGGAACAATGGACACACTATTGGAGGTGTAATAGGGTAAATGATGGCTCTTAGCTTGTTGGCATGGATCACATATGTAAAGATTTATTTCAGGAGTATATGAAAGATTATTCTTCCTAAGAATCTGCTGAACAATAAACGAAGACGGATGTCCTAATCGACGATGCCACGTAGAGGAAGAAGTCTTGATGGTGATAAGTTCATGCTTGGAAGACCCCATTGACACAGGAACTAGGGGATAGAAGCCGCCATGACATGGACCTCTAAACATGATTTGCTGCATTGCCTGATCCTTTATCAAGAAAAAGAAAGGATGTATTTCAATAAAGGAATTATTAGCAAGGGCAATTTAATGAGCAGAAAATAAACTCATGGAGGAGCTAGGAACATGCAAAATGTTGCGAAGCTGAATAGAGCTATGAGGTGTGTGCAAAATTGAATGACCAATATGTGCAATGTCCATACCTTGTCCACTAGCATTGTGGACTTGATCACACCCCTGATAATTGTCATGCACATGTAGCTTGTTGAGTTGTCTAGTGACATGATTTGTAGCACCAGTGTCCATGTACCAATTAGTGTCTACTCAATATGAAGCCTTGTTATCAGTATTTGTATCATCATCATCATCATCATTATCATCCCCATAGCGCCACCAACAATCACCCGCAGCATGTCCCTCCTTCTTGCAAATCTGACAGAAGACACCCTCCTGCCATGGAGTGGCAACACGGTCACGCTTACCACGTCCTCCCTTGGGACGACGCCCTTGGTCCCGTCTGCCCTGTGCTAGACGTGCTTGAGTATGTGGAGGACGAGGCTGGAAGGGTTGTTGAGGAGGACGATGAGGCTGATAGTAAGGTGTCCGGTTCGGTTGTGGGTGATACGTCAAAAATGTATCTACCTTTCCGAACACTTTGCTGATGTTTTCCCTCTAAACTTCTGTGTTTTGGATGCAACTAACACGGACTAACGCAGTTTCTAGCAGAATTACTTTGGTGTCCCGTTTTTGCGCAGAAAATCAACTTTTAGGAGAATACCCAGAAATGAAGGGAAAGTCCATTATTTACCCGAAGACTCCCAGAGCAAGAAGATGAGTCAGAGAGGCGCAAGGGGATGCCCTCACCACCCCAGGCGCAGACAAGGTGGGCCCGTGCCTAGGCATGGTGGGCCCACCTCGAGCACTTCCTCGGACTCCCCTTTCGACTATATATGCCCCGAAACCTAAAAACCCGAGGGGGTTCGATCTATTTCCCGAAAGAAGTCCGTAGCTTCACTGCCATCGCAAATCCTTTTTCGAGGTTCAAAAAATCCGTTCTACCACCCTGCCGGGACGGGGAATTTGCGGAGATCATTGCCATCGTCATCACCAATGCCTCTCCATCGACCATCTATGTTTCCCCCATCCACGTCCGAGTAATTCCCCCGCTGTAGGATGAAGGGGATGGTAGGGATTGGATGAGATTTCATGTAATAATGTCGTGATTGTTAGGGCATAGTGCATAGTATCCTCTATTAGTGCAATTGACATTGTTGCGACTTGTTATGCTTAATGCTTGTCACTTTGGGCCCGAGTGCCATGATCTTAGATCTGAACATGTTATTGAATCACGATGATAATTATTGTTTCTTGATCATACCTGCAAGTTGTTTACGCATATCATTGTCCGGAACCCGAGGCCCCGAAGTGATAGAAATTAGGACAAATGGAGGGGATGGATGTGATGTGAGGATCACATGTGTTGACGGAGTGTTAATGCTTTGCTCCGGTGTTCTATTAAAAGGAACACCTTAATTACCAGTAGTTCCCTTGAGGCCCCACTGAAAACGGGCTGGTAGTACAAAAGATGTTGTGCAAGTTCTCATTGCGACCACGTACGACTATTTACGGAACACATGCCTATGGTTACTTAGTGCTTGGATGTTTTATCTTATTTATCTGCAATGCCCATGTCTTGATTATTATATGAACTATCTTATCCATGCAACGCTTGTTCATCTATCCCTATGCCTACAATATTTAATCCCGCTGCTTACTTCAAACACTACTGCTGCTATTTTCATTTCACCGATGCTATTATTTCACTACTGTTGCTACTATAAAACTGTTACTACTGATAAACCACTGCGAGAAAGTTCACTAACAGGTGCAGGTGAATTGACAAATCACTTCTTAAGTCTCACAAATATTCTTTGGCTCCTCTTGTGTCGAATCAATAAATTTGGGTTTTACTTCCCTCGAAGACTGTTGCGATCCCCTATACTTGTGGGTTACCAAGACTATTTTCTGGCGCCGTTGCTAGGGAACGTAGCTTTATTTGCAAGCTCACCGAAGAGTACTATTATCTACTGCCAATCATTCATCATGGGTAAGACTCACGATGGAAAGTTTCTTATATTACCATCCATTACAAGAAGAGGTACAACTCTGAACACCTCTGTTGCTCTTGATTCACCGTATTTTATGAGTAAGCTGCTTACACCACCACATACACATGCTACACATGCTACTTCTGCTGAATATCAAAATACTTCTGATACTTTTGATGATGCTTCTACTATGCTTGATGAGAGTGGTTCTCTCGGTCCTTTCTTAGATGCTACTATTGCTAAAGCTAAAAATATTGCAACCACCGAAACTGCTGATAAATATCCAGTTACTCCCGATGTTTCACCTGAGCTTAGAGAGAATCCTAGTGATGATTTTGACGATTCCTGTATTGAACTTAATGATGATCTTATTGATGAAATACATGCTATGAAGGATAGAGATGTTGTTATAAGTCTTACTGGAAATCGTGCTGCTAAATATAAATTATCTCCTGATGCTAAGTTTGCCAATTCTCCCATTAATATTAGGGATAGGGATTATGATTTCTCTCTTGATTTATCTTATATATCTATTGTTGAGAAAGAACCTTTTTGTGGTACTGAAAATGAAAGTGCTATGAAACATATGAATGAGCTCTCCTCTTTGAGTAGTTTATTCTCTAATGATCTTAAGAAACGTAGCTACTTTGTTGCTAAAATATTCCCTTTCTCATTAAAAGATGAAGCTAAAACTTGGTTTAATAATTTTTCTCCAGGATATATTGATAGTCCTATTGGTTTGGTTAATGTTTTCTTTCAGAAATATTTTCCTGCTAGTGCTCAACATGCTGCTTTACAAAATATATTTAATTTCAAGCAATTGGAAGGAGAGAAATTGCCTGTATCTTGGGCAATGTTCTGTACTTTAGTTAGGGCTACACCTAGGCATAAGCTAGAAAATAATGAACTTCTTGATATATTGTATAATGGACTAACTGTTGAGTCTAGGACATACCTGGATAGTTGTGCTGGTTGTGTTTTCAAGCAAAGAACTCCAGATGAAGCTGAGGAATTAATGGCTAAAATAAGCCAAAATCATGATGATTGGACTATGGTTGAGCCCGAGCCGACCCCTACTCAAGTATCAACACCAACACCCAAGAAGAGGGGAATGATTGAATTAAATGATGAAGTGATGAGAGAAGCCAAGAAATCTCTTAAAGATAGGGGTATTAAATCTGAAGATGTGAAGAATCTTCCACCTATAGAAGAATTATGAAGCCAATCCCTCACTCATCCATCATTGAGGTACAGTCTCTCCAACATTTTGATAGTAGAGATATTCCCTATAATAAACCTCCTGATCAATGTTTAGATGAATTTGATAATTATGTTATTAAGCAAGATAATTTTAATATGAGAGTGCAAAATCACCTAATGGAAAACTTTAGAGCTATTGATAATTTGCAGGGTATTATAGAAAGAATCTCTAATGATGTTAAAATGCTTGTTAAACACTTTCAAATGGTACAAACTCAAATTGATCACCTTGCTAAAGTGCAAAAAGATTTGCTAGTTAATGCTTCTAAAGAAAAACATGCTTATAAAATAAGAACTAGAAGTGGTATTGCTACACAAGATCCTTTATATCCTGAAGGACATCCTAAAAGAATTGAACAAGATTCTCAACAAACTAATAATAATGTTATTCATACTAAGAGGAAAAAGAAGAAGAAACATAAAACTGATGTAGAATCCTCTGAACTTGCTAAAGATCCTAATAGTATATCTATCTCTGATGCTGAAACTGAAAGTGGTAATGAAGAGAATAATGCTTCTGATAAAAAAGAAATTGAAGAGGAACATGAAAACAAAACTAAAAATACAAAGTACACCAAGGAAGATTTTGTTGCTAATAAACATGGTAATGAGAGAGAACCTTGGGTACAAAAACCAATGCCTTGTCCTAATAAGAAACACAAATCAAAATAAGAAGAACATTATAACAAGTTTTGTGAATGGATGAAATATTTGTTCTTGCAAATTCTTTTAACTGATTCTATTAAATTGCCTCCTTATGAAAAATATATGAAAGATATTGTCCCTAAAAAAAGGAAGATTCCTAATGAGGAGATTTCCACTATGCTTGCTAATTACTCTTTTAATGGAAAGGTTCCTAAGAAGCTTGGAGATCCTGGTATACCAACTATTCCCTATTCTATTAAAAATAATTATGTTAGAACTGCTTTGTGTGATTTGGAAGCTGGAGTTAGTGTCATGCCTTTTACTCTCTATAAAAGACTCCTCCTAGAAAAATGGGTAGCAACTGATATATCTTTCCAAATGACTGATAAATTCACTGCTATTCCTGTGGGTATATGTGAGGATGTTCCTGTTCAAGTTGCTAATAATTGTCTGATATTAACTGACTTTGTTGTGTTGGAAATGCCTGAAGATGATAATATGTATATTATTCTCGGAAGACCTTTTCTTAATACTACAACGGCTGTTATTGATTGCAATCAAGGAAAATTTACTTTTAATGTTAATGATAGAGAGCACATTGTTTATATTCCCAAGAAGATTGATAATAAATATGGTCTAAATTCAATTGAAAATACTGATACCATCAAGATTGGAGAATTTTATTGTCCTATTCCAAAGCCATCCAAAGAATATGAGACCGTCATGGTTGGGACTATATCAATGAAGGTTGAGGTAACATAGATATTTAGTGAGAAACAAAGTTTTATTTCATATAAAATTATTTTGGTAGCAAGACTTGATCAACCTTGTTAACAAAGTGATTTTAAATGAAGGAAACAATGTTATCACTACGTGTTCGTTACGTTTTCTTATTCATATGCTCGTTTTCGCTGTGCTTCTATAAAGTATATCATGTTTTCACATTGTTTTCACCAGATTCACTCATGCCCACGCACGTTTTCACCTCGTTTTCGCTCGTTTTCCATCGTGTACTCATGTTTTCGCTATCCCCAATCACGTTTTCCATATGTTTTCCTCCGTTTTCAGTGGGTATATTTTTAGTAGAGTGTCTTAGAACTTATGTAGGTTTCGTTTTGCTGACGTTTTCCATCATTCCATCTTCGTTTTCCAGCGATATTATTATTAATTAAAATTCTGGAAAAGTCCAAAAAATAAAGTTTCTCGAAAAATCCCAAAAAGTTTATATTCGAAGTTTTTGCATAAAAAGGGGCGGAAAGCCACCTGGGGTGACCCTAGGGGGCACCTAGGCCAGCTCACCATGGCCAGGCGCGGCCTGCCCCTAGGGCGCGCCTGCCTATGGTGAGGGGGCCCCCTGGCCCCCCACTTGCTCTCCCACCTACGACACCTTCCTCTTTCCCGTAGAAACTCGCCCAGTTCATCCAAACCCGAGTTCTTGCTGTTCTTCCTCACGATTTTTGATATCCTTGTTGAGCTCATCTTTTCTGCTGAGATTTGGGGTAGTTGTTCTCCGGTATGTGACTCCTCCGATGATCCAAATAGAATTTTGTTTAGTGGAGTATTTCTTGCGTATTTTGCTGCCGTAGGTGACAAGTTATGTGATCTTGCATGCTTTTTTTATGCTTGATTAAGTTAGTTTTGATGCATGTTTAGTACTCATATAAGTCTCTATAGTAGTTGCTACCATATAGTTGATTCAAATAATTTTCCTAAGTTGCTTGTTAAAAATTTCAGAAATGGAGGCAAGTGCATATCAACCTAACCAGCATGAGTTAGTGGTAACAGAGATTATGAGAGTTCAACGCGAAGAGGGCATGTTTCCGGATGTCTACCCATGCCCACAGTTCATTAGTGCTGCAGGAATTATGCATGATTTTAAAACATTACTATCTAATGCAGGATTGACTCATTTTGTTGATGATGAACCAAGACAATATGCAAAATTGGCTATGTCCGTGGTGCAGAATTTTCATTTTGATTGGCCTTCACCTAACCCCATGGTGCATTACAATTTTTTTAACAAACCTGTCAGTCTGTCTTTTAGAATTTTTTGTGTAGTAATTAAGGCGGAGCAGTGGGGAACGTGCGAGAAGATAAAGGGATATTCCAAGCCATTGACGAATTTATATGCAGAAATCTGCGACGGGAGAAGCTTCACGATGGAGAATGGAAAAATTCGTAATATACATCTCCCATCCATTCAATATTTTGCCCTGTTTATTTCAAAGTGTGTTCTAGCTAAGAAGGTAGCATGTAAATTATCTGCTCATGATTTAGCGTTCTTGTCAGCTTCCTTGAGGAAAGATAGGAATTATAATTTAGGAGCTTTAATTGCTTATCGCCTTACCACTAACCGTGAGAAAGGAGGACTTTGTGGAGGTCTCATTGCCTTCCGTTTATTAGCTTTTCATGGCGTGTTGCCACATCGCTTAGATGTTCAGTTTCCCTTAGAGAGGCTTGATCTTAATTCCATGTTACAACATCACTTTATTGCTTATGGGACTGACGCGTATAGTTTTCCATATGATATTTCATTCCCTAAGAAATCGCGGTGGGGATCCACTAGAGAGAGAGTAGCCCCTTTGCCTGCACGTGCTTTGTTTGACCTTGATAACAGGGAAGGATGTCACTAACGGAGGAAGAACTCGATGCGTACATTGAGGAATATCAGCGCGCATAGGACGCCATGCGGGAGGCTGCAGCAAATGCTGTCCAGCCACTCGACATTGCAGAGAGTTCACGTCAGCCCTCAGACTACGATTACACGCCTTCATTTTCTTCTTCGCGGGAGCCTGATTATGAGCATGCCCGGTACGATCCACCGGAATGGAGCCAATACCATCGCTATGATTGAGCCCCACTTAGGCCAAAAGCCTAAGCTTGAAGGGGGGAGGTATACCGACATCACACTCATATATATATATATATATATATATATATATATATATATATATCGTATTCAGTCGGTTCTTTGTACATTCATATATTCTGTTTCTCTCTCTTTCTTTTGTTATCGCTGTTTTGTTTTCGCTTTCAAAAACACAAAAAGACCAAAAATATTTCTATTGATTCTCTCTATTTGTTTCTTTAGATGGTTTGCTTTATCCTTTAGTTTCAGTTTAATATTCAAAAACCCAAAAATATTTTGTTTTGTTTGTTTGCTTTCTTTTGTTCATGTTTCATTTCAAAAAACCCAAAAAGATTTTGCTTTGTTTGCTTGTTCTCTTTTGCTCGTGCTTTAATTGAAAAAATCAAAAATATTTGTTGTTCTTGTTTTGTTTTGTAAAGTTTGCTACAGAGTTCAACAGTCGTCCGTGACTCCATTGGAGCTTGGTTTTCATTATATATTATTCGAGCCACAAGTAAAGAGCAATACTGATGATCTATGACAATTCAAATTATGGTGAGAGGCTGGTATGAACTCTATTTGTTTTCATTTTTTACATATATCCATCCATGTGAGCATGGTTAGTTTGTTCGTATAAGATATATGTGATTTAATGGCTCCTTAATAGTTCGTGGTCTCTCAAGTTTTGTTCCAATTTATTAATAGTAAATGACCCGTCGTATAAATATTTGTTCGCGTTGTTCCATTCGTAGAAGGGTATGACATTGTGGTAGCCTCCTCTGACTGTTTCATTTGAATCGACTCGGCACATGCTCACGCATGTTAAGACTGAAAACAAAAAGTCAATATTCCTCGATGATTTATTTTGCCTCAGAGTTCTAGTATCAATTTTATGCCTCAGTTAATTTTACTTTGTCGCAAACGTGATTATGGTAATTATTGCTCTCTTGACTGTCACTTCCCAGTCTATTGCTAGCCTTCACTTGCACTGAGTATGAGCTCTACTCGTGCCTCCAAATCCCTGAAAACCAAGTTATTCCACAGAGTCCACTATAAATTCCTATGCATGGTATTTCCCGCCATTCCAAGTAAATTTGCATGTGCTACCTTTAAAACCTTCAAAATACTTCTCGTTTTGTGACACTGTTTTAGTTCATGAGGAAGTAGTATTGTGTTTGTTATCTTCCATGCTAAATTAAGTACCCACATGACTTGCATGCTTCATCTGCTCGTCATTAATATTGCAAAGAGTTAGTTAGACCACTATAAAAGAAAAATAATGAAAAATAGGCACTCCCCCATGGTATGTGAAAGTTGGCAGGCACCCGAGGATTCGGTTAGCCATGGTTAGTGAAAGCAAAGGTTGAGGGAGTGTCAAGCTATATATATGTGCAGGATATAATTGCCTAATTCGGAACCGCTCTCACTTGTTTAGTATGGAAGATAATAAGCACTCTATTGCCATTTGTTGACATGAACAACCACCTCTAAAAAATGTTTTACTTCTGTTTCATGAAAAATGAAAAGCTCTAGCGCATGTGAATCCTTGCTTCCCTCTGCGAAGGGCCAATCCTTTACATATAAGAAGAGTCTCCACCATATTCTTTGAGCATCTTCTTGAGAGCATAATTGTCATTCTTAGTGTGATGTGTTTGTCCCAAAGAATGGTTGATTGTGATATAATCTTGATACTTGCATATTTTGATATCTTTACTTCTATTCTTCCCTTGAACTTCAGAGGTGTCCTCGCATTTATGTTTTTCCCCACACATAAGGGCAAGCGAGATACCACTTTATCAGATCCTATTATGAATATTACAATCTTGCAAATAGTTATGCTTCATGTTGTTTATTATTAATATGTTGTTATCTCTTCATGGTTTGCATAGCTATTAAGTGACAGTATCTTGCATGTATCTTATCATGAGCATAATTAAGTATTTGATCATATAGTGAGTATATTTACATCATATGAAGCAAATGTGTTCGTAAAAGTTCTTTTATCGCACTCAGTTGTTAAGTGAATTGCATGATGACAAGAAATAAACTAAGCTTGGGTGGAGTTGATACGTCAAAAATGTATCTACTTCTCCGAACACTTTGCTGATGTTTTCCCTCTAAACTTGTGTGTTTTGAATGCAACTAACACGAACTAACGATGTTTTCAGCAGAATTATTTTGGTGTCTCGTTTTTGCGCAGAAAATCAACTTTTAGGAAAATACCCGGAAACGAAGGGAAAGTCCATATTTTACCCGTAGACTCCCGGAGCCAGGCAAGGGGGTTCCCTCACCACCCCCAGGCGCGACCAAGGTGGGCCCGTGCCTAGTCATGCCGAGGCCACCTCGTGCACCCTCTCGGACTCCCCTTTAGACTACATATGCCCCGAAACCTAAAAACCCGAGGGGGTTCGATCGTTTTCCAGAAAGAAGTCCGTAGCTCCGCCGCCATCGCGAATCCTTTTTTGGGGTTCAAAATCTCCGTTCTGGCACCCTGCCGGGATGGGGAATTGGAGGAGATCATCACCATCATCATTACCAACGCCTCTCCGTCAACCATCCATGTTTCCCCCATCCATGTGTGAGTAATTCCCCCGCTGTAGGGTGAAGGGAATGGTAGGGATTGGATGAGATTTTTCATGCAATAATGCTGTGATTGTTAGGGCATAGTGCATAGTACCCTCTATTAGTGCTATTGGCATTGTTGCAACTTGTTATGCTTAATGCTTGTCACTTTGGCCCCGAGTGCCATGATCTCAGATCTGAACATGTTATTGAATCACGATGATAATTATTGTTTCTTGATTATACCTGCAAGTTGTTTACACATATCGTTGTCCAGAACCCGAGGCCCCGAAGTGACAGAAATTGGGACAACCGGAGGGGATGGCTGTGATGTGAGGATCACATGTGTTCACGAAGTGTTAATGCTTTGCTCCGGTGTTCTATTAAAAGGAACACCTTAATTACTAGTAGTTCCCTTGAGGCCCCGTTGAAAACGGGCTTGTAGGACGAAAGATGTTGTGCAAGTTCTCATTGCGAGCACATACGACTATTTACGGAACACATGCCTATGGTTACTTAGTGCTTGGATGCTTTATCTTATTTATCTGCAAGGCCCATGTCTTGATTATTATATGAACTATCTTATCCATGCAACGCCCGTTCATCTATCCCTATGCCTACTGTATTTAATCCCGATGTTTGCTTCAAACACTACCGATGCTGTTTTCATTTCACTGCTGCTATTATTTCACTACTTCTGCTACTATAAAACTGTTACTACTGATAAACCGCTGCGAGCAAGTCCACTTTCAGGTGCAGGTTAATTGACAACTGACTTTCAAGGCTCACAAATATTCTTTGGCTCCCCTTGTGTCGAATCAATAAATTTGGGTTTTACTTCCCTCGAAGACTGTTGCGATCCCCTTTACTTGTGGGTTATTAGTGGGTAGTAGGGTAGGTGTGGTGGAGTGTATGGATAATAATAGTGGGGCGTAGTAGGCGGATAGGTGTATGGGGCATACGGAGGTGGGGTTGGCTGATATGGTGTCGAGTTGTAAGAGGGCGGGTTCGGTGGTGGGTTGTAAGGTGACGAGTTTGGTGGTGTGTTGTAGGGTATAGCGGTATGAGGGGTGGGAAGTATAGGGGGTTTGATAGAACCAGTACCATAACTCGGATTGGGACGTCGAGGAGCAGCATTAACCGAGGAGGTGAACGTGTTGGTGCCCTGACCAGTAGAAGCAAGCATAGTTTCACGGTACTCATAAAACATCAATTGAGAACAAAGGTCATTGAGCGTAGTAGAAGGACAACTTTAATTGAAGAAACAAGGGGATTGAAGGAACCATCAAGACCATTGAGTATGTAATCCTTGAGCTCATCATCATCCACACCTTTACACACAGCAGCAAGCTCAGAAGCAAAACCTTTCATCTTTGAGATGAATTGTTGGACAGTCATGTCAAGTTTCTTGGTGTTGTTGAGTGCACCACGAAGAGACTCATGCCTTGGACTGAGTGGAGTACAAGTTGTTGATTGCAGCCCAAACTTTTGAAGCATGTTCAACACCATATGTATTTGGTAGAACATCCTCAGAGAGAGAATTTACCAAAAAAACTCACAACAAGCTCATCACGCGAGACCCATGTATCATATGACGGATTGGGGACAAACGTTTTCTTGTTGTGTTCATCCACATACTCCAAGAACTCGGGTGGTACAACTTCCTTGCCTTCGAGAAGGGTCATAACACGACCACCACGAAGAGAGGGCAACACGTTAGCCTTCCATGACAGAAAATTCTCACGGGTTAACTTTGTGGCGGGTGGAGAACCAAGAACCGCCGGTGTTGATGAAGATGAGGCCATGGGTACGAAGAGGAGAGAGGCCTAGATCGGAACATGGTTTTTTTTTTGGAAGGTTTCGGGAGAGGTGGGTGTCTAGGGTTTTCAGATTTGGAATTCGTGGGAGGGTGGGAGGTCTTGAGGGTTGTGGTTTGTAGTCGTTCGATGAAGACGATCCAGAATCGTTGTCGTGATCCTTAGATGCGGCGACAACTAGAGGAGAGGAAGAAGAGTCGCTCTTATACCATATTGAATTGTATGTGCTAGCCAATTATCCCAAAAGTCCGAACTGATAAAAAGGGCTATGCAATATATTCATATTTTAACACCCCCCCTCACATCTAGGCTATTTTAGTCCTTAGCGTGGGATCGATGCGTGTCGCAGGATCTTTTTTTAACTGCGTGAGAAGGGTCTTGAACTTGAGACCTCTTGGCTCTGATACCATGTTACAGAATAGGAGGAAACGATCGTACCCCGGCTAGGGGGGATCGGGTGCATGTTATAATCACGGGAGATGGACCCTAACCCTTGTACAAAGAGGACTCTGTATAGGGTGAGAGTACTACTCTATACCCTATACCAAACCGGTATTACAACCAACACTAAACACATAAAGTATAATATGTATCTGTGAAATTTTATTCTAGATCTTTTTACACATATTTAAATACCGGGTGCGTAAAGAGAATTTCACTTTTCACCTTGGTTCATGCATATTCGCTAGGGTAACGCTAGGCCTAGGAGTCCTCTAGACGATATGTTGTTCTGAATTTCTGATCGTCTGCCTTCCCCATCAGAAGAACAGAGGGAGTAGTTGCGTCCGAGGTGTCTTTGGCCTGGCTAGAGAGTCGAGGGTCCGTGTGGGCTATGTCCAGACCCTTTCGGTTTCGTGTTAGTGACAATCCAGCTAGTTTCTATCCGGGCAGTCCCCATATTATTAAATGTTCCGTTGCTTCTTCTTTCGTCGACTTTGCCAAAATTGATTGTCAAAACTAGTAATGCTACTAGTTAAACTTATATGTAGTAGAATCCTCTAGTAAAATATCTAAGGGAAGTATCAGTAGACATACATATAAGAGTGCTATAATACATGTACTCTCCAAAGTGTATTCATATAATGTATATTTTATTTTATTTTTTATTTACTTTATTAATAATTTTTCTAATAGTTAGATTATGATTGAATTAAATGGTAAGATAAATAACACAAATAGATAACAAATATATTTCATTTTGGATGTGCATATCATATTTAGTTGCAATTAGTTTATTACGTACAATATAAAATATACTAGTTGAAACTTTGTTCCGAAGTCCATATCCATGAAAACGACAAACATTAATTACCAATAGTTATAAAAAATAAAAGTGTTTAGTATAAAAATTGCGCACGTCCAGAAACTTAACTTAAATAGATAAAAATGAAGATCAGACATCTTGCTACTTGTAAGCCAAGGGGGAGAAAATTAGTGGACTATTGCGGCGACTTGCCTTGCTAGTGGAAAGACGATCTAGAGTGTGGCCACAAAAAAATAGAAGATTGAAACGGACGAATTGATTGATTGAGTCCTCATCTTGGATGGAAGAAGAGCGAAAAGGAGAGCGAAAAAAAGAGAGAAGCTCAGTCCTTACATATTGTGGGTGTTTTCGCAGGTTAAAAGGTAGATGAGTTTTAGTTACGGTACCCTAGTTGCTCTAATTCTAATATGTATCATTTTATTCTTCTAGTAATTCACACACCTTCATAAGAGTCATTGCTCAATCAATTAACCGAGCGCGTGAACTGTCAGATCCCACTTTAGATCGCTATGTGGCACCATTGTTTCATGTGCACCACACCACACATGGTTTACTTCAGAATAGTCGATTGTATGTCGCACTCAACCGACCGAAATGCGAAAAGGAGTAAGCTATCATACACAAGCCAACACATATGGTTACGGGAAGATGGCGATGTTTCTCTCTTCGAACAAAGAACCCAATCACTTGTCGTGATGCAACGCATGTTTGAAACCATGAATATGCTATTATCTTGTCCAATTCAAGGAGCATCTCCCACCAACGTACGAGTAGGCACCGAACTATGACTACATGGCCTAGGGCAAGGTAAGTAGGCCACCCTAGTTAGAGTTTTGCGAAAACATTAGTATGCATGTTTTTTTCAAACATATGAGTGGTCGTACGTCAAAAGCAGACTCCATATGAGAAATTTATGTGTGCCGTGAAAAATAGATTTGGAAGCAAAAACAATGACTAGATCTAGTATAGTCGGAAAACCAACTCTTTTTCTTTACGATAGTTAATTCTAAAAAACGGACATATACTAGGTGTGATATTTAAGTAGAGTTTGAGGGTATTTTGGACAACTTAGAGGGAATTGAGGGACACCAACTCTAGGTATACAATAGGTTATGTTTAATGTTCTTTTTTGGATCTGAATATTTTATTGGTTAAAATTCTAGTTGTATTAGCTTAGTTAATATCTTTGTTTAATGATGGTGAGGACATGTTAACTGAATTGAAGAATTATGACTCATAGCCCCTTTAAAATGCGTCAATTCGCACATAAAATGGCATCACAATCCTAATTTAGATGAGCTGGTAACAAAATATGGTACACCAAGAAAATTGGAAAACAACATGTCCTTTTTGATTGATACGTCCTTTTTGTATCACTAGTTTACATGTTAATTTATTCTTATTCATCGATGTATTTCATATTGGGATGCAATACTTATGTTAGGCTGCCTTATTTTGTACGTTTTGCAGTTTCTAGAAGTTATTTATTAGAGTCGGAAATTAGGAGGAAAAATATCTGTTAAGGGGTCCCGCTTTCGTAGCTCAGAAAAATCAAGAAAATATAGAAAACGGAATTTCGGGAGAAATCACCTGGGGAGACCAAAGATCTCCGGAGAAAGTTACCAATAGGGTAGGATATTTCACAAGACGTTGGATATTTCAGAAGTGCGGAATATCCGGCCCCCACTTACACTGGATAATCCGTCCCCAGAACCTTTGCCAAAAAGCTCCAATGACCAGAATTGTGAGGGGTATAAATACCCGCTCCCTTCTTCAACCACAAGCCACCACGACCAGAAGTAGAAGAAAACCATTTTCCAAGAGGTTAAACTCCATAGATCTCGCTCTCTAGCCACTCAAACACCTTGCCCTTTAGGTATTTGTGAGACAAGACCTAGATCTACATTCCTACGCATGCAATTTGATTCCCCCTTGATTCTATTGAGTAACTTGTTACTCTTTGGATTTGTTGGAACCTTAGGAGCTCGTAGTCCTTTGAGGCTTTGGTAGTCACAAAGACTTTGTCGGGAGCCACCAATAAAGTTGTGGGGTGTGTGTCCCGACATCAAGTATCGAGTTTTGGTGGCTCAGTGGATTTGGTGAGGACCCTCCAAGTTGTTGAGTGTGCCTCATCCTTGTGAAGGTTCTAGTTGTCAACCTCAACATCAACATAGTGATTCGTTCCTCTCCAATCTCGTTATTGGTGGTAGGACACAAAGGAGATACAGTGTACCATTTGACGGCTACGCGGTGTTCCGCTTTGGTGGCACCACACCGCTCCAACGGAGATTAGATTCCATTGGAAAGTGTACTTGAGATAAATCTCCGCGTCATTGTGTTTGGTTATTTCTCAACTTGCCATTACTTAATGTTACTAGCTTAATTATTTACATATCTTGTGCTAGTAGTATTTGCTCATCATATAGGATTGTTCACGTAGTTGCATAATCTAGACAATATATATTTGAGCAATAACCCTTAATAGAAAAAGAAGTAAAATTTGTCGTTAACCTATTCACAACCCCCCCCCCCTAGTTAGACGTCTCGATCTTTCAACTAGGTCTAGTCTATCCGGAAACACACTCTTTCTTGTTATTGTAGTTAATTGTCGATCTAACAAAACCCAATATATACTAGGTGAGATATTTAAGTAGGGTTTGAGTGTATTTTGGAAAAATTATAGGGGATTGAGGGAAACCAACTCTATGTACACAACAAATAATGTTTTATCTATTTATTCTTGTTTTTAATATTTCCTTGTTAAAGTTATAATTGTATTAGCTCAGTCAATATCTTTCTGTATGTATGGTAAGGACATGTGCTCTGAATTACAAGAAGATTGTTTATAGCCCCTTAAAAGGCACCAATTTGCGCACAAAATGACATCACAATCCGAAATTAAATGAAATGGTAACAAAGTATGCTAATTTATTTTAAATAATTCATTTTTATGAAATTCCGGAAAATAATACGCGAATTTGACAATTTTCAAAAATAATAACCAGTTGGGGTTGGTGATACGTCATAAATGTATCCCTAATTTCTGATGCTCCATGATCATATTTTGTCAATTGCTACATATTTTCTCCCTTATTTATAGCATTTTTATACGTTTTCCGGACTAACCTATTAACAAGATGCCATAGAGCGAGTTCCCTGTTTTCTGCTGTTTTTTAGTTTCAGAAAAGTTGTTCTAGAAATATTCTCGGAATTGGAAAATTCGAAGCCCGGAAGTCCTATTTTCCCCGGAAGCATCCATAAGACCGAAGAGGAACCGAAGAGGGGCATCAGGGGGCACACCATAGGGTGGCGCAGCCCCTCTGGCCCCACCATCTAGGGGTGTGGCCCCATGGACTGCCACCGCCTTCGCTCTTTCTCCTATTTAAGCCCATGGGATGGAAAATCCTAGGCACCAGATCAAAATCCCCGAAAAAGTTCTGCACCCGCCGTCGCCGTTAACCCCAGATCAGGGGGGTTCTGAAGCTGTTTTCGACACCCTACCGGAGAGGAGATCATCACCGGAGGCCTCTTCATCACCATGCCTACCTCCGGAGTGATGCGTGAGTAGTTCATCCTTAGACTACGGATTCGTAGATGTAGCTAGATGGTTGTCTTCTCCTCATATGACTCCATGTTTAGATCTCGTGAGCTGCCTATCATGGTCGAGATTGATCTTATGTAATTCTCTATGTTGTGTTTGTTGGGATCCGATGAATATTGACCTTATGCCAAGTTGATTATAGTCTTTATGTGCATGTGTTATTTGTGATCTTGCATGCTCTCCGTTGCTAGTGGTTATTCTGGCCAAGTAATTGTTAGTGACTCCAAGAGGGAGTATTTATGATCGATAGTGGGTTCATGCCTCCTTGTTTCCTTGCTCGAGTGACAGAAAAATTGAAGGGGGAGGATGTGTTGTTGCCATTAGGGAGAAAACAACGGTGAGAGTGCCCGCGTGTATAATCATTGCTTACATTACACACTTTGCTTAATGCAATTATCTGTTGCTTGCAACTTAATACCTGAGAGGGTTTAGATGATAACCCGAGGGTGGATTATTAGTCATAGATGCAGATGGATGTCGGTCTATGTATCTTGTTGTAATGCCCGCACTAAATAGCATAGTAATCTTCATGTCATATTGTGCACGACGGTGCAACCTTTATTTGTCAATTGCCCACCTGTAATTTGTTCACCCAGCATGCTATCTTTTATGGAGAGACACCACTAGTGAAACTACGAACCCCGATCTATTTTTCCACACTGTTAAACAAACTACAACAATTTCCTGCTTTCTTTACTTTCTACAAGCATACACTGTTTTTTCATACTATACATCTAATCTTTGTTTTCAGCAAGACCGGCGAGATTGACAACCTCACTGTACCGTTGGGGATAAGTATTTTGATTGTGTTGTGTGCAGGCTCCACGTTGTTGCTGACACCTGTGAAGCGCCGCACCACCGTCAGTGGCATCAACCTTCCGAAGATTTTCTTTCTCCCACTGGATTGATAACGCTGGTTCTTAACTAAGGGAAAACTTCTACTGCTGTGCTCATCACACCCTCCTCTTGGGGTTCCCAACACGCTTTGCCAGCATCAGTTGGCAAGCCCGATTAGTGCCTATTGGGGTTGACAAGCCCGATTAGTACCTATTGGGTTGGCAAGCCCGATTAACACCTATCGGGGTTGGCAAGCCCGATTGGATCCTGATTAGCACCTGTCGAGCATGATTACAGCTAACTCGAGAGGGACCAATCAACTCGATAGGTGCATGACTCTTTTTTTTTGTAATTTTGTCTAGCCCAACACATATATCCCGCCACCGTACCCGCACCACACCATTTCTCCCGCCACTTTCTCCCTCCCCATTTCTCTCGCCACTTTCTCCCACCCCTTTTTTCCCGGCACCGTATCACTACCTTTTTCTTCTCGCCATCATCTCCCGCCCTTTTGACTCTACGTGAATCCTATATAAACCCGCATCATACTTTGTGATGGATGTGTGTGGTGTGTAGTGAACTTCTGGGTTGCATTAGAGTGATGGCTGATAGTCCGAATGGTGGTCTTGACCCATATAGCTCATGGTGTATTCCGTATCATGCTGCAAAAGGGTCTGTGGACAATAGGAGGGAGGGTAGATCCGCAATTAGTTTTATGGAACTAATGAATGAGTGAGACCACGAAGTTGCTCTAGGGGAAATTTAACCAAATGTAATCTCCCGCATAGGTCCACCAAAGAAATTCGGGAAGAACTATTGAGGTTGCGTCATAAGTAGTGCAGAGTAGTTGATTTAAAAATAGTTGATGCGTCTCTCGAGCTAGCTGCATCCGACAAATGCATGTAATCATGCCTCACAGGTGCTAATCAGGATCCAGTCGGACTTACCAACCCCGATAGGTGCTAATCGGGGCCAAACCCAATAGGTACTAATCGGGATTGCCAGCCCCAATAGGTACTAATCGGGCTTGCCGACCCCGACTAGGTACTATATTTGAAAATTGTGAAATTTACGTATTATTTCCGAAATTTAATAAAACAATTATTATTTAAAATAAATTAGCAAAAAGTATGGTACACCAAGAAAAATGGAAGACATAATGTCATTGTTTATTTATTTTTTACAGTGTGGAAACTTTCTATATTATTATGGACTCTATTATCACCGATATTGATCGTGCTTAAATAAGCTATCCTCAGCGTTGTTTCGAATTTTCAAACCTTGACTCTAGCGACACATTTCTAGATTCAATGTGAATAACCTTACTTGTCCTCGAAAAATTTATGATTGGATGATGTGCTAAATCGAGCGAGTGATATTCAAAAGTATTTATCAAGAAAATTATGGAATATTTTTTTTAAACGTAGAAATTTGTCATAGGTATGTTTTTAGGTTTTACCTATAATCAAATATATTTATATTTCTATTATACTAAGTGATTATGAATCATATATAGTGTGAATATATTGACAATATTTCATTCTTTTCGTCAATTTTTAAATTCGTCCTTTAAATTTTTTTTGTCCTCCATCACTGGTGCCATTGACTTGTATCTACATGTAATCTTTTGTCCTAGTTAAAATAAATCAATTAACATCGAATTGAAATCTAGCCACCCATGTGCACAATACCCTTCTTTGGAGGTTCCCAAAGCCAGAGGTAGCAGCAAGTTTTTTTTTTCTAAGAAAAAATAGTACCGCAACATGAATTTTTCCTCTCAGAAAAAAGACATTATTGCACGATGTAGAAGGAGGAAGCAACAAACGGTTTTTTTTTCATATTCCCAGAAAAGGAAGCAAATAAACTCGAAAGCGTCTATTTCTTGGCCCATTTCAACCCATGTTACGCGCGATCTCCGGTAACCACACCCATGGAACTATAGGTCGCCTATAGCGAGTCGTTATATGCCTCGCCCGAGCACGTTTTCTAAGCGGGCCGGCACAATATGTGTTTGGTTTTAGTAGAAAAAGGTACCTAAAATAAGATATGCCCAGGGTTCGAACCTGCGAACTAGCATCAGGGGAACTGAGGGATAGCCACTGGGGTAGAAAGCTTTCGTGTACAAATTTCTTGTTTAAGGTTTTTATTTTCTTTTTTCTGTTTTTTCTTTTTTTCCCATTTTCTTCTATGTTTCCTGTTTTTCTTTTCTGTTTTATTCTTTATGTTTCTGTTTCTTTTTTCTGTTAACTTACTTATTTCTAGTTCTATTTTCCTTTATTTTGAAAATATTCGTTTTTGATATTTTTAAAATCTAAATCATTTTTTTGTTTCTGTTTTACTGAACTATTTTCAAATGTGGAACCATTTTCAGTTTAGAACTATTTAAAAAAAATCAAAACATTTTTAAATTTGGAACTATTTTGGTTCACTATTTTTTTTATTAATCGGTAATTTTGGTGCACAGGAAATTTTGCTTCACTATTATTTTTAGTTCACCAATTTTTTTTGTTCACTATTATTTTCGGTTCAACAAATATTTTGGTTCACTATTAGTTCTGGTTCACCGAAAATTTGGATTCACCATTATTGTTTGTGCATCCGTATTTTCTGTTCGCTACTATTTTTGGTTCACCGAAATTTTTGGTTCACTATTATTTTTGTTTCATCGGTATTTTTTGGGCCCAAATGGTTTCACTATTATTTTTTGGTTCACCGATTTTTTTTATTCAGAATTATTTTTTGTTCAAACTGGAAAATGTTCAAACTTTAAAATGTTTAAATTTGAAAAAATTTCATATAAGAATTGTTCAAATGAAAAAACATTCATATTAAAAATTGTTCAAATTTGAGAATTGTTCATGTGTAAGTTTTTGTTCATGTTTGAAATCATTTATATTTTTGAAAATCGTTCCAACTTAAAAATTATTCAAAATAAAAAATCGTTCATATTTAGAAGAATGTTGAAATTTTAAAAAGTATTCTAGCATCAGAAAATGTTTTAGATTATTCGAAATTACTGTACATAGTGATGACTACATTAGGCTAGACTTTTTTATTTATTTATTTGACATGGAGCACGGCCACGTACATGTAGTTGGAAGAAAAAAAAGGAACAAGCTAGCTAGCTAGGTGCAGGATCCATCCTCTCTAGTTTCTACCCACGCGAGACTCTCCCGGCGCGGCCGGCTGTGCAAGCATTGCTTCCGGCCATGAGCAATTAATTGGGCCGGCCCACATAGAGCGCATCGCGAGCGAGGCATGGGATCCCTCTCGGTAGAAGCGAGGCATAGGGGATGGGTTCCCCTATGGGTTGCTTGTAACAAGCGCTACAAAGGCTCGCCTACAGGCGCGCACGCATGGGCCGGCACATTATGACGAGGGACAGATTGAAGATTGAGTGATGTGTACCTTGATTTAGTTTTTTTTTCAGATATCAACTATTTTTATTTTTGAACAAATTTTAAGTTTGAACAACGGTTTCAAACGTGAAAAAAAATTACATATGAACAATTCTCAACTTTGAACAATTTTTAATTTAAACAAATTTAAATTTGAATAGATTTTAAATTTGAACAGATTTTAAATTTGAACAACTTTTTATTCGAACAAAATTCGAATTTGAAAACATATACATTTGAACATTAAAGTTTGAACCAAAAAAATAAAAAAAGGAAAAATAAAATAAAAAAGAAACAAAAAAATAAGAAAAAGAAGACGATAAAAAGGTATGAAAGAGGAAACTTAAATTTACACGGATGAGTCCTATTAGAACTTGCATTAGGCGATATATAGGGTCTGCCTAGGGGATCCCACCGCGCCGACCAACCTGTATTCGAAAGGAAAAACGAACGAATTAGTGCGTAGGCCCATACAATGTGAAGAGTAAGGCCCAGAAAGGTTGGTGGGCATCGAAACATCAAGGCCATTGTCATGTCACGAGAGCCAAGTATTAGCCTTGAGCCCAAGTAACTAAGCAGCACTGCTACGTTGTAGGCTTGTAACCAAGCAGCAATATTTTCTCTAGATTCTCAAAAAAAAAAGTTTCTCTCTGAAAAAAAAGCTAAGCACCAATGTTTTCTCCCGGCCAGTTTTTCCAATTGCCATCTAGCTAAGCCTCTTCAGATTATACATTAATACTAACTTTGGCATCAACTGTCTCACATGACTCTACCAGCACTCCAGCAGCCGGACATGTCCAAGTGACATGATGTTTCTTGGTCACCATCACCATCGCGTTGTAATTTGCCAAGGAAGCAAATCAGCTACACACTGCACTGACACTAGTGCTGAATGATTCAAGATCTCGCCTGCTCAAGATATCCATGCAACTGTTCGGGGGGGGGGGGGGGGGGGGGGTGGTTCAACACCACTTTGGAGTTTGGACTATCTATGCTAGCCTAGGTGATCAGTAGGTCGACCGTGAGGATAAGGACGTGGAGTTGTGGTAGGCGAAGGCAGAACTGTTGGGCATGTGGCAACCGGAAACTCAACAATGGCGTCGATTCCTTCAAACGCTGACAAACTTTATGTGCCTAACTTGGCCGTACAATTGGAATTATGTCTACGTGTTTTCGCTTCTTAATTGCCTTACACCGCAGATATATCCTTTATTTGTATACTTGACAAGCGATTTTGGTTGGTGTATACTAGCATGCATGTGCTTGTTGGAAGTGATTGTAGGATTCATGGTAAAACCTGGTGTATTGTTTTTTTTTCTAGGTGTATTTTTCTACCAACAGTACATGCGCATGCGTCGCACCAAAATAGGGCTACTGTTTTCTTCCGGTCACCTTGTGCAATTGCGACCTACCCCCCTACACCATGGCCGAATATTCTCTATCATCTCTCTGCCAGGTGCCAGCTGCCGGACATGTCCAAGTGACACGATGTTTCTTGGCCACCATCGCCATTGTATATTTTGCTGCTCCAGGCATGAAGCCAAGGAAGCTACACTCGAACTAGTGCTGAAGTGAAAGGTCTCGCTAGCTGGCTCACCTAATCATTCGAGATCTGTGTAAAACTTGATGATTCGATTCTACTCGGCGTGAGTAGCCACGCTCCAATCTCGTGTATTTATATTGGTATGCTGTGCGGCATACAAGCTATTACAATCATAGTAGGAGTAGGAATTATAAGCCCTGTCGGTTTGGTTACCGACAACAACTAACAGAGCACTAGTAGAAAAAAGGTCTTCGGTACGCCAGCATCAGTCCCCGAACGTCGCGCACCGTGACTAATGAGTCTTTAGTCCCGGGTCGGGAGGAGACCCGGGACAGAAGGTCATACGTCGCGGGTTGGGAAGCGCGTTGCGGCGCGTGGAGGGAATTAATTCCGGTTGACCTGGCCGCCCGGGACTATTGGTCCTTTATTCCCCGTTCCCGTGGCCGCCCGGGACTATTGGTCCTTTATTCCCCGTTCCCGTGGCCAACCGGGACTAAAGATCAAACTTCTCGCCTCCCCCGCGGCGGTTTTTATTTCGCGAGCGAGGCAGAAGGGCGCCATTCCACTCGCTCTCTGTTTCTTCCTCTCGCTCTCTGTACTGTACTCTCTTCTTCCTCCTCATCTCTTCTCGATCCACCAAGCACACACACGCAATGGCTGAAGCAGTTTGGCAGCAATACGAAGGTCCCACACCATGCGGCAAGGTTCTGGACGTGCTCTACACCAACAGTTCCGAGAGGCTGTCCTTGGCTCTTGGTTATTTGACCGAGCTCTATCATGCATCTCCCGATGAACACCGGTTCTTTGGGCTCGATCTGGAGTACACGGCGAATCAGAGGGATGTTGCCGTCATCCAGATTGCGTTCAAGCAGTCCGTGTTGATCTTCCAATGGTCAAGGTAAAGCACCTGTACAATCTTGCATAATTCGATTTTTTTGTTGCATGTGAAGAATACATGTGTTGCAACATATCTAACACATATCCTATTTTTGTTGTTGCAGTAGTTCAAAGAATTGTCCGGCCCTTGTTGATTTTCTTGTCAACACGGGGTTTGACTTTTGCAGCGTTGACATCACGCAAGACCGTGTGAAGTTGATGCGCATTGGTATTATGATTCCTGAAGATCACTACATTGATCTTCAGAATCTTATCCAGTTGAACGGGCCAAAGACCGGGATGGCTGTCATGGCAACTACCTTCATCCACCAGGGCTACGACAGGATGAAGACTGATTTCCCCTCGAAGAATCACCGTTATTGGGAGAAGACCCCACTGGACTTGACGAACGTCAATTATGCCGCCCTAGATGCATATGTCTCGTACGAGTTGTTCCGCATCTACTCGGCGGAGCCATAGATATGTATATATGCGTTCGATATATATGCGCGCATGTAATGGGTATCTTAGTATATATATGTAATGGGTATCTTTTGTGAAAGTTATGTTTGTGTTATATGATCGACTCTATGTTATGAATGTGATCGACTCTATGTTTGTGTTATGTGTGATCGACTCTATGTTTGTGTTATGTGTGATCGACTCTATGCATGTAATGAATATTATTTGTATTATTGTTCTTCATTTTTTATATATTTTTTTCATTTTAAGATTTTAAAATGAATTAGTATTATTTTTCTTCATTTTTTGATATATTATTTGTATTTTTAAGATTTTAAAATGAATTAGTATTATTTTTCTTCATTTTTGATATATTCTTTTCATTTTAAGATTTTAAAATGAATTAGTACTATTGTTCTTCATTTTTTGATATATTATTTTCATTTTTAAGATTTTAAAATGAATTGGTATTATTGTTATTATTTGTATTTTTAAGATTTTAAAATGAATTAGTATTATTGTTCTTCATTTTTGATATATTATTTGTATTTTTAAGATTTTAAAATGAATTAGTATTATTGTTCTTTATTTTTGATATATTATTTGTATTTTAAGATTTTAAAATGAATTAGTATTATTGTTCTTCATTTTTGATATATTATTTGTATTTTTAAGATTTTAAAATGAATTAGTTCTATTTTTCTTAATTTTTTGATATATTATTTGTATTTATTCAAAATTATTAATTACATCATTACTTTTGTTTATTAAAAGATTTATTTGAAATTCAAACAATAAAGAAATGTGGCATCGACCAACATGTTAATAAGATTGATATGATACTACTATCACATACATGCGTGAGAAACACTTGGATTCGGGACGGGATGGAACTCGGAAGTTAAGCGTGCTAGTGCTAGAGTAGTGGGAGGATGGGTGACCGAGCGAGAAGTTTGACCATGAGTAAGTAATTTGACTAGAGATAATCTTAGTTAGACCAAATGAATTAAAGAGAGTGAAAAAAAGGAAGTGAAAAAAGGGAGTGAGGGAGTGAAAAAAAGGAGTGAAAAAAAGGGAGTGAAAAAAGGTGAGAAAAATAATTAGAAACCAAATGAATTAAAAAAATTACGAAATAAATCTAGTCCCGGTTCATGTGGCCAACCGGGACTAAATGTCCTCCGCCTCCCGGCTCCGCCACCCGCCCACGTGGACGGGCCTTTAGTCCCAGTCCGTAAGTGGCGGGACTATAGGCGGGGGCCTTTAGTCGCGCGTAGCTAGTCCCGGTTGCCCGGACGGGATTAATGGGCCTGGCGAACCAGGACTGTAGGCCTTTTTTCTACTAGTGGAGGTTTCCTAATTCTAACACCCTCCCTTAATCACAACTTGGCTAAGTTGAGATTACGTTTAAACTCTTCAAAGCTGCGGACAGGAAGGGATTTTGTAAAACCATCTGCAACCTGATCTTTCGATGGTATAAACCGAATCTCCAATTGCTTGTTCAATACCCTTTCTCTTACAAAGTGAAAGTCTATCTCAATGTGCTTTGCTCTTGCATGAAACACTGGATTAGCTGAAAGATATGTTGCTCCAAGATTATCGCACCACAAACATGGTGTTTGTTTTAGCTTTATCCCAAGTTCTTCAAGGAGAGACTGTATCCATATCATCTCAGCTGTTGCATTAGCAACAGATTTATACTCAGCTTCTGTACTTGATCGAGAAACTGTGGCTTGTTTCTTTGCACTCCATGAAATAAGATTAGGTCCAAAGAAAACTGCAAATCCACCAGTAGACTTACGATCATCCAAACAACCTGCCCAATCTGCATCTGAAAAGGCACTGACTAAAGTAGAACCAGACTTCTGGAAAGTCAAGCCAATATTTAACGTATGCTTAATATATCGCAAGATACGCTTGGCTGCAGTCCAATGGAATGTAGTTGGAGCATGAAGATACTGACACACCTTATTAACAGCATAAGAAACATCTGGCCTTGTAAGAGTCAAATACTGTAACGCTCCAACTAAACTTCTGTATTTAGTACTATAATCAGAATCAAGTAATCTCCCCTCATGAGCTGTGAGTTTCTCTGAAGATGACAATGGAGTAGGACAAGGTTTGCAATTTGTCATACCAACTCTAGCAAGAATCTCGTTGGCATATTTAGATTGTGTCAACACAAGTCCATCATTCTTCTTTTGAACTTCAATACATAAGAAATAATGAAGCTCACCAAGATCCTTGAGAGCAAATTCCTTACTCAAATCAAGTAGAAGAGCATCAGTTGCAGCTTTTGACGAACTAGCAACAATGATGTCATCGACATAGATAAGCATGAAGATAGTGATATTGGACTTGTGATAAATAAACAATGATGTATCCGATTTTGAAGCAACAAAACCAAATCTGACCAATTGTGAACTCAATCGAGAATACCATGCACGAGGTGCTTGCTTCAATCCATATAATGCTTTATCAAGTTTGCAAACGAAATTTGACTTACTTTTGTCCTCATATCCTGGCGGTTGTCTCATATAGACCTCCTCTTCCAGAACACCATGCAAAAACTCGTTCTTGACGTCCAACTGTCTTAGACTCCAACCTCTAGAAACAGCAATTGCCAGAACAAGTCGAACAGTGGCAATTTTAACAACCGGACTAAATTTATCTTCATAGTTAATGCCATACCGTTGTTTAAAACTCTTTGCAACTAATCTGGCTTTATATCTGTCAACCGAGCCATCAGCTTTCTTTTTAACTCTATAAACCCATCTGCAATCAATAACATTAGTACCATGCTGTTGTGGAACTAAATGCCAAGTTTTGTTTTTGATAAGCGCATCATATTCCTCATCCATTGCTTGTTTCCACTCTTTTCTTGCCAAAGCATCCTCTAGATTAGCTGGTTTATCTGATACACAATTCAAACACCACCGAATTGTTCCATCTTTAAAATCTCGTGGTTTGAAAATACCTTTAGAAGAGCATGTAACAGCCCGTGTACTAGAACCAGCAGGAGGAGCTATTTGTTCACTTGGCGCAGAAGATCCAGAGTGCCCACGGTCGCTGCCAGCACTTTCCGCAGAAGATCCCCCGCTAGTACTTTCCGCAGATGATCCTGCAGTGGATGGTGTGGCTAATTCCGTCTGTGGTCTGCTCACAGAAGATCCATTGGGGGAATCGGGTGCAGGGGACAGAGATCCACGCGGCGCTCCGTGACTGGAGCGCGCACTCGCTATGCGGCCTGGCGAGGCTGACGCCGTACGGCCTCGACCTGACGACGCTGTGTCCCCTGGCAGATCAGATCCCAAGGGAGATCCACCCGGTACTGACGAGACTGATCCAGAGGTGGCAGCTGAATCTGCTCCGTTTCCCGTGTCTGTATTGTGTCCATCCAAATTTGACAATTCCTGCGTGATTTCTTCACTATTTTGGGTACCGTTTTCGCCATAATACTCAAGATTGTCATCTGCATGCTGCAATAACTCAGGAAACACATTAGTGACATTAGTAGGATTAGACAATATTGATCCTTCAATTTATTCTCCTTCATGCTCAAAATTGTGAAGAGAGGAATCAAGCAAAAGAATTTCACGGCGCAATAAAGCACCAGCATTTGGATGAAGTTCTTTGAAAGGAAAAACAGCTTCATCGAAACAACATCTCGTGACACATAGACACGTCCAGAGGATACATCAAGACATTTAACCCCCTTATGTATAGGACTATAGCCCAAAAACACACAACGTTTTGAGCGAAAAGCAAGTTTACGAGTGTTATAAGGACGAAGATTAGCCCAGCAAGCACATCCAAAAACACGAAGAGACGAGTAATTTGGAGAGACACCTAAAAGATGATGAACGGGAGTATCATTCTTTATGACTTTGCTTGGGAGAATATTGATTAGATGTGTTGCTGTAAGAAAGGCCTCATCCCAGAATTTTAATGGCATAGAAGCATGAGCAAGGAGAGACAAGCCTACTTCAACAATATGACGATGTTTTCTTCCAGCTGCACCGTTTTGTTGATGTGCATGAGGACAGGAAATATGATGAGCAATGCCTTGTGTTTGAAAGAAGGAATTTAGTTTAACATATTCTCCTCCCCAATCGGATTGAATTGTAAGAATTTTTTTATCAAATTTTCTTTCAACAAGTTTCTGAAAATTGATAAAAGATTGATAGATATCAGACTTTTTATTGAGAAGATATATCCAAGTAAATTTGCTATAATCATCAATAAAGCTTACATAATAGATGTGACGACCAACATAAGTAGGAGCAGGTCCCCAAACATCAGTAAATATTAATTGAAGAGGGACCAAAGACACACTAGTGGATATAGGATAGGGAAGCTAATGACTTTTTGCTTTCTGACAAGAATCACAAATAGACTCTATACTTGACTCTTTACTAAAAGGAAGCTTATTTTTGCTAATAATTTGCATCACGATTTGAGATGATGGATGACCAAGACGACTATGCCACTTTGCTTGAGATGGCTTGCTAAGGAGAAAAGCATGCTTCTGATGTGATGGCTCAACCATGGATGATATGAGAGGATAGAGGCCATCTACACAACGTCCTCTATGAAGAATTTGTTTCGTGACCTGATCCTTGATAAGAAAGAAATTTGGGTGAAATTCAAGAAAAACATTGTTATCAACGGTAAAGCGATGAACAGACAAAAGATTCCTCGAAGCACTAGGGACATGCAAAACATTGCGAAGGGAAATTTTTTGAGCATGATTTCGAATAATTGAATTACCAACATGTCTAATAACCATACCTTGTCCACTAGCGGTGTTAACTTTGTGATGTCCATCATACCGATCACGCATTGATAGCTTATTGAGTTCTCCCGTGATATGATGTGTTGCACCTGTATCACAACACCAATTTGTATCTATGCAATAAGCATGCGGTTCCTTAGAGATATCATCACGTGAGTCATCTTGGAACCTATGCCAACAATCCCTCGCAAGATGTCCGTCTCTGCCACATATTTGACAAGTATCGTCAACCCATGGAGATGTACGACGTCTACCTCTGCCACGGCCACGTCCACCTCCTTGAGACATCCGTCCTCCTCCTCGATTAGAGTAGTTGCGAGGATAGTCATCACGTGAGTAGTTGTCACGATGTCGATCCTCTTGATGTCGATTGTCACCACGCCCATCATAACGCTGATCATTGCGAGCTCCATAATTTTGTCTGAATCCACTCTGATTTCGAGTGCGTGCTGCTGCATTGGCTGATGTTTCAAAGCCTGAATGAGAGGAGCCAAGCATCTCTTGACGCTGGTCATAGGATTGAATTTGAGAGAACAACTCGGCTACTGTGAGCGACGATCTGACAACACCTAGTGCAGCAACAATAGCATCATAGTCATGTCCAAGACCAGCCATAATAAAGGAAATAAGCTCTTCTTCCTCCATTGGCTTGTCTGCAGCAGCAAGATCATCTGCTAAACCTTGCATCTTTGCAAAGAAAGCTTCTGTTGACAAATTGTTTTTCTTGGTATTTGCTAATGCAATTCTCAAATTGGTGACTCGAGATCTATTCTGTGATGCAAACATCTCCTCAATCACTTTCCACACCTCAGCTGCATGTTCTAATCTGATCACATGCATAAGGATCTCCCTTGATAATGAATTCACCAGGAAACTAAGAACTTGCTGATCTCGGGAAACCCAGGTGGCATATTCGGGATTGATAATCATGATTGGATCTTTGCCTGCTACTGGATTTGCAGCAGCGATCTTCATGGTTGGTGCTGTTTCGGTTCCATCAAGAAGACCAGTCATCATGGCACCACGAATTGCAGGGAGAACCTGAGCCTTCCAAATTGGGTAATTGGCTCGGGTCAATTTTTCCGATGGAGGTGATCCCAGACTTGGCGCAGCAACTGAACTTGATGACGCCATGGCTGCGCTTTACTGATTTGCTGATCTGCAACTCGATTAATCTGAAGATCGAAATACTAGGACGATAGTTGGAAGAGGTATTGCTCTGATACCATGTAAAACTTGATGATTCGATTCTACTCGGCGTGAGTAGCCACGCTCCAATCTCGTGTATTTATATTGGTATGCTGTGCGGCATACAAGCTATTACAATCATAGTAGGAGTCGGAATTATAAGCCCTATCGGTTTGGTTACCGACAACAACTAACAGAGGTTTCCTAATTCTAACAATCTGCATGCCACTGCTCCGGCGATCGCCACCACGGGGGAGTATCCATGCTATCTAGCTTATGATTCTAGGCGAAGGAAGAACTGTTTGGCTAAAGCCGTGGCATGAGAATTCAGGTTCAGGCCACCGCTACGCAACACTCAATAGTGACATCCATTGCTGCACATGCATGGGATTGCTGTGACAAACTTTGTGTTTTCCCTTCTTGCCCTGCAGTGCAGTTCAGAGTGCACGAAATATCTTCTCGTTGTGTAGCTGAGAAGTGATGGATCAGAGATCCTACACAGATCAGATGTGCCACTCTGCTGGCCATTTTGGTTGGCTGTGGTTGGTGTATACATGTCGTTAGAAAACTAGTTCTCATCTGCAAACATTGCCGTGGCGCCCGTGACGGGTCGGAGATCTTTGCCCCAACAGCACCATTTTCTGCTGCTCCTCATTTTGGTTAGTTTTGGTTGGTGCCTACTCTAGCATGCGTTGCTTTCGTTGCGATAGAGATGCTTCAATTTCGTAGTAGTGCTTTTTTGCTTCTTCAGAATTACACATGTTTGCTAGTACTTCAAGTTTACCGAGTCTAAATTGGAGATTTTTCAAATGGTCTGCATTTCCGATCGTTCGTATGTGCCTGCTTCAGCTATTGATCAAGTTCAGCTTTTTGCTGCGTCCATGAGACTTCTGAGCAACCAGATAATACTGCATTTCTCTGCTTAGCAGACGCCCACATGTCCCCGGAGCCCAGAGGGCTCCAAAAGCTGCCTGCACGTCGAGGTAATCTCCATGCTCACCAACAGCACACACACACTGTCAGAAAGTTACGTGGCGTCTTCAGAAAAATGGGACAATGATTACTCCACATAACTTAATCGATTAATTTACACTACAAACATGCATGCCTCACTCGTAACTTTCTCAACAAACACAACACACTTCTCTCTCGATACTTCAGTCTTCAGTTTTTAATGCTGCCGATGCCATGGCTTTTCATAATAAGATTGCACGGACGTACACATAGAAGAATGTAAATGGCGATGATCCTACCTATCACTTGTCGCTCTTTTCCCCAGAGGTGAGCGCAATGAGCAGGTCCACGAAGGCGCCGACGATGAGGCCGTGGGTCTTCTTCCCGTTGGCCCTGAGGTACCACCCTAGCATCTCCTCCAGCCACCCCCAGTCGTCCTCGCCTCCGGCGCCGCGGCTCAGAACCATCTCCTCCATTGACCGCCGGAAGTCGATGTAGGGGTCCGCCGAGTCGATGGCCAACGCCGTCGCCCCGCCGAACGCAGCCGGCTTCAGAATGGAGCTGGTCGCCTCGGGCTCGAAAAAGAGGCGACTCGATGACTGGATCCCGTTGATGATTACCTCTTCCGTGTCGCTCGCGACGCTCTGTGCCACCAGTGGACGCTCCAATTCTGTGGTCGAAGATGAGGAGTCCGTGGCCGAGAGGAATGAGTGCTTGGCCGATGCGGAGTCGTCGATGCATCCGTCGCAGTAGGCCGGGTTCGTGATCACCCTTGTCCTGCAGTCCGGGCGCGAAGACGATACCTCGCTGTCGCGGCAGTCATGCGCCCTGCGGGACGACATGGTCCTGTCCTGCGCGCAGGAAGGCCATGGCCACGAGGTGGCCGTGCTCGAGGACGCGCAGGACATGGAAGGAGGAGACGGCAGGCTTGCGGCGGCGGCCACGCTGCCGGTGGAAAAGAGGGATCGAAGAGCGAGCTTCTTGACCATGTCTCTTCTGCTAATGCTCGTCACTCACTTCACGATCGATCGTGTTGATTTGAAGAGGATAATGGCGAATTGAATTGATGGGGAGGGAGAGATGGGGCGGTGGTTTTAATAAAAAGGAGATGAGTTTGTTGTGTGTTGTGTGTTGTGTGTATCTGTGCAGGTAAGATGGCTGTCGGTGTTGTATGCGTTGCGAGTCTGCTCTTGTCGAGCCCGTGATGCCTTATATTCATGACATGACTACTTGCACGATTATCTACTGGTTGGTCAAATCTGCACTTTTATTATGCGTGATGCATGGTTGCTGAGAAGCATCCGAAAGTATATTCATGCTGTTTCTAAAAATATGTGTTTTTTTTGTTAAGTCTTGAACGAATCTAAAGATGCACTTTACATCATCTTGGCTACTCTCATTTAACAAAATCACAATTATTGGATATAGAGTTTCACAAAACCATGTCCAAACATTTTTTTTTATTTTTTCAAAAAAAAGAGAACAACTTTCGGTGGAAGAAATTTCAGTGATCCAAATGATACGATTTAGTCCATTTGACGGTCGTTTAGACAGTCCGATCTCGCTGGTCTGGTCCACTATAACGGTGGTTGCCGGGAATTTGGAGGTTTTCAATTTTGTAATTTTGGACAAAATTAGTTAAAAGTCAAACTTTTCTAAACATTCCGAAAAAATCATTAGTTTTCTCTGTAAGGGCATCTTTAGTGGTTTGTTGGTTAACTTGTTGTTAAACTAGAAAGATACCCTCCGTGTTGATACGCTGGAGGAACAATACAGAGTTGGCCCGTCTCTTCCTCCGTGCGGGTTTTAACCATCTCTCGGCGGGATCGCCAGTCATGTTCCGTCTGGAGAAATAGCGTGCCCACTCCATTGCTCCAGTGGTAGGCCTCGTCTCCTACTTCACAAACAGGTTAATTTGATGCGTACTACGAGCTCGGCCGCGTGTTCTGGTGTGGATGCAAGTTCATCGCATTCACCAACTACAACATGTACACCGACTTCGAGAGAATCTTCCCCGAGGAAGACCACATGCACATCCTTCCCTACTGTCTCGGGGATGACGGGCTCGAGGAGTGAAGACGACGAGTACGGCGGCAAGGAGGAGTGAAGACGATGATGGTGAATTCCAGACGGTGTTGGTGTTGCGTGCCCATAGTGTTGCGGGCCCTAGCTAACAAGGTGTTGGTGTTGATGGGTGGCAGAACAGAAAAAGGAGGATTCTTAAAAAAAAAAGACTTTCGAAATCTATTTTTATGTGTAGCGGAAAGGAGTTGCGATTTCTTATTATTGCTATAGAACATCTAGTAACAAGAATATAAAATCGTAAATAACAAAAAATTCTTGTCTTGCGCGGTCTAAGTCTAAGGAAATAAAAAAAATCGCTAATACAATTACATTTATATCAAATTTATATATAAGAATAGCGGATAGAGGCATTATTCAAGGAGTCGGGTCTACTTACTTTATGGTTCTTTCCAATTTTATGTTGGGTTTGATAAGAACCCCTTTTTGCTTTCTTGATAAATAATCGACAAAAAATCCTTGTGTCCATGCTAGTCATAACCAACTATGCATATCAAAGTGTCCATGAATCGTATGAAACTGAAGGAACGGGACCAAAGCTATACAGAGAAGCTATGTGTCCAGAAAGTGCAACAACAATCGAGGGTTACTGGGGTTACCAAGCCCCAGGCCAAATCACATCGGCAGACGTGCTCGGAAATGGATCATCGGCTCCACAACCCCTCGACTGCGACAACTATGCAGGAATAGCCAGAACTGTATAACAATGAGCTCGAAACCAACAACCGATCAAAGCGGCACTCTAGACATGGAAGCTGTATAAAGCAGGTGTTACTAGAGTATAGATGTACAAATAGATGTCACATGACCCAACATAACATCAGACAACGGAAGAAAAATTATGTTGCTAATCAACAAGAACAAAAAAGGCCTAAGAGGCCGCAACATAAGGCGACGTCCTAGCCCATAGATTCCAGGCTGCTACCTGGGAACCCTAAACTACTCGTCGATGTCCATGTTGAAACACCACCGATGTGAGAACTTCACCTGAACCAAAATTAAGCAAACTTGAGTACCGGAGGTACTCAACAAGACTTAGTTAACCTATTATATATCTGTTATTTTTATAAAGGGTTTTATGAAGGTTAATTTGCGTAAAGTAAAGTTTGTTTTCCAAACCGAGGAAGAATAGCATGTCTCAAGGAGTGTTTTCAAAACAGATGAGAAAGCTGCTCAACAAAGGATATCATCATATTTTCATCCACCAACATCATTTCCCAGCATCTCACATGCTACAAGGATCACCCCGCTCGGCGTCTCCGAGGAGGCACCCTTCATTCATTGTTAATAAGTTTTATCCTTTCCGTTCAAGTTATCTATGATCACAGAATTCGTTGCCAAGTCATCTGTGACCGTGGACACGACTTCTCGAGGAGATTTATCCCTGCAGGGGGTACACTTTACCCACACGTGCCATCCGACTCTTAATGCCACATGTACGCGTGTCAATGGAGTGCGGAAGAGGGTGGCTGGCCACGACCTTTACCTTGCTCGACCCTATCCTTGAGTCAACCCAAACAGGGCCACCTCGTCAAGAGGGAGTTGGCCACCTCCTGACGGCACCTGTTCTGTGAGTCTGGTTCAAGATCCGTGTACGTCCATCACTTATCCCCGTCACGCCCTAAGTTTTCTCCAAATCGTTTTCTGACTCACACGCAGATGGAAAGATCAAACTACGTGACTCATGGACGTGGCCAAACAAGTTAGTTGGTCGAGCGCGGTCAGTTAGGCCCCGCGTGTGGTTGCACGCTCAGTCTTGGCTTCGAAGGCGAGAACTCGCTCCTAGGGGCATGAACAGAACAAAACGCCACAACCCATTGTGGCCTCACATCCATGCCGTTATTAATCAAGTTATCAAAGATAATTCAAACCACAACAACCTGACAAAGAAGATTGACGCATTGACCAGATTCATCACTGGATGGATCAGATCACAACTAGGCATGGCTAAGCAAGACTCACAGGCTTTAACGTGGCGCACACAAACAAACCAATAGCTGCTAGAAGAAGTGGATCGGGATATTTAGGCGATGCAACAAGTATAGGAGAACTCTATCTAAGACCATGAATACTTTGAACCGCATGCAATATACGAGATTCAAAACACTTCAATAACCATATATGAGCATATAAGAGGTTATGCTTGCCTTGGTTATAAGAAAACCAGATAGAGGCTTCAGGAATAAATGCTTGACTTGTCGGTTAGGACAAAGTATTCGCCATTGAAGTTGTTGGCCTTCACTTTAGAGTCGCATTCTACCGAGGGGGAAACAACACCGAGAAGAAGAACAACAATCAACACATGGCATCGATGCAATGCACAATATATATGCATGAACAAGTTAATGCACTGAAATAAAGCCCTAAATATAAAGATAGGGTTGCTAGGGTTCGTATTTCGATTATGCAATTTTACTCAGATTAGCCCGGAATAGACCCCGGAGGGGCACTTTGGGTAATTCTGAAAGTGAGTACAATTTTAATTGCTCAAATGGGTTTGAAAACATCATAAATGGATTGCATTTGTCATTTTGAGCAATTTGGTATATAACTTGTAATTTTCTGATTTTATTGAATAAAAACTTATTTTCTGCATTTTTTATGATTTAAACAATATTTAAATAATGCTCATTTTTTAACTTTGTCAAACATGCATGAAAATGACATATCCAGATAGAGTATGTTTTTCTGAGAATTTCCATGTTTTCATTTTATTTTTCTGACCTATAAAACATTATTTATTGATTTTACAAAATTACTCATTTTCTGTAATTATTAACCATTTTCTGGAAATAAGAAAACATGACTTATGACGTCATAGTGACGTCACTGTGACATGGCACGGAGGTGATATTCTCAGATGAACCTAAAATCGATCAAATTCACGCGCGTTTTGGAAATCCAACTACAACATGGGCTAGAGGAGCTCGTGGGGAGTCTAGGGGTGGCTCCGGTTGACCAAATGGTCACCGGAAACCTCGCCGGCGTGAAGATCCTCGGCGGCGGACGGAGGCCTTCGGCGGGGAGAGGAACCAGAGGGGTAGGGGGATGGCGGGAGCACCTACGTGCTCGGGAGCTCACCGTGGATGCGTTGAGCTGGTCGACGAGGGCGGGAAAGCACGGGAACGGCGGCGCCGTGCAGAAAATGGCCGGCGACCGAAGAGGAAGGTGACGGCGAAATTGGCGGCGTCTAGGCCATCTCGGCTCTGTGGCGGTCCTGTGGAGGAAGGGGAGGTCGTGGCGGTCCTGTGGAGCTGCTCGGTGAGGCCGGGGGCGCGGTGAAACGACGGCGGCTGCGGATCTCCACCTCCCGCTGCCCGCGTCCTTCTGGCCGGAGAAGGAGGAGAAAGGAAAAGAAAAGAACTTTTTCAAAAACCCTCCTAGAACTTTTGGAAATCACCAAGAGGTCCTTTTTGCTTTTATAACAGGACATAGAACATTGTTTTCGTGGGCCTTTTTGCAAAAAAGATATTTGGAAACCTTATAAAATTTCCAACCTCACCATGTTTTGCTTTGGTGAAATTGAAATATTTTCCAGTTCAACAATTTTTAAAACCACACTAAGTAGTATTGGTGGAGATTTTCTCAAACCATTTAAATTTACAATTTAAATTGTTTCAAACATGATTAAATTTTGTTTCATGCACGTATGAGATTTTCTCATACCTATAACCTTTTGCTTGTTGCCCGTGTCTTACTAGCATGCTTAGGGTTGTTTCTGCTCGAGTCTGTTACCCGTTACTTTCTGTTACTATTTCATTATGTTCTGGGGCTCGAGGTTTAATCAATCAACCTGTTAATATTGTGGATAATAATAATTTGATGATAAGGCACCGGCAGGAGGCCCTGCGTGGTTTTGAGGCCTGCTAGTGTCGACCCTAATTAGGAAAAAGGTCTTGTCTACTGATCCATGATGAGCGCACTAACCGCATGTGGGAAGCGTGTATGAGCGCCCCCCTCAATTTGATTCGATTCGCATCTCGTCCAAATCGCCTCATTTAGTTCGGGTGTTCCATTTGCCGCATGCATGTTTTTGCGAGCCCAGGCCAGGGTGGAAACTTTTGTAGTCGGCATTTAGGGAGACACGTTCTTAGAGTGCTATGAGGGTCCCCTTTTCTTCGTGGGGCTTGATTAGCCGTGCGCTCACTGCACGGGGGTTCTTTGGGCTTGATGCGAAGAAGAGTTGGGTTGTGTTGAGTACCTCGCTTGGTGGGTTGATCCCCCGTCTGGCGGGTTATTCTTACGTGTACGGCCAAATTGGTGCACCCCTGCAGGGTAAATCTTCTCGAGAAGCTGTGTTTTCCGCGGTTATGGACTACTTGGTGAAAGTACTGGCTAACAAGTACTCAGGACAACATAAACCTAATGATTAACAACCTTACACCCAATGATTAACAACTTGACTAGTAATAGGCTTATTGACACAATAACCTGAACCATCACTAATCCAACTGTGTGAGTTATCCTCGGATTGCTTCTTTGGATAAGGGGCGAGATCTAGGATGGGTTTGTTTGGAGTTAGATATAGTTGGTTCCGATGCGCCATCTTATCTCCTTTCTGTTAGCCGGAGGTTGTGGTATGTTCTGTAGTTGGTTAGAGCAGCCAGTTGCAGCATCTTTTACATCCCCTTTCTTCCGTTGTACCCAAAGCATCTGTGCTTGGTGTTGACGGGTTACGCTTTGGTGAACTGTGAGTCTTGCTTGCCAGTACGTTTATGTACTGACCCCTTTGGGGCTGTGGTTTCCGCAGACTACGTTTCCGAGGATCCCCATGGTGGCTACGACGTGGAGTATGACGAGACTGCTCACGAGTAGATAGCGGACCCGGGCAGGATCCGAGACTTCGTGGATGGGCTCCGTCTTTTCGTTTCCGGCCTCTTAGGCCTATTTGGATCTTGTCTGTACTCAGACCTTTTGAATGCTTCCGCTGTGATGTAATGATGATATGTTGGGACATGTGTCCTTTGAATGATTGTATTTGCTATCTCTGCTCTAATGAGAGCTATTTGCAACTTATTTCAATCTTTTGTGTCGTAGAGATCTGTTGTGATATCACTTGTTCCAATGCCGTTGACGTACCATGTGTGTATGTTTTGAAGTACGTCAATGGAAGTATCTGGATTTCTATGGGATGGTTTGCGCAGACGATGAATAGTAAGAGAATGGTTGTCACACGTTCACGTGTTGGCCTGCTCATATTGAGATGCGGGTGCCGGTATGCCCCGTAAGCCATTTATCTACTGTTTAACGGACTGTGAGTATCCCCTAGAAGTCCGGGTGCGACAATGGAGGTGGTTGTGACATGATTTATCATGTTGCCTACTCACGATTGAGAACGGAGGCGTGTAAGCCCCGGAAGCAGATCCTCTATTCCTTAAGCAGTAGATATTGATCCTTTAGAAGCCCGGATGGGTTTTCCGTAGTACCTCAGGAGTGTTTTGATCTCGTGTTTCCCGGTGTTGCTTCGTATCCTGTTCTTCTCAACATCCTTTTCGTCCGATGAAACCTTGTTGTTGCTTTCCACTTCAGTTCTGCTACCGGCGTCTAATCAATAACTCTGTTTCACACTTCTGGCCAGATAGTCTATTCTCCAAATGAATCAAATTCTATTCAGCTATACACCCTAGATGCAAAACCTCTCCCTTTACTTGAAAATGTTCCGGTGGTTTCCGAATTCCCTGACATCTTTCCAGAAGAGTTGACAGGAATGCCTATCATCTTGAAATTCCAGAAAAACTATCCAAGGTGCACGATGTGTTTCACTTGTCACAGCTCAAGAGGATCTTCCCAAGAAGTATCCGGACCTTTTCTTTTCTCAGTAGGAATCTCGGGGCTCGATTCCTTCAAGGGGGCGTTTTGTAACATCCCAAGTATGAAAAATAGCCATTAGAATGTTTGCTCTCTGTTATTTTATGTTTTGCATCATGACATCATGTTCATTGCAATTGTTTTTCTTGTTTTCCATTTGTTTTCCTATGTTTTTCTTTGTTTTCCAACTGTTTTCATTTGTTTTCCTCTGTTTTCTATTTGAATTTCAAACCAAACTTCAAACCTTTTGTTTCATACTTGTGATGTTACAATTTCCAAAATGATATTTCAAATCAAAACAATCAATTGTTTCCATTAAAAGTTGTGATTCCAAAACTGTTGTTTTGTTTCTATCAAAAATTCATTTAATACCAAACCCTTTGCAAATTCAATTAATTCCAAAACATCAACCCCTTTTGAAAATTATGAAAATGACAAAACTCTTTCATCATAAACCTTAAGGTTCAAACTATTAAAATTGGCTTTTAATAATTCACTTAATCCAAACTTAATTCAAATGCCTTTCAAATACAATTACATTTTTCCAAACAGCAACTATGTGGAAATTATAAAAATTACAACACAAAATATAATCTTTTGCTTCCAATTACAACTACATGGTCACCCTATTTAAAATCTTGTTTTCAATAATCAATTTAATCTCAAAATCCATCCAAATTCAATCAATTACAAAATAGCACTTTTATTTTGAATCTTTTTGAAAACAAAACTTTACAAGTTGTTAATATTACATAATTAATCAATACCAAATTTATTCTAAAATTTTCCAACATCTACAACCTTTCTATTTCTCTTCCTATTCATGTTTCAGCAAAAAAAAAAAGTAATGGAACAAAAAGAATAAAAAGAAGAGAGGAGAGAGGAGCACACCAGCAGCCCAGCCCATTTTTCTCCCAAAGCCCATACCCCCTCGCTCCTTCTTCTTCCTCGGTACGGACTTCATCCAGCACCTCCACGTATTCAGAGAAGGGAAGCAACGGTGCAGCTCACTCCCCCCTCCCTATAACTCCATGCCCTAGCCCTAGGGTTTTCCCTTCCACCTTTCTTCTCCCTTCTTCCCTCTCCCCCGCCGTTCTCTTCCTTCTTCCTCCCTCCCCTCTCTGCTCTCTGTATTTTTTTCCCTGTACCTGTACCACACCACCGAATTTCCCTCCGTTTTCCTCCGGCGATCGCCGCCGGTGTGGCCACCCCCCGGCCAGGGCGGGTGCGGGAATGGAATCCCCGCACCGCCCTCTCCCTCCTCGACCTCTCGGCGGCCACGGGGACCAAGCACAGCGCCGCCGCCATCCTCCCGTCGCCGGCGACCACCCCCCTGGCCGAGCGCTCCGCCTCTGGTCTTCCTCCTCGATGGTGAGCGCCTCCCTCCCTTTCCCTCTCGCCTCCCTTCCCTCCTCCCTCTCGGTCAGCATCCATGCCCCACATGTAACATCCCTGATTTTTGGAGAAAAAAAAATCACAAAAATTTAAAACTTTTTTTTCCCACTAATGCAAGCTACCAAAAACAAAGTAAGCACAACACAAAAGAAATGAAATGGCTATGGAAATGATAATCTAAAAATGCTTCTGTTTACTAAACCCTACATTTTTCTCAGAATAAGTATTCATGAAAATCATTTGTTTTATCCATGAAGTGTTTTCCCAAATGTTGTTTTCAACCTCCTGCCATCAATAATAATTCTTCTATCAATTAGTTGATTTATAAAATATTTTCAAAGCCAAATTTAACTACATCATATTGCAATTACTAAAATTAAGCATTAAATAAAAGGCTTTGATAAAATATGTAAATGGGAAATTTAGAAAACAACAATTCAAAGCTTGATATGTCTTTGAAAGTTTAAATTAAACCATAACTTCAATTAATAAATTTCCCTATTTTGAACATAGACTTTAGTTGTTATTAATGATTATATAGGAATTTGAAAAAAATTAATTATTTTAAGTGTGCTGAATCATCCCACGAATAATTTCATATTAAAGGTGATAATTTTACAAAACCATAGAAATAAATTTGAGCTCATTTGGTTTTATAAAATAAAAGATATGATGTTATTAAAAAAAAACAGAAAATGAGAAAATTAACTGGGAGAGAGAGAAAGACACCAGCCGGCCCAGGCCATCTTCCCCGTCCCCTCTATTTACCGCACACGCGCAGCGTGAAGGGCCAGCAGCCAGCCCGCCAGAAGCCCAAGAGCAACCGCCGCAGCCCGCTCCCTCACACCCCGTCTCTCTCTCACAGCCAGGTGGGCCCCGCCCCGCTAACGTCAGCAATGACGCCGACGTCCTCGACGTCCGTGCGGGAAACAGACTCGACGCAGCGCCGCCTTCCCGTGACCCCTCCTCCACGCCATATCCCCCATAAAAGGAGACCCCCCCTCGACGTCCGCGCCCCCGCTCCCGAAACCCTAACCCGAAATCACCGCCGCCGCCTCGAGTATTTCCTGCCGCCGTTCGCCCTTTTCCGAGCACGGGAATCACCGCCGCCGCTGGTACTGACCTCGAGAGGAGGAGGAGGCGATACGAGGAGGATCCCCGCGACGAGGGGAGTCCAACGCCGTCCTCAGACCCGCCGGAAGGCCACTCCAACACCGTCGCCATCCACCACCCGACGCAGCGCCGCCATCTCCTTCTTCTCCGATGAAGATACTCCGGTGAGCTCCCTCTGTGTCTTTCTAGGCCGTTCGATCGACATCCAACGGCCCCTATTAGATCGAGCCGAGCCCGCGAGCCAAGCCAGCGAGCTAAGCCGAGCCGTGGAGCCAAGCCTTCAGCCATTCCCTTCCCGCCGTCAGATCCAGATCCTGTGGCCACAAACAGATCACTAATCGAATCGGTACCGGCCAATTAGAAGCTGCCACGTCACCCAACACTTTTTGTAATTATTCCGGAATTATTTTAAATAGGCAATTTTTGCAGAAACACCCCTGTAACTTAGATATATCATAACTTTTTAACCATAGGTCCAAACTTAGCAAACTTGGACTTTTTGAAATCAGCACAACACGTAGAATATTTTAGCAGTGTCCAAATTCAAATTTGACAAACTTAATTTGGTTCAAATTTAAATATGCTTGTTTGATGATTTTTGGCATAGTTTAAATTCTACAAATCTAAAAATTGTAAATAAAATATTTTTGGAGACCTTAGGATGTGTACTAACAGCCCCTTGCGCCCAAGATAATTTTTGGCTAAGTTAAAATTCTTTTCGTTGTTATATGCTCATATGACTATTTCTGACTTAGTTATTTTCTATAATTATGTTTCAATAGGTTTTCTCTAGCAAATTTGTGCTAAGGACTAACCTTAGACCAGAGAGAACAAAACCAAAGCACTTAGAATATTTCTAAGTCATTTTTTTCCTAGTTGTCCCCCTTAGTTCAAAAACCCCTAAGTCTGGATTAGTGAAAAGCCATGGAGAGGATGCTACAATGGACTTGAAGATTTTCAACATGAAGCTAGAAGACTCATGAAGGACTTAGCAACTTCAGAAGCATCTCCAAAAAGAAGTATCACTTAGAAGAAAATATCAAGAGGAACTTCAGGAGGACCAAACCACATCTTTTTCTCTAAGTCTTTTCCCTCTTTCTTTTCTGTTCTCTTAGACTTTGTGCTATGGCTAAGTTAGATGAAGAACAACCCTAGTTGTGCCAAAACCAACAAGTGTTAGAAGATTCAATGAAGTCCCCACACCAAGGAGGAAGTTACAAAGGATCCTGAAGATTTTCTAAGACCAAGGCTGTGAAGACTTAGGATTTGTTTTCCAATACTTAGAATTTGTTTTCAAGGTGATTAGTGTTTTGTCCAAGACTTAGAATTTATTTTCCAAGTACGATGAGAGTTTTTGACCAAGACTTCAACAAGAAGACTTTCCTCGAGAAGAGCAACTGCAACTCAAGAAGAATACTCTCCCAGAAGATGAACAAGATGAAGATTTTTACAAGTCCTTTCAGGGGAACTCTAACAATCTCTACTACCTCTCTTATTCTATATGACTAAGTTCCTATAATTAATAAGGAGGACTACACGCAAGGCCATTGAAGAAACATGCAGAATACTTAGACATCAGAAGCAAAAGAAGACTTGGAGAAAACAAGACATAAATTGATTTCATCTTTGTGTGATCTTTTGATCAAAAACTAACCCTTAGTCACAAAGGGAAAACCACTAACAAGAATTTCTTAGTTTTCTTTTTGTGTATTGAAATAACAAGTTGTCCTTTTGCATATTAGAATAAAGGTGATAATACTTAGTGAAACTTTTGTTCAATAAGTTTGGAATCCTCAAGACACAATCCTTAGCCATTTTCCATACACTAAACCCAAATAAAATAATTCCTTTGTAGAATAAATTGTTGTGTTAAGTTTGTTGGTTGTTATACTTTGTTATTATGCTTGTGATTGTTTATTTATTGTTGTTTACTTGTGTTGTTTAGATTGTACGGAGAGAACGTTCCATTTTGGGAAGAGAAGGTGATTGTTCTTCACCAACTCCAAAGGCAAGTGACACACCATCACATCTCCCATATTTTACTATGCATTATTAGTGTTTTTGAGTAGCATGCATGATAGGAAATTTTACTAAGTTATTATTATGCTATGCAAAATCCCAAGTAGTGTGTAGCCATCCTTTAGACTTGTTATTTTGGAAACATATACTTAGTAGATGCTTAGCCTTGCTACAAATTTGTTTTACTCAATGTTGTGGGAAAATTCTAAGTATAAACTCCCAATGAAACACCTGGGTGGATTTTGGATGTGATTGGATTATGTTGAGTGGCTCCCTAGGGCCATATCAATGGTGTTTATCACCGAAGGAGTACACTTGTGGATGGCCACCCAGGAACAAAGAGATTCCTAAGTCCCTCTAAGTTTAGTAGCTTCCCGTGCAGCCCTTTGACATATGGGCTCTGTCTTGATCAACTAAGTTGTGAGAGTTCAACCCATGCTTGACATGAAGATGTAGCAGAATTATAGGTGGAACGGGTCTTGCTGGTTGGGTTGAATTCTTGCTTCTGAAAGATCTCGTCTCAATTCTCTCCTTTCCATGATGCACTCCGCATGTATAGGATGTTTGGGCTAATTGAAGACAAAGGGTGAAAGTGCACAACCTCTGAAGAGTTAGAAACTATGATCATAGCCGTGTTCCCGGAAAGGACAACTTCGAGCAGCTGGACAAGGATGGACAGAAGAATCTCAACACCGTTTTGAAGAAGTAAAATTTGGCTAAGGAAATATTAGTTCTGGTGCTCATGGGTGTGTCCCATGGTGCCAATCTTTGAAAGGAAAACTCTTTTTCAAAAGTGTTAGGGAAAAACTTGCTTTCTGCAAAAAGCCTAAACTCCACCAAGCCAGATATGCATGTAGTTTAGACTTGCCATTAATATCCACCATAGTGTTACTTGCCAATACATTAAATTGTATTGACTCCCTTGTGGCTGCATATTCCATATTGCAGATGAATTTGAAGACGAGTGAGGTTTCGTTCAGGATCTCGAGTCTATCGCCAACATGTTTTGCCTGTGGCACATGAAGAAGATGAGGCTCATTGTGTACTATGTTTTCCGCTGTAATTCTGTTTTATGCTAGTCTTCTAAGACTATGCAAGTTGTAATCATGTTTTGTAAAGACTGGATCATGCGATGTAATAGATTTTGACGCATTTGCATGATATTTCATTTTGAACTGTGGTGCTAGCAATTGATCCAGGGACTAGCACATTAACACAGAGGTCTTGTCTTTGTTCAAAAGATGGGATCGCTACAAAATGGTATCAGAGCATTGTGTTGCCTGTAGAATTCGAGACCTTAAGTTTAGAAAAGACCCTAGGTTGAAAACCTATTTTATTCAAATCTTCTAAAGACAAAACTTCCTTTCTTTCTCATATCCACTCATCTACTATTCACCTTCATAATATTCTTGTATTAATATAGATGACCTCCCTTGTATACCATTAAGACAAGTTGGTGAATATCATGCCTTGAAGTACAAGAATTATCCTTCACACAACCTGAAGAAACTACAAAGAAGATCATTGAAGAAACTTGGAGATATACCCAGACTTCACAACAATCAGAAACGCCTCAAGCTGTTGACAGAAAGCGTGAAGAGACTCCATAAGATATAGATGAGACCACCAATCTAGTTACTTTGATAGGACAACGTCAACGTGTTAGTGTATTGATCATACCAATGAGTGGGGTATGACAATATTAGTTTCTTTTTCTAAAAACCTTGTTGTTTGGTGTGATAAATGTTTGCTAGTTGTTGTTTGTAAGATGTATTTTTTTGCTCCGTTGTGATTGGGTAGGAATCTTCTTTGGATCTTTCTAAATTTCTACTCATCTATGCTAAACCCAATCATAATTCTAGATAGAATACCAACAACCATGAGAAGATAACAACAAGATGGATTTTTGCCAAGCACATCAAAATACCAAGGAAATAGTGAGTCGGGGACTTTTGATTGACCCAAAGAATGACCCCTTAGTGTCAAATGAAGTTCAAGAGGAACTAGTTAGTCTGCAGCTCCACTACGAAGGAAAGTTCTACTCAAGCCATCTTGGAGACAAGCTACGCATAAGGACATGTAATTAGAATGCGCACAAACATTTATTTAAGGGTGGTAGCCACCTAGTTGCAATGAAATCCAAGTAAACCAACCCTATCTTTGTTTCTAACCTTCCCAAATCTCGGGACGAGATTTCTTTTAAGGGTGGTAGTCTGTAACATCCCTGATTTTTGGAGAAAAAAAAATCACAAAAATTTAAAACTTTTTTTTCCCACTAATGCAAGCTACCAAAAACAAAGTAAGCACAACACAAAAGAAATGAAATGGCTATGGAAATGATAATCTAAAAATGCTTCTGTTTACTAAACCCTACATTTTTCTCAGAATAAGTATTCATGAAAATCATTTGTTTTATCCATGAAGTGTTTTCCCAAATGTTGTTTTCAACCTCCTGCCATCAATAATAATTCTTCTATCAATTAGTTGATTTATAAAATATTTTCAAAGCCAAATTTAACTACATCATATTGCAATTACTAAAATTAAGCATTAAATAAAAGGCTTTGATAAAATATGTAAATGGGAAATTTAGAAAACAACAATTCAAAGCTTGATATGTCTTTGAAAGTTTAAATTAAACCATAACTTCAATTAATAAATTTCCCTATTTTGAACATAGACTTTAGTTGTTATTAATGATTATATAGGAATTTGAAAAAAATTAATTATTTTAAGTGTGCTGAATCATCCCACGAATAATTTCATATTAAAGGTGATAATTTTACAAAACCATAGAAATAAATTTGAGCTCATTTGGTTTTATAAAATAAAAGATATGATGTTATTAAAAAAAAACAGAAAATGAGAAAATTAACTGGGAGAGAGAGAAAGACACCAGCCGGCCCAGGCCATCTTCCCCGTCCCCTCTATTTACCGCACACGCGCAGCATGAAGGGCCAGCAGCCAGCCCGCCAGAAGCCCAAGAGCAACCGCCGCAGCCCGCTCCCTCACACCCCGTCTCTCTCTCACAGCCAGGTGGGCCCCGCCCCGCTAACGTCAGCAATGACGCCGACGTCCTCGACGTCCGTGCGGGAAACAGACTCGACGCAGCGCCGCCTTCCCGTGACCCCTCCTCCACGCCATATCCCCCATAAAAGGAGACCCCCCCTCGACGTCCGCGCCCCCGCTCCTGAAACCCTAACCCGAAATCACCGCCGCCGCCTCGAGTATTTCCTGCCGCCGTTCGCCCTTTTCCGAGCACGGGAATCACCGCCGCCGCTGGTACTAACCTCGAGAGGAGGAGGAGACGATACGAGGAGGATCCCCGCGACGAGGGGAGTCCAACGCCGTCCTCAGACCCGCCGGAAGGCCACTCCAACACCGTCGCCATCCACCACCCGACGCAGCGCCGCCATCTCCTTCTTCTCCGATGAAGATACTCCGGTGAGCTCCCTTTGTGTCTTTCTAGGCCGTTCGATCGGCATCCAACGACCCCTATTAGATAGAGCCGAGCCCGCGAGCCAAGCCAGCGAGCTAAGCCGAGCCGTGGAGCCAAGCCTTCAGCCATTCCCTTCCCGCCGTCAGATCCAGATCCTGTGGCCACAAACATATCACTAATCGAATCGGTACCGGCCAATTAGAAGCTGCCACGTCACCCAACACTTTTTGTAATTATTCCGGAATTATTTTAAATAGGCAATTTTTGCAGAAACACCCCTGTAACTTAGATCTATCATAACTTTTTAACCATAGGTCCAAACTTAGCAAACTTGGACTTTTTGAAATCAGCACAACACGTAGAATATTTTAGCAGTGTCCAAATTCAAATTTGACAAACTTAATTTGGTTCAAATTTAAATATGCTTGTTTGATGATTTTTGGCATAGTTTAAATTCTACAAATCTAAAAATTGTAAATAAAATATTTTTGGAGACCTTAGGATGTGTACTAACAGCCCCTTGCGCCCAAGATAATTTTTGGCTAAGTTAAAATTGTTTTGGTTGTTATATGCTCATATGACTATTTCTGACTTAGTTATTTTCTATAATTATTTTTCAATAGGTTTTCTCTAGCAAATTTGTGCTAAGGACTAACCTTAGACCAGAGAGAACAAAACCAAAGCACTTAGAATATTTCTAAGTCATTTTTTTCCCTAGTTGTCCCCCTTAGTTCAAAAACCCCTAAGTCTGGATTAGTGAAAAGCCATGGAGAGGATGCTACAATGGACTTGAAGATTTTCAACATGAAGCTAGAAGACTCATGAAGGACTTAGCAACTTCAGAAGCATCTCCAAAAAGAAGGATCACTTAGAAGAAAATATCAAGAGGAACTTCAGGAGGACCAAACCACATCTTTTTCTCTAAGTCTTTTCCCTCTTTCTTTTCTGTTCTCTTAGACTTTGTGCTATGGCTAAGTTAGATGAAGACCAACCCTAGTTGTGCCAAAACCAACAAGTGTTAGAAGATTCAATGAAGTCCCCACACCAAGGAGGAAGTTACAAAGGATCCTGAAGATTTTCTAAGACCAAGGCTGTGAAGACTTAGGATTTGTTTTCAAATACTTAGAATTTGTTTTCAAGGTGATTAGTGTTTTGTCCAAGACTTAGAATTTATTTTCCAAGTACGATGAGAGTTTTTGACCAAGACTTCAACAAGAAGACTTTCCTCGAGAAGAGCAACTTCAACTCAAGAAGAATACTCTCCCAGAAGATGAACAAGATGAAGATTTTTACAAGTCCTTTCAGGGGAACTCTAACAATCTCTACTACCTCTCTTATTCTATATGACTAAGTTCCTATAATTAATAAGGAGGACTACACGCAAGGCCATTGAAGAAACATGCAGAATACTTAGACATCAGAAGCAAAAGAAGACTTGGAGAAAACAAGACATAAATTGATTTCATCTTTGTGTGATCTTTTGATCAAAAACTAACCCTTAGTCACAAAGGGAAAACCACTAACAAGAATTTCATAGTTTTCTTTGTGTGTATTGAAATAATAAGTTGTCCTTTTGCATATTAGAATAAAGGTGATAATACTTAGTGAAACTTTTGTTCAATAAGTTTGGAATCCTCAAGACACAATCCTTAGCCATTTGCCATACACTAAACCCAAATAAAATAATTCCTTTGTAGAATAAATTGTTGTGTTAAGTTTGTTGGTTGTTATACTTTGTTATTTTGCTTGTGATTGTTTATTTATTGTTGTTTACTTGTGTTGTTTAGATTGTACGGAGAGAACGTTCCATTTTGTGAAGAGAAGGTGATTGTTCTTCACCAACTCCAAAGGCAAGTGACACACCATCACATCTCCCATATTTTACTATGCATTATTAGTGTTTTTGAGTAGCATGCATGATAGGAAATTTTACTAAGTTATTATTATGCTATGCAAAATCCCAAGTAGTGTGTAGCCATCCTTTAGACTTGTTATTTTGGAAACATATACTTAGTAGATGCTTAGCCTTGCTACAAATTTGTTTTACTCAATGTTGTGGGAAAATTCTAAGTATAAACTCCCAATGAAACACCTGGGTGGATTTTGGATGTGATTGGATTATGTTGAGTGGCTCCCTAGGGCCATATCAATGGTGTTTATTACCGAAGGAGTACACTTGTGGATGGCCACCCAGGAACAAAGAGATTCCTAAGTCCCTCTAAGTTGAGTAGCTTCCCGTGCAGCCCTTTGACATATGGGCTCTGTCTTGATCAACTAAGTTGTGAGAGTTCAACCCATGCTTGACATGAAGATGTAGCAGAATTATAGGTGGAACGGGTCTTGCTGGTTGGGTTGAATTCTTGCTTCTGAAAGATCTCGTCTCAATTCTCTCCTTTCCATGATGCACTCCGCGTGTATAGGATGTTTGGGCTAATTGAAGACAAAGGGTGAAAGTGCACAACCTCTGAAGAGTTAGAAACTATGATCATAGCCGTGTTCCCGGAAAGGACAACTTCGAGCAGCTGGACAAGGATGGACAGAAGAATCTCAACACCGTTTTGAAGAAGTAAAATTTGGCTAAGGAAATATTAGTTCTGGTGCTCATGGGTGTGTCCCATGGTGTCAATCTTTGAAAGGAAAACTCGTTTTCAAAAGTGTTAGGGAAAAACTTGCTTTCTGCAAAAAGCCTAAACTCCACCAAGCCAGATATGCATGTAGTTTAGACTTGCCATTAATATCCACCATAGTGTTACTTGCCAATACATTAAATTGTATTGACTCCCTTGTGGCTGCATATTCCATATTGCAGATGAATTTGAAGACGAGTGAGGTTTCGTTCAGGATCTCGAGTCTATCGCCAACATGTTTTGCCTGTGGCACATGAAGAAGATGAGGCTCATTGTGTACTATGTTTTCCGCTGTAATTCTGTTTTATGCTAGTCTTCTAAGACTATGCAAGTTGTAATCATGTTTTGTAAAGACTGGATCATGCGATGTAATAGATTTTGACGCATTTGCATGATATTTCATTTTGAACTGTGGTGCTAGCAATTGATCCAGGGACTAGCACATTAAAACAGAGGTATTGTCTTTGTTCAAAAGATGGGATCGCTACAAAATGGTATCAGAGCATTGTGTTGCCTGTAGAATTCGAGACCTTAAGTTTAGAAAAGACCCTAGGTTGAAAACCTATTTTATTCAAATCTTCTAAAGACAAAACTTCCTTTCTTTCTCATATCCACTCATCTACTATTCACCTTCATAATATTCTTGTATTAATATAGATGACCTCCCTTGTATACCATTAAGACAAGTTGGTGAATATCATGCCTTGAAGTACAAGAATTATCCTTCACACAACCTGAAGAAACTACAAAGAAGATCATTGAAGAAACTTGGAGATATACCCAGACTTCACAACAATCAGAAACGCCTCAAGCTGTTGACAGAAAGCGTGAAGAGACTCCATAAGATATAGATGAGACCACCAATCTAGTTACTTTGATAGGACAACGTCAACGTGTTAGTGTATTGATCATACCAATGAGTGGGGTATGACAATATTAGTTTCTTTTTCTAAAAACCTTGTTGTTTGGTGTGATAAATGTTTGCTAGTTGTTGTTTGTAAGATGTATTTTTTTGCTCCGTTGTGATTGGGTAGGAATCTTCTTTGGATCTTTCTAAATTTCTACTCATCTATGCTAAACCCAATCATAATTCTAGATAGAATACCAACAACCATGAGAAGATAACAACAAGATGGATTTTTGCCAAGCACATCAAAATACCAAGGAAATAGTGAGTCGGGGACTTTTGATTGACCCAAAGAATGACCCCTTAGTGTCAAATGAAGTTCAAGAGGAACTAGTTAGTCTGCAGCTCCACTACGAAGGAAAGTTCTACTCAAGCCATCTTGGAGACAAGCTACGCATAAGGACATGTAATTAGAATGCGCACAAACATTTATTTAAGGGTGGTAGCCACCTAGTTGCAATGAAATCCAAGTAAACCAACCCTATCTTTGTTTCTAACCTTCCCAAATCTCGGGACGAGATTTCTTTTAAGGGTGGTAGTCTGTAACATCCCTGATTTTTGGAGAAAAAAAAAATCACAAAAATTTAAAACTTTTTTTTCCACTAATGCAAGCTACCAAAAACAAAGTAAGCACAACACAAAAGAAATGAAATGGCTATGGAAATGATAATCTAAAAATGCTTCTGTTTACTAAACCCTACATTTTTCTCAGAATAAGTATTCATGAAAATCATTTGTTTTATCCATGAAGTGTTTTCCCAAATGTTGTTTTCAACCTCCTGCCATCAATAATAATTCTTCTATCAATTAGTTGATTTATAAAATATTTTCAAAGCCAAATTTAACTACATCATATTGCAATTACTAAAATTAAGCATTAAATAAAAGGCTTTGATAAAATATGTAAATGGGAAATTTAGAAAACAACAATTCAAAGCTTGATATGTCTTTGAAAGTTTAAATTAAACCATAACTTCAATTAATAAATTTCCCTATTTTGAACATAGACTTTAGTTATTATTAATGATTATATAGGAATTTGAAAAAAATTAATTATTTTAAGTGTGCTGAATCATCCCACGAATAATTTCATATTAAAGGTGATAATTTTACAAAACCATAGAAATAAATTTGAGCTCATTTGGTTTTATAAAATAAAAGATATGATGTTATTAAAAAAAACAGAAAATGAGAAAATTAACTGGGAGAGAGAGAAAGACACCAGCCGGCCCAGGCCATCTTCCCCGTCCCCTCTATTTACCGCACACGCGCAGCGTGAAGGGCCAGCAGCCAGCCCGCCAGAAGCCCTAGAGCAACCGCCGCAGCCCGCTCCCTCACACCCCGTCTCTCTCTCACAGCCAGGTGGGCCCCGCCCCGCTAACGTCAGCAATGACGCCGACGTCCTCGACGTCCGTGCGGGAAACAGACTCGACGCAGCGCCGCCTTCCCGTGACCCCTCCTCCACGCCATATCCCCCATAAAAGGAGACCCCCCCTCGACGTCCGCGCCCCCGCTCCCGAAACCCTAACCCGAAATCACCGCCGCCGCCTCGAGTATTTCCTGCCGCCGTTCGCCCTTTTCCGAGCACGGGAATCACCGCCGCCGCTGGTACTGACCTCGAGAGGAGGAGGAGACGATACGAGGAGGATCCCCGCGACGAGGGGAGTCCAACGCCGTCCTCAGACCCGCCGGAAGGCCACTCCAACACCGTCGCCATCCACCACCCGACGCAGCGCCGCCATCTCCTTCTTCTCCGATGAAGATACTCCGGTGAGCTCCCTCTGTGTCTTTCTAGGCCGTTCGATCGGCATCCAACGGCCCCTATTAGATCGAGCCGAGCCCGCGAGCCAAGCCAGCGAGCTAAGCTGAGCCGTGGAGCCAAGCCTTCAGCCATTCCCTTCCCGCCGTCAGATCCAGATCCTGTGGCCACAAACAGATCACTAATCGAATCGGTACCGGCCAATTAGAAGCTGCCACGTCACCCAACACTTTTTGTAATTATTCCGGAATTATTTTAAATAGGCAATTTTTGCAGAAACACCCCTGTAACTTAGATCTATCATAACTTTTTAACCATAGGTCCACACTTAGCGAACTTGGACTTTTTGAAATCAGCACAACACGTAGAATATTTTAGCAGTGTCCAAATTCAAATTTGACAAACTTAATTTGGTTCAAATTTAAATATGCTTGTTTGATGATTTTTGGCATAGTTTAAATTCTACAAATCTAAAAATTGTAAATAAAATATTTTTGGAGACCTTAGGATGTGTACTAACAGCCCCTTGCGCCCAAGATAATTTTTGGCTAAGTTAAAATTGTTTTGGTTGTTATATGCTCATATGACTATTTCTGACTTAGTTATTTTCTATAATTATTTTTCAATAGGTTTTCTCTAGCAAATTTGTGCTAAGGACTAACCTTAGACCAGAGAGAACAAAACCAAAGCACTTAGAATATTTCTAAGTCATTTTTTTTCCTAGTTGTCCCCCTTAGTTCAAAAACCCCTAAGTCTGGATTAGTGAAAAGCCATGGAGAGGATGCTACAATGGACTTGAAGATTTTCAACATGAAGCTAGAAGACTCATGAAGGACTTAGCAACTTCAGAAGCATCTCCAAAAAGAAGGATCACTTGGTGAAAGTACTGGCTAACAAGTACTCAGGACAACTTAAACCTAATGATTAACAACCTTACACCCAATGATTAACAACTTGACTAGTAATAGGCTTATTGACACAATAACCTGAACCATCACTAATCCAACTGTGTGAGTTATCCTCGGATTGCTTCTTTGGATAAGGGGCGAGATCCAGGATGGGTTTGTTTGGAGTTAGCTATAGTTGGTTCCGATGCGCTATCTTATCTCCTTTCTGTTAGCCGGAGGTTGTGGTATGTTCTGTAGTTGGTTAGAGCAGCCAGTTGCAGCATCTTTTACATCCCCTTTCTTCCGTTGTACCCAAAGCATCTGTGCTTGGTGTTGACGGGTTACGCTTTGGTGAACTGTGAGTCTTGCTTGCCAGTACGTTTATGTACTGACCCCTTTGGGGCTGTGGTTTCCGCAGACTACGTTTCCGAGGATCCCCATGGTGTCTACGACGTGGAGTATGACGAGACTGCTCACGAGTAGATAGCGGACCCGGGCAGGATCCGAGACTTCGTGGATGGGCTCCGTCTTTTCGTTTCCGGCCTCTTAGGCCTATTTGGATCTTGTCTGTACTCAGACCTTTTGAATGCTTCCGCTGTGATGTAATGATGATATGTTGGGACATGTGTCCTTTGAATGATTGTATTTGATATCTCTGCTCTAATGAGAGCTATTTGCAACTTATTTCAATCTTTTGTGTCGTAGAGATCTGTTGTGATATCACTTGTTCCAATGCCGTTGACGTACCATGTGTGTATGTTTTGAAGTACGTCAATGGAAGTATCTGGATTTCTATGGGATGGTTTGCGCAGACAATGAATAGTAAGAGAATGGTTGTCACACGTTCACGTGTTGGCCTGCTCATATTGAGATGCGGGTGCCGGTATGCCCCGTAAGCCATTTATCTACTGTTTAACGGATTGTGAGTATCCCCTAGAAGTCCGGGTGCGACAATGGAGGTGGTTGTGACATGATTTATCATGTTGCCTACTCACGATTGAGAACGGAGGCGTGTAAGCCCCGGAAGCAGATCCTCTATTCCTTAAGCAGTAGATATTGATCCTTTAGAAGCCCGGATGGGTTTTCCGTAGTACCTCAGGAGTGTTTTGATCTCGTGTTTCCCGGTGTTGCTTCGTTATCCTGTTCTTCTCAACATCCTTTTCGTCCGATGAAACCTTGTTGTTGCTTTCCACTTCAGTTCTGCTACCGGCGTCTAATCAATAACTCTGTTTCACACTTCTGGCCAGATAGTCTATTCTCCAAATGAATCAAATTCTATTCAGCTATACACCCTAGATGCAAAACCTCTCCCTTTACTTGAAAATGTTCCGGTGGTTTCCGAATTCCCTGACATCTTTCCAGAAGAGTTGACAGGAATGCCTATCATCTTGAAATTCCAGAAAAACTATCCAAGGTGCACGATGTGTTTCACTTGTCACAGCTCAAGAGGATCTTCCCAAGAAGTATCCGGACCTTTTCTTTTCTCAGTAGGAATCTCGGGGCTCGATTCCTTCAAGGGGGCGTTTTGTAACATCCCAAGTATGAAAAATAGCCATTAGAATGTTTGCTCTCTGTTATTTTATGTTTTGCATCATGACATCATGTTCATTGCAATTGTTTTTCTTGTTTTCCATTTGTTTTCCTATGTTTTTCTTTGTTTTCCAACTGTTTTCATTTGTTTTCCTCTGTTTTCTATTTGAATTTCAAACCAAACTTCAAACCTTTTGTTTCATACTTGTGATGTTACAATTTCCAAAATGATATTTCAAATCAAAACAATCAATTGTTTCCATTAAAAGTTGTGATTCCAAAACTGTTGTTTTGTTTCTATCAAAAATTCATTTAATACCAAACCCTTTGCAAATTCAATTAATTCCAAAACATCAACCCCTTTTGAAAATTATGAAAATGACAAAACTCTTTCATCATTTGTTCCCATTAAACCTTAAGGTTCAAACTATTAAAATTGGCTTTTAATAATTCACTTAATCCAAACTTAATTCAAATGCCTTTCAAATACAATTACATTTTTCCAAACAGCAACTATGTGGAAATTATAAAAATTACAACACAAAATATAATCTTTTGCTTCCAATTACAACTACATGGTCACCCTATTTAAAATCTTGTTTTCAATAATCAATTTAATCTCAAAATCCATCCAAATTCAATCAATTACAAAATAGCACTTTTATTTTGAATCTTTTTGAAAACAAAACTTGACAAGTTGTTAATATTACATAATTAATCAATACCAAATTTATTCTAAAATTTTCCAACATCTACAACCTTTCTATTTCTCTTCCTATTCATGTTTCAGCAAAAAAAAAGTAATGGAACAAAAAGAATAAAAAGAAGAGAGGAGAGAGGAGCACACCAGCAGCCCAGCCCATTTTTCTCCCAAAGCCCATACCCCCCTCGCTCCTTCTTCTTCCTCGGTATGGACTTCATCCAGCACCTCCACGTATTCAGAGAAGGGAAGCAACGATGCAGCTCACTCCCCCTCCCTATAACTCCATGCCCTAGCCCTAGGGTTTTCCCTTCCACCTTTCTTCTCCCTTCTTCCCTCTCCCCCGCCGTTCTCTTCCTTCTTCCTCCCTCCCCTCTCTGCTCTCTGTATTTTTTTCCCTGTACCTGTACCACACCACCGAATTTCCCTCCGTTTTCCTCCGGCGATCGCCGCCGGTGTGGCCACCCCCCGGCCAGGGCGGGTGCGGGAATGGAATCCCCGCACCGCCCTCTCCCTCCTCGACCTCTCGGCGGCCACGGGGACCAAGCACAGCGCCGCCGCCATCCTCCCGTCGCCGGCGACCACCCCCCTGGCCGAGCGCTCCGCCTCTGGTCTTCCTCCTCGATGGTGAGCGCCTCCCTCCCTTTCCCTCTCGCCTCCCTTCCCTCCTCCCTCTCGGTCAGCATCCATGCCCCACAGCACGCCCGCACGACGCCTCCGGCGAGCGCAGCAGCCATCGCTGCCCGTCGGCCACCGCTCGACTGCCAGCAGGTTCAGAAGTGAACGATCTGTTCGCAGTTCAGTTGTAAACCACGCCCACCTGAACCTTATCCCCCCCCCGCCAGTCCCTTCCTATCACAAATCGAACGCTAGCCCACTGGTCACTGTCCCTAGCGCGCGCAGCGAGAGGTGCTGGGTTCGATCCCCCTAACCCCCACCTTTTTATCTCTGTTTTTCTTTTTCTGCCCGAAGTTCAGAAAGTCAGATCTGGCCCATTACTTCTAAAATTCATATAAAATTGAATATCACTCCAATTTGAATGATTCAAAATCCTGTGGATTCATAATTTTGTGCTCCTTCTATTAATGTCAAGTTTGCAACATGTTTCTCTAACAATTTTTGCACTAAATAATTAATTACTGAAAATGCAATAAAATTTGGAAACTTTGGAATTTCATAACTTTAGTTCTGCTCATCCAATTTAATCAAACTTGGGCTCTAAAATTTTTTCTTAACAAACTCTACACATTGGTATTTTATTTGGTCACAATTGAATTAATTTTGAGCATGTTTCCCTCTGTTTATTAAAAATGGCAGAATAAGAATGATTATGGAAAATTGCATAATAAATTCAATAATAACCCAAAAATTATGTTTAATAGCTCAGAATGTTCAGTGAAACATTTGCTACATGTTTTCAACCTTTTCAATGCAATTTGTTTACTGTTTTGAATATTTTAAATTGGTGCAATATTTCAAAACTTGTTTAATTCACCTAATTTTGCAAAATCATAACTTGTGCATAAAAATTCCAAATTAAACAAACTAAATATGTTTTCCATTCAATTTTTCATGTACTTTCCAAATATCAACTTTGTTTGCTGTTTTGAATATTTTAAATTACTGAAAACAATTGTTTCTTAATTATTGCATTTAAAATTGCCAAATTAATAACTTGCTCATTTTAAATCTAATTTCAACAAATAAAATATGTTTTCCATGCAAAATTAAACCACCTTTTCAAATATAAAATTTGTTTCATGTTTTGAATAATTAAAATTGGTTAAATGATTTAAACCTTGTTTAAATCATTTAATATTGCTAAATTCATAACTTGGTCAAACTAATTTCTTTTGGGACATATAAAATCTGTTTTCCAACCCTAAAAGTATAAGCTTTTCAAATATGAATCTCATTTAATGTTTTGAACAAATAAAACTTCAAATAAGTTCATGTTTGAATTAAATTCATTGAATTCTTGTTTAAACTTGCTTAATTCATAAGTAATTTATTTGAAATCCTTTTTCAACAAGTGAAACATGTATTCCACCTAAAATTGTGTGTTCTTATCAAATATGAACTTTGTTATCTATTTTGAACAATTTAACTTGATGAAAACAACAAATGCTTGTGTAACACCTTTAAGGAACCAAAATTTCATAACTTAATAACTAAAATGCCAAACGTGTTAAACCTTATTTCAATTTGTTTCTATTGTTGTTATCTTTCTGTTTTCCTCATCCATGCATCATTCTAATTCACTTTCACCTGATGATTAGTTGTAGAACAATTGTTTCAACCATAATTCATGGGCTTTTCATATGCAACTCAAATTGCATGTGGGTCCATTTAATCATGTTGTTACCATGTCAACTAGTTTATTTTGATGCATGAATTAAATGGTCATGCATCATCCCATGATTGTGCATTATGCCATGTTATTGATTGTTTATCTCTCTGTGTTGTTTGTTTGCTTCTTCTCGGATAAACGACGACGTTGAGACCGACGATACTTACGACATCCCTTCTAAGGATCTAGCTCAGTACCAGGCTGCTGAGTTTGCAGGCAAGTATTCACTCACATGAACCATTATGTTCCTTTCAACATTGGATACCGATACTTTCCGTTGTCTATTCTGCTAGCCCTATGAATCGTTGCTTCTGTTATGAACCTACCACATGTTACCCTTACCCTGATATTGCCTCACTTCCACTCCTATAATCCCTTTGCTTGTGCCCGTGTCTTACTAGCATGCTTAGGGTTGTTTTGCTCGAGTCTGTTACCCGTTACTTTCTGTTACTATATTTTCATTATGTTCTGGGGCTCGATGTTAAACAACAACCTGTTAATTTTGAGGTAATAATAATTTGCTGATAAGGCACCGGCAGGAGGCCCGGAGTGGTTTTGAGGCCTGCTAGTGTCGACCCTAATTAGGAAAAGGGTCTTGTCTACTGATCCATGATGAGCGCACTAAGCGCATGTGGGAAGCGAGTATGGGCGCCCCCCTCAATTTGATTCGATTCGCATCTCGTCCAAATCGGCACACTTAGTTCGGGCTTTTGTAACATCCCAAGTCTGAAAAACAGCCTTTAGAATGTTTTGCTCTCTGTTATTTTATGTTTTGCATCATGGCATCATGTTGATTGCATTTGTTTTGTTTGTTTTCCATTTGTTTTCCAACTGTTTTCCTTTGTTTTCTATTTGAATTTCAACTCAAAATTCAAACCCTTTGTTTCATCCTTGTGATGTTACAATTTCTAAAATGTTATTTCAAATAAAAAAACCAATTTGCTTTCATATCTTTCCACATTGATCAACTAATAATTTGGTGCTTTTATTTCAATCAATTAATTTCAAATCATTTCAAAATTCAAATCAAATCTTCAAAACATAAAACCATTTGAGTTTATAACAAATCTCCAAAACAATCAAACTCTTTTTAATCACTTCAATCAATAGGGTTCACCCTATTAAAATCTTTGTTTTCAATATCAATCAATTACTTCCCAAATTGTTTTCAAATTCAAACCAATTCTCAAAATCAGTACTATTTTGAAACCATAAATTTCACCACACAATTGTACTCCTTAAGTCACTTTAAAAACTTAGGGATAACCCTATTAAAAGTGTTGTTTAAATAAGGGTTTATTAATATCTAAAATTCACCCATTTTTGGTTTCAAATGCAACAGCATTTTAAATATCAAATTTTAGTTTGGAAAATGGTTTCTAATTAACTAATTAGCCTAACCTAATTTTTCTGGAAATTTTGGTAAACAAAACATTAACATTTTCTTCCCAAAGCTAAGGCTACAAAAAAAAAACCAGTAAAACAAAAATAAAAAATAACAAAAGGAGAGCAGCACCTAACCTATCTAAACCAGCCCAGCCCGTTTACCCCTTGGGCCCGATACCCCCCTCCCTGGCGCTGTCGTCTTCCTCGCAGGTGATGTCACTGCTGTACGACTGGCTCTGCACCGTGCGATCCCTTCCCCCTCCTCTACGATTGTCGCCGTACATGCTTTCCTCCCCCTTAATTAGCTACCCTCTCCCCTCACCTCTGCTAACCCTAGCACCACTCTCCCTGCGCCGCCGATCTCATCTTCCCTTCCCCCCGATTCTTTCTCTGAACCACCACTGCCTCCGCCGTCAGGCGTTGAACCACACCGAACCGCCACCTTCTCCCTCACCGCGGCAGCGACATGGCCACCTCGAGGAGATGCTGGCCCCGGGAATGGAACCGTGGCGCCTGGCCGCATCTCCTCGTGCCCTCTCCGCTCGCTGGGAGTGCCCGGGTACGCCGCGCCATCGCCGGAAAGGCCGCCGCTTTTCTGCCCTTCGCCTGAACCTCTACCACGAGACCACCCGAGGTGAGCCCGCACTCCTCTCCTCTCCCTGCCCTCATGTCCTCTCTCGATTCCGCACCTGGCACGTAGCACTCGCACGAGGTCCACCGCACCGCGAGCCCTAGCCACCGGAGATCGATCGTCGATGGCCGCCTCCGTCCGAGTCGCTGCAGACTGAACCTGTCCGCTGATGAGTTCAGTCGACAGTTAACAGCCACATCGCTATTCACCTTTTGTTCAGTCAACTACCCCTTCAATCACAACCAGCGGCAGTACCGCAGTGGTCCTGTTCCTCTCGTGCGAGGCACCGGTCCTGGGATCGATCCCCGCGGGCTGCGTTCTGCAGCGGCATTTTTGCCAATTGTTCGCACAGGTGCTGGGCCCACCTGGCATAGACCCCCCGTGACACCTCACCTCCTATCCACGCCACGCTGGCTAGGCCCCGCCGTGCAGTGACTGGGAGTGAGACCCAGTGCGGTAACAACTGAATAAATCGAATCTGTTAATTTTCCAATTCCTTTTAAAATGGCAGAATAAACAAACAAACTTGGAAATTCAATAACTTTTAATCTGTTAATCCAACAAATAAAAGTTATATATGTTTTCTGTTCAAAATTTTATAATCTTTCCGAATATTCAACTTGTGTTCTGTTTTGAATTTTCAAAATACTTTTAAATTTCAAATTTGAATAATTCAAATGCAAATTGAAATAATTCATAACTAATTCATACTGTTTTCAAATAATTCAAATAAAATATGTTTTCCACACCTTTTTGAATACTCTATTCAAATATAAATTTTGTTTTCTGGTTTGAACAATTTAAATTGCCTAAACACTTTAAATCTTGTTTTAAATTCAATTAAAACTTGTTTAATATTGTTTAATTCATAATTAATTAATCCAAAGTCCAATTTCAAAATGTGAAACATGTAATACAACTAAAATTTGATAACCTTTTCCAATATAAAATTTGTTAATTGTTTTGAGCACTTTAATTTGTTGAAAACAACAATTACTTGTGTGGCAAGTTCAAATAACCAAAATTTCCAAACTTAAATAATTAATCCCTTAACTTGTTAATTCCTTTTCCATTTGCATCTAACTTGGTTACTTTATTGTTATCATCATGCATGCATCATGGTAATACACTTTCACCTGGTAATTAAATGGTAGATCATTTGTTTCCACTTAATTCATGGACTCTTGCCATATGCAATTCAATTGCATATGGGTCCATTTAAATTGTGTTATCTTGTCAAGTAGTTTATTTTGATGCATCTATTAACATGACATGCATCATCCCATGTTTGTGCACCTATGCCATTATATTGATTGTTTATCTTTCTGCAATGTTTGTTTGCTTCTTCCCGGATATACGACGACGTTGAGACCGACGATCCTTACGACACCCCTTCTAAGGATTTAGCTCAGTACCAGGCTACTGGGTTTTGCAGGCAAGTTATCACTCACATGAACCACTGTGTTCCTTTCAACATTGGTTACCGATACTTTCCGTTGATCTTTTCTGCTAGCCTTAGTAGTAGTTGTTTCTGTTACGAACCTATCACATGAATCCCTTAAGCCTGATACTGCCTCATCTCCCTTCCTACAACCCATTGTTTGAGCCAGTGTCTTACTAGCATGCTTAGGTTGTTTTGCTCGAGTCTGTTAACCGTTACTTTCTGTTACTATTTCTATTACGTTGTGGGGGCTCGATGTTAAACAATGAATCATGCTAATGTTACTATTAATAATAAATTTGATGATAAGGCACCGGCAGGAGGCCCATGAGAGGTTTTGGAGCCTGCTAGTGTCGACCCTAATAGGAAAAGGGTCTTGTCTACTGATCCATGATGAGCGCACTACCCGCATTTGGGAAGCGAGTATGGGCGCCCCCCTCAACTTGACCTGATTCGCATCTCGCCCAAATCGCCTCATTTAGTTCGTGTTTTCCATTTGCCGCATGCATGTTTTTGCGAGCCCAGGCCAGGGTGGAACTTTCGTAGTCGGCATATAGGGGGACACGGTCTTAGAGTGCTATGATGGTCCATTTTCTTCTGGGCTTGATTAGCCGTGCGCCCAAGGTTCTTTGGGCTTGATGCGAAGAATGGTTGGTTGTGTAGAGTACCTCGCTTGGTGGGTTTGATTCCCGTCTGGCGGGTTATTCTTGAGTGTACGGCCAAATTGGTGCAACCCTGCAGGGATAATCTTCTCGAGAAGCCGTGTTTTCCGCGGTTATGGATTACTTGGTGAAAGTACTGGCTAACAAGTACTCAGGACAACTTAAACATAATGATCAAACATGTTACACCCCATGATTAATAACTTGACTAGTAATAGGCTTATTGACACAATAATTTGAACCATCATTATTACAACTGTGTGAGTTATCCTCGGATTGCTTCTTTGGATAAGGGGCGAGATCCAGGATGGGTTTGTTTGAAGTTATCTTTCAGTTGGTTACAATCCTCGATCTTATCTCCTTTCTGATAGCCGGAAGTGGTAGAATCTCTGTAGTTGGTTAGCGCAGCCAGTTGCAGCATCTTTTATATCCCCTTTCTTCCGTTGAACCCAAGGCATCTGTGCTTGGTGTTGACGGGTTACACTTTGGTGAACTGTGAGTCTTGCTTGCCAGTACGTTTATGTACTGACCCCTTTGGGGCTGTGGTTTACGCAGACGACGCTTTCGAGGATCTACATGGTGGCTACTACGTGGAGTATGACGACGAGACTGCTGACGAGTAGATAGCGGACCCGGGCAGGATCCGAGACTTCGTGGATGGGCTCCGTCTGTTTGTTTCCGGCCTCTTAGGCCTATTTGGTTCTTGTCTGTACTCAGACATGTTGAATGCTTCCGCTGTATTGTAATGATGTAATGTTGGGGCATGTGCCCTCTGAATGATTGTATTTGCTATCTCCGCTCTAATGAGAGCCATTTGCAACTTATTTCAATCTTTTGTGTCGTAAAGATCTGTTGTGATATCACTTGTTAAACGCCGTTGACGTACCATGTGTGTATGGTTTGAAGTACGTCGACGGAAGTGCCTTTGATCTCTAGTGGATAGTTTACATCGACGATGGAATAGCAGGGCTTGTGTTGTCGCGCATAAGCGCAGGCCTACCAGGAAGCTGGGACGTGGGAGCAGTTATGCCCCATAATCCAAGCATCTGCTATCCAGTTCGTACGGTGAGTATCCCCTAGAAATCAGGGTGCGACAAATGGTATCAGAGCCTGTCTGCCTGTAGGATCCCTTTTTACTGGTCGCAGTTGAGTCTAGAAACTATTTTGTAGCTATATAGGAAAAATGAAACGTGAGAGTAGGAATTCTGTTCTTTTTCTTCTTTTCCCCACCCTCCCTCCCTTTTTCTGGTAAGGAAGTGCAACGTTGGTTTTTCCCTTCTCATCTAAACTTTCAAGTTAGGATTTCACGTATTCTGGTTTCTCTAGGATGGTTATATCTACTAGACCATAGGAATGGAGGTGGTTGTGACATGATTTATCATGTTGCCTACTCACGATTGAGAACGGTGGCAAATAGGCCCCGGAAGCAGATCCTCTATTCCTTAAGCAGTAGATATTGATCCTTTAGAAGCCCGGATGGGTTTTCCGTAGTACCTCAGGAGTTTTGTTCTCGTTTTCCCCGATGTTGATATCCTGTTCTTCTCAACATCCTTTTCGTCCGTTCAAATCTTGTTGTTGTTTTCCACTTCAAATCTTCTACCGGCGTCTAATCAAAACTTCCTAGTAAACTCTTATCCAGTTAAGGTGCTATTTGATACCGGAGCATCACATTCCTTTGTGTCAACAATCTTTTCCACAACATACAACCCAAATTCTGGTTTCACTAAGCAATCAAATCTTTGTTCACTCTCCGGATTCTCATTCTTGGTGTTGGATTGATGTCAATAACTCTGTTCCAACCTTATTACAGATAGTCTATTCTCCAAATGAATCAAATTCTATCCAGCTATACACCCTTCATACAAGCCTATACCTCTACTAATATTGTTCCGGTGGTTTGCAAATTCCCTGACGTCTATCCAATGTGCACGATGTGTTTCACGTGCCACAGCTCAAGAGGATATTCCCAAGAAGTTTCCGGACCTTTTCTTTTCTCAGTAGGAATCTCGGGGCGCGATTCCTTCAAGGGGGGGCGTTTTGTAACATCCCAAGTCTGAAAAACAGCCTTTAGAATGTTTTGCTCTCTGTTATTTTATGTTTTGCATCATGGCATCATGTTGATTGCATTTGTTTTGTTTGTTTTCCATTTGTTTTCCAACTGTTTTCCTTTGTTTTCTATTTGAATTTCAACTCAAAATTCAAACCCTTTGTTTCATCCTTGTGATGTTACAATTTCTAAAATGTTATTTCAAATAAAAAAACCAATTTGCTTTCATATCTTTCCACATTGATCAACTAATAATTTGGTGCTTTTATTTCAATCAATTAATTTCAAATCATTTCAAAATTCAAATCAAATCTTCAAAACATAAAACCATTTGAGTTTATAACAAATCTCCAAAACAATCAAACTCTTTTTAATCACTTCAATCAATAGGGTTCACCCTATTAAAATCTTTGTTTTCAATATCAATCAATTACTTCCCAAATTGTTTTCAAATTCAAACCAATTCTCAAAATCAGTACTATTTTGAAACCATAAATTTCACCACACAATTGTACTCCTTAAGTCACTTTAAAAACTTAGGGATAACCCTATTAAAAGTGTTGTTTAAATAAGGGTTTATTAATATCTAAAATTCACCCATTTTTGGTTTCAAATGCAACAGCATTTTAAATATCAAATTTTAGTTTGGAAAATGGTTTCTAATTAACTAATTAGCCTAACCTAATTTTTCTGGAAATTTTGGTAAACAAAACATTAACACTTTCTTCCCAAAGCTAAGGCTACAAAAAAAAAACCAGTAAAACAAAAATAAAAAATAACAAAAGGAGAGCAGCACCTAACCTATCTAAACCAGCCCAGCCCGTTTACCCCTTGGGCCCGATACCCCCCTCCCTGGCGCTGTCGTCTTCCTCGCAGGTGATGTCACTGCTGTACGACTGGCTCTGCACCGTGCGATCCCTTCCCCCTCCTCTACGATTGTCGCCGTACATGCTTTCCTCCCCCTTAATTAGCTACCCTCTCCCCTCACCTCTGCTAACCCTAGCACCACTCTCCCTGCGCCGCCGATCTCATCTTCCCTTCCCCCCGATTCTTTCTCTGAACCACCACTGCCTCCGCCGTCAGGCGTTGAACCACACCGAACCGCCACCTTCTCCCTCACCGCGGCAGCGACATGGCCACCTCGAGGAGATGCTGGCCCCGGGAATGGAACCGTGGCGCCTGGCCGCATCTCCTCGTGCCCTCTCCGCTCGCTGGGAGTGCCCGGGTACGCCGCGCCATCGCCGGAAAGGCCGCCGCTTTTCTGCCCTTCGCCTGAACCTCTACCACGAGACCACCCGAGGTGAGCCCGCACTCCTCTCCTCTCCCTGCCCTCATGTCCTCTCTCGATTCCGCACCTGGCACGCAGCACTCGCACGAGGTCCACCGCACCGCGAGCCCTAGCCACCGGAGATCGATCGTCGATGGCCGCCTCCGTCCGAGTCGCTGCAGACTGAACCTGTCCGCTGATGAGTTCAGTCGACAGTTAACAGCCACATCGCTATTCACCTTTTGTTCAGTCAACTACCCCTTCAATCACAACCAGCGGCAGTACCGCAGTGGTCCTGTTCCTCTCGTGCGAGGCACCGGTCCTGGGATCGATCCCCGCGGGCTGCGTTCTGCAGCGGCATTTTTGCCAATTGTTCGCACAGGTGCTGGGCCCACCTGGCATAGACCCCCCGTGACACCTCACCTCCTATCCACGCCACGCTGGCTAGGCCCCGCCGTGCAGTGACTGGGAGTGAGACCCAGTGCGGTAACAACTGAATAAATCGAATCTGTTAATTTTCCAATTCCTTTTAAAATGGCAGAATAAACAAACAAACTTGGAAATTCAATAACTTTTAATCTGTTAATCCAACAAATAAAAGTTATATATGTTTTCTGTTCAAAATTTTATAATCTTTCCGAATATTCAACTTGTGTTCTGTTTTGAATTTTCAAAATACTTTTAAATTTCAAATTTGAATAATTCAAATGCAAATTGAAATAATTCATAACTAATTCATACTGTTTTCAAATAATTCAAATAAAATATGTTTCCCACACCTTTTTGAATACTCTATTCAAATATAAATTTTGTTTTCTGGTTTGAACAATTTAAATTGCCTAAACACTTTAAATCTTGTTTTAAATTCAATTAAAACTTGTTTAATATTGTTTAATTCATAATTAATTAATCCAAAGTCCAATTTCAAAATGTGAAACATGTAATCCAACTAAAATTTGATAACCTTTTCCAATATAAACTTTGTTAATTGTTTTGAGCACTTTAATTTGTTGAAAACAACAATTACTTGTGTGGCAAGTTCAAATAACCAAAATTTCCAAACTTAAATAATTAATCCCTTAACTTGTTAATTCCTTTTCCATTTGCATCTAACTTGGTTACTTTATTGTTATCATCATGCATGCATCATGGTAATACACTTTCACCTGGTAATTAAATGGTAGATCATTTGTTTCCACTTAATTCATGGACTCTTGCCATATGCAATTCAATTGCATATGTGTCCATTTAAATTGTGTTATCTTGTCAAGTAGTTTATTTTGATGCATCTATTAACATGACATGCATCATCCCATGTTTGTGCACCTATGCCATTATATTGATTGTTTATCTTTCTGCAATGTTTGTTTGCTTCTTCCCGGATATACGACGACGTTGAGACCGACGATCCTTACGACACCCCTTCTAAGGATTTAGCTCAGTACCAGGCTACTGGGTTTTGCAGGCAGGTTATCACTCACATGAACCACTGTGTTCCTTTCAACATTGGTTACCGATACTTTCCGTTGATCTTTTCTGCTAGCCTTAGTAGTAGTTGTTTCTGTTACGAACCTATCACATGAATCCCTTAAGCCTGATACTGCCTCATCTCCCTTCCTACAACCCATTGTTTGAGCCAGTGTCTTACTAGCATGCTTAGGTTGTTTTGCTCGAGTCTGTTAACCGTTACTTTCTGTTACTATTTCTATTACGTTGTGGGGGCTCGATGTTAAACAATGAATCATGCTAATGTTACTATTAATAATAAATTTGATGATAAGGCACCGGCAGGAGGCCCATGAGAGGTTTTGGAGCCTGCTAGTGTCGACCCTAATAGGAAAAGGGTCTTGTCTACTGATCCATGATGAGCGCACTACCCGCATTTGGGAAGCGAGTATGGGCGCCCCCCTCAACTTGACCTGATTCGCATCTCGCCCAAATCGCCTCATTTAGTTCGTGTTTTCCATTTGCCGCATGCATGTTTTTGCGAGCCCAGGCCAGGGTGGAACTTTCGTAGTCGGCATATAGGGGGACACGGTCTTAGAGTGCTATGATGGTCCATTTTCTTCTGGGCTTGATTAGCCGTGCGCCCAAGGTTCTTTGGGCTTGATGCGAAGAATGGTTGGTTGTGTAGAGTACCTCGCTTGGTGGGTTTGATTCCCGTCTGGCGGGTTATTCTTGAGTGTACGGCCAAATTGGTGCAACCCTGCAGGGATAATCTTCTCGAGAAGCCGTGTTTTCCGCGGTTATGGATTACTTGGTGAAAGTACTGGCTAACAAGTACTCAGGACAACTTAAACATAATGATCAAACATGTTACACCCCATGATTAATAACTTGACTAGTAATAGGCTTATTGACACAATAATTTGAACCATCATTATTACAACTGTGTGAGTTATCCTCGGATTGCTTCTTTGGATAAGGGGCGAGATCCAGGATGGGTTTGTTTGAAGTTATCTTTCAGTTGGTTACAATCCTCGATCTTATCTCCTTTCTGATAGCCGGAAGTGGTAGAATCTCTGTAGTTGGTTAGCGCAGCCAGTTGCAGCATCTTTTATATCCCCTTTCTTCCGTTGAACCCAAGGCATCTGTGCTTGGTGTTGACGGGTTACACTTTGGTGAACTGTGAGTCTTGCTTGCCAGTACGTTTATGTACTGACCCCTTTGGGGCTGTGGTTTACGCAGACGACGCTTTCGAGGATCTACATGGTGGCTACTACGTGGAGTATGACGACGAGACTGCTGACGAGTAGATAGCGGACCCGGGCAGGATCCGAGACTTCGTGGATGGGCTCCGTCTGTTTGTTTCCGGCCTCTTAGGCCTATTTGGTTCTTGTCTGTACTCAGACATGTTGAATGCTTCCGCTGTATTGTAATGATGTAATGTTGGGGCATGTGCCCTCTGAATGATTGTATTTGCTATCTCCGCTCTAATGAGAGCCATTTGCAACTTATTTCAATCTTTTGTGTCGTAAAGATCTGTTGTGATATCACTTGTTAAACGCCGTTGACGTACCATGTGTGTATGGTTTGAAGTACGTCGACGGAAGTGCCTTTGATCTCTAGTGGATAGTTTACATCGACGATGGAATAGCAGGGCTTGTGTTGTCGCGCATAAGCGCAGGCCTACCAGGAAGCTGGGACGTGGGAGCAGTTATGCCCCATAATCCAAGCATCTGCTATCCAGTTCGTACGGTGAGTATCCCCTAGAAATCAGGGTGCGACAGCTTTCCATTTGATGCATGCATGTGCAGGTGCGAACCCTTGGCGCCAGGGTGGAACTTTTGTAGTCGGCATTTAGGGCGGCGTGGTCTTAGAGTGCTATGAGGGTCCCCTTTTCTTCGTGGGGCTCGATTAGCCGCGCACGCACAACATGTGGTTCTTTGGGCTTGATGCGAAGAAGAGTTGAGTTGTGTTGAGTGCCTTGCTTGGTGGGTTAGCTCCCCGTCTGGCGGGTCATTCTTACGTGTACGGCCAAATTGGTGCATCCCTGCAGGGTTAAATCTTCTCGAGAAGCCGTGTTTTCCGCGGTTATGGATTACTTTGGTGAAAGTACTGGCTAACAAGTACTCAGAACAACTTACACCTAACTAATGATAACTTGACTAGTAATAGTATTATTGACACAATAATTTGAACCATCATTAATCCAACGGTGTGAGTTATCCTCGGATTGCTTCTTTGGATAAGGGGCGAGATCCAGGATGGGTTTGTTTGGGAGTTAGTTATTAGTTGGTTACGATACGCTACCTTACCCCTTTTCTGATAGCCGGAAGTTATAGCAACTCTGTAGTTGGTTAGAGCAGCCAGTTGCAACAACTTTTATATCCCCTTCCTTCCGTTGAACCCAAAGCATCTGTGCCTGGTGTTGACGGGTTACACTTTGGTGAACTGTGAGTCTTGCTTGCCAGTACGTTTATGTACTGACCCCTTTGGGGCTGTGGTTTCCGCAGACTACGTTTCCGAGGATCACCATGGTGGCTACTACGTGGAGTATGACGAGACTGCTGACGAGTAGATAGCGGACCCGGGCAGGATCCGAAACTTCGTGGATGGGCTCCATCCTTTCGTTTCCGGCCTCTTAGGCCTATTTGGTTCTTGTCTGTACTCAGACATGTTGAATGCTTCCGCTGTGATGTAATGATGATATGTTGGGACATGTGTCCTCTGGATGATTGTATTTGCTATCTCTGCTCTAGTGAGAGCTATTTGCAACTTATTTCCATCTTTTCTGTCGTAGAGATCTGTTGTGATATCACTTGTTCCAATGCCGTTGACGTACCATGTGTGTATGTTTTGAAGTACGTCAACGGAAGTATCTGGATTTCTACGGGATGGTTTGCGCAGACGATGAATAGTAAGAGAATGGTTGTCACACGTTTACGTGTTGGCCTGCTCATATTGAGATGCGGGTGCCGGTATGCCCCGTAAGCCATTTATCTACTGTTTAACGGACTGTGAGTATACCCTAGAAGTCCGGGTGCGACAGTAAGCTTTTGTCCTATGGTGATAGGCTAATTCTTATTAATTCAGTGTTGACCAGTTTGCCAATGTTTATGCTATCTTTTTTTGAAATTCCCGTTGGGGTTCATAAGAGATTAGATTTCTTTAGATCTCGTTTTTTCTGGCAAAGTGATAATCTTAAGAGAAAATATTGTTTGTCCAAATGGAATATTATTTGTAGGCCTAAGGACCAAGGAGGGCTGGGCATCGAGTTGTTAGATATTAAGAACATGTGTTTGTTGGCTAAATGGTTGTATAAACTATTGACTGAGGATGGAGTTTGGGTTGAACTTTTACATAACAAATATTTGGGTGATAAATCTTTAGCTCAGGTTGAGAGTAAGCCTACTGATTCACCTTTTTGGAAAGGGATTATGGGTGTCAAACAGGATTTCTTTCATAGGATTGAATTCATTGTTGATAATGGAGTGGAGGCGAGGTTCTGGGAGGATGTGTGGCTTGGAAACACTTCTCTTGCTGTCCAATACCCTACTCTTTATGCCATTGTTAGGCATAAGAATACCACGATTGCAGAGGTTCTGAACCATGACCATCCAAATATTCAATTTAGGTGAAATTTGGTTGGTAATACGTGGGATGCATGGCTGGATTTGATTGAGAAACTCATGGAAGTGAATATTACTAATAATCCAGATAAAGTGAGGTGGAAGTTAACACCAACGGGTTTGTTTACAGTTCGGTCTTTCTACCATGATATTATGAATGGTAATACTGCTAGTCTAAGGTCTAAGATTTGGAAATTAAAAGTGCCCCTTAAGGTTATGATTTTCATGTGGTTTCTTTTTAGAAAGGAACTATTGACTAAAGATAACCTTGCTAAGAGTAAGTGGCGTGGTTGCACTAAGTGTGTCTTTTGTGTCTCACAGGAGACGGTTCAACATCTTTTTTTAGATTGTGATTTTGTTAAAAAGATTTGGCGTCTCTTTCACTTCACTTTTAGTATTGCTGCACCTACTTCTGTTCAACAACTTTTTGGGGATTGGTTAAGTGGGATGGATAAACATTCTAAAGCAGTTATACGCATAGGAGTATGAGCTTTTTTTGGGCGGTTTGGAATAGTCGTAATGGGGTGATTTTTAATAGTGAGACGGTGGGAAATTTTTTGCAGGTAGTTCATCGAGCTATTTATTGGATCACTCTATGGTCCAACCTGGTGCCTTTGGAGCAATGCCAACATTTGGATACTGGATGCAATCGTCTAATGGAGGTCGTTCGGGCTATCTTCAACCAGGCTGGTTGGTTGCGCACTAGAAGGATTGATTATGGCTGATTGCGTTGCTTCCTTTTTCGCTGGCTGATTCTTGTAGCAACACTGGGAGACCCGTGACTGTGCTTTCGTAAACATATTGTAATGTCGGATGTTTAAAATTTTAATAATATAATAAAGTCGTATGCATCAGCCTGATGCAGAGGCTGGGGTGACTCATTTCAAAAAAAAATACGTCTTAACCTACAGGCTGCTAACCGGGAGCCGGGCCTAGTTCGCGTGATCGTCAATGTAGTAGTCCTCCTCGTAGTACTCCTCTTGTGGCTGCTCCTCATAGTCTGGCCAAGTAAATTTCCAGGGACGAAATCAATATGAGTACATTTGAATGTACTCTGCAAGACATCCTTTAAGTAGCTTACAAAATGCAAGTATGCTTATATGGTGGAATGGGTAGGCTATACATAGGGTTCACTACACATAATGGATGAAAGATACATCATGGGTGCTTTTGACATCTTTATATCTTTGTTGAAGAAGATATTTCAAAAGAAAATAATATACTCCCTCCGATCCATAATAAGCGTCGCTCACTTAGTATAAAGCTTGTACTACCTTAGTACAAAATGAGCGACACTTTTTATGGATCGGAGTGAGTACTTTTATTTCTCTTGTAGATATTTCATGTCCAAGAGGTTTTATAAAACTTTGTTTAGAAAATAAAGTTTTTCTTTGCAAAACTTCTTGTAGAACAAACTCCCAGATTTTCTTCATCCGTATCTCGCAGGTACAAGGTTCACCTTTCGAGTACCTCACATGTACAAGTCCTTCTTCATACATATCCTTTTGAAAACATTTGACACAATACTAGCTACATGGCCATTCAACTGTCCATATCTAAGGACTCGGCTATTCGGAATAGATTTGCTCTGCAGAGGTGTACCCAATCCACAAGATCCAAATCATCTGCCATTAATCACCCATGGACTGTCCACAACAGTATGCGAACATCAGATAAATGATCCTAACTTTCCACTATGGTCAAGCTAGTATATGACTATCATTTCAACTAGGTTTATCCTCCCCGACACTGTGTCGCACACTGCCATGACCGGAGACCCAACTGTTACAACCGGAGGGAAAATTATTCCTACACTTTGCATGTCCCGTTTCTCCCTCCTGGCGAAACTTCGGTTCAGGGAATCACATTCTTTATAGCATTTTGGATAGAACACACACTAACAAGAACAAGTTTCTAGATAGGCCTACTTCTCATGTTGAGGTAGAGTGGCAGTACGTCTTGGTTCTCCAGCAAAGACTAGGTTATGTGTCTTTTGTAAGACATTTCAAAAACTTTCCTCTTTGCCTCCTCTAATGAACAAGGTCCCACCTCTCCACCAAGGGTTTTTCATAAATCATTTGTTTACAAAAGCACATTTTAGGGTGTCCACTTAGGGACTTCAATCTTATTAATATTGGTGGTATTTATATACCATATGGTGGCTAAGGGCTTGGTAACACCAAGTTTGACTATTGGCAATGTGATAGTTACTCATAATATTAATAGTAATAATAGCCACAACAAAATTAGTGTTGTTAATTCAGGTTTTGTAAAACTTCAGAAGTAAAAACATGCATGATAGATAATAATAAGTGTAATAACAACAAGCTTTCGGATGGCTTTCCTTGGTATGAGGTCAAGTCTTGCTCTTGGCAATAGCAAGAGTGAAAATATCCTTCTTCTCCAATAAATTCCACCTCGTTTTCTAACGTCATAAAATGAAATAAAGGACACACAATCAGAACCAACTAAGGAAAACAATGGTACTAAGCAATACATACAACAAGCAATGCACCAAATAATTCATAAATCAATTTTCCAAAGGAAACACTTCCCATGAACACATAAAATAAACAAGATTATTTGCAATCATGCCTATGGTGGAGAAATTGTATTTCTCACCAAAATGAAATGGCATCAGTGGGTGTTCCACTAGCCTACCAAGGCATGTGGGGGTCAAAATGCCTCTGGTTACGCTTGTGGAAAATAATATCCCACTAAACAACAAACAACACACTACTCATGCTAGTGAGAAAAATAATAGGGTGCAAGTAATCAAATAAATGCTACTCATGCTTTCCTATAATTTAAAGTGCAAGATAACAGAGATGACAACATCATAAAATCAGTACCAAAATGGTACTGGACTCATCATATCAACCTCGAAAATCTAGGTACTAAACTCAATAATACTTTGCCCGTATGTTCTATTCAAGAAAAATACTAGAAAAGAATACTATGTTATTTCTTATTTCTATTTGTTTCCAAGCATGCCCATTTTTTCTAACATGCTAGTAATGTAAGAAAACAACATTCTAACATAGCTTAACACATCTACACATTCTAGAAAACAAGAGTCTAGAACACAAGTATTTAATTAAAACTATTTACACAAGATTAAATAAAAACAGAAAAGAGCTAAAACTAGTTATGCACACCATAATTATTTTAGAGCTCTAAAAATTATACCAATCTAGGATTAGATAGATCTAATCATACACAAACTCATCCATTAGATCCACATCAAAAGTATCATGAAACAACCTTGATACGTCAATTTTGCATCACCGTTTTATATTGTTATTTTATGTTATTCATCGATATATTTCAAGTTATGATGCATTACTTATGTTATTTTATCTTATTTTGCATGTTTCATAATTTTTGGAGAATAAACACCGGGACCAGAAATCTGCTGGAAAAAAGCACCGTCGAGATACCATAGTTCAGAAGATCGGAAGAACAAGGGGGGCACCGGAGGTGTCTTAGAAGTTCAGAGGAAGACTCCAGCCAGAAGGGGAGCCAGAGGGGGGCCACCAGGGGCCCACACCATGAGGGTGCGCCCCCTGGCCACGCCGCCAGGTGGTGTGGCCACCCTGACCCACCTCTGGTCGAGGTCTTTCGCGTACTTGACCCCAGGGATCCCTAAGCCCCAGATTATCATCGAAGAATTATTCTGCCGCCGGCTCGGGCCGGAAAACACCCGAGAGAGATAAACTCTCTGGCAGGGAGAAATCTGCCGGGGAAATTTCTCTCTAGAGAGGGGAAATCATCGCAATCATCACCCGTCATCACTCCTGGCATCATCAAGATCGTCTTCACCATCATCATCATCATCACCAGCACCATCGTCTCGTTGTAACAATTAGGGGGCTCCTATCGTTGTTTTACATTAGATCTCTCTCCCGGTGTGGATTACTTGTTAGTAGTTGATGTTGTGAGATTTATCAGTGTTATCAGTTTATTACCAGATTTTTATTATCCATTATATCACCTCTGATTATGATCCATTTGATGTCTTATTAGTAGTTTGTTTAATTCTCGAGGACATGGGAGAATTCGTGATGTTAGTAGTGAAATTATATTGAAGTAATATCTAGGATTTTTCAGTATTTTTAAGTTGTGGTGGTATTCTTCTAGTGGTCGACTACATGATACTTCACCTTTATGGGCCTAGGAGGATGCATTGTTTATTTGGGTACTAATTGTATGGTTTCTGGAGTGACAGGAATCTAAACCCCCGTTAGGAAACCAATGCACGAGGGAGCATAGAATCCCGGAGTTTAACGCCGTGGTTAGTTTTATCTTAATTACTTTCTTGTATTTTCGGATGCTTACGAGGGGTATAATCACAAGTATGTATTATTCCTAGTTGGGTGGTGCATTAGCATAGGTTCACCCACACAACACTTCACGAACCAATGGATATTAATCAACCGTAATGAAGCGAAAGCACTTGACGATATTCCCATGTGTCCTCGAGAACGTTTGGTATTCATAAGTAAATCAACCGGGTTATCCTTTGCTCTCAAAAGGATTGGGCCACTCACTGCAATATTATTTACTGCTCTTTATTTACTCGCACTTTATTTATCTTCTATATCCAAAACAACCAAAAACCCGTTTACTAGTGATTACAGTGAATCCTCTATCCAATCTGCTTGTCAACACCTTCTGTTCCTCATTGGGTTCGACACTCTTATTTATCGAAAGTACTACGACAACCCCCTATAATTGTGGGTCATCAAGACTATTTTCTGGCGCCATTGCTGGGGAGTGAAGCGCTATTGGTAAGAGAAACTTTTACTGTAACTATTGTTTTTATTTTGCCTGCTGTTTTATTTCATCATGGATAATAATTTTGATGGTCTGTTAGAGGTACTACTACTATCACTGCTAGGTTAGCAGGTGGATCATTATCTGCTGAATTAGATCCTTATAAAATACGTATGAAAATTGTTGGACGTGTTATGGATAACTGCTATTACGGTGATGGAACTGTCCATCCCGGTGATCATTTGCTCTTTATACATGAAGTATCCGAGTTATTCCGGTGTGCAGGTATTACAATGGATCAAGTTAAAAGGAAATTATTTTCTTTATCACTAAAAGGAAGAGCCGCTGAATGGTTCAAATTACTGAGGAATGGTGAATCTATTGGATGGGAGGAAATTGTTCCTCTCTTTTATTCTAAATTTTATCCTCCTAGTGAGATTCATGAAGACCGGAATCAAATCTATAATTTCTGGCCTCATGATAGAGAGAGTATTGCCCAAGCGTGGGGGAGAATGAAGTTATTAATGCTCAAATGTCTCGTGCATTAACTCCTGCGTAATATTGTTGTCAATAATTTTTATGCAAGCCTTTCTCTTCATGATAAGGATTTATTGGATGCTTCTTGTTCTGGATCATTTACACGTATGAAGGAAGAAGCTAAATCGGATCTTCTTGATCGTATTCAAGAAAACACTAAAGGATGGGAGAACGACAAAGGTAGAAAGTCAGGTATAAATTATGATTATGAATGCATTAAATATTTTATGGATACCAATTATTTCTATGATGTTAGTGCTTTTTGTGGTCTTGATTCTCAAATTTTTGCATACTGTCTTAAAGCTTTTGCCTCCTATCTTGATATTCCTGAAAAGAATTATCACAAGTACCATGCACCTTATAAAGATATTGTTCCTGCTAGTAATATAGAAGTGCATGCTATTAATCCTGCTATTCCTGAGCCTTATGTTGAAAAGATGCCTTTCCGTGCTAAAGTGAAAGAGAACTCTATGGTAGCTAGTGTGGTTAATAAGAGTAAAAAGAAAGCTATTGAACCTGATGAACAAATAACTGTTGAACCTGCAATAGCAATAGTAAAAGATCTTGTATGTGGAAATGTTGAGGATGAACACATTGTCTTCTGTGAGGATGTTTCAAACATTGTTTCACATCCTCATAGACCTAAGAAAACTAGTGTTATTGTGCTTTCTGTTAAGATTGGTGATCATTGCTATTATGGTTTATGTGATATTGGTGCTGAAAGATCATCTTCCGTTTTGGTAATTATATGACAACATATCTATTTGATCTAATGTTTGTTTGATATATGAAAATGGCCAGGTTAATCAAGTTCTCTAACTCTTTGGGGAGAGTGTTTGGTTTAAATGAAAAGAGCTAGGAGAATGAAACCAAGGGAGCAGTTTCTGTAAAGGAGCGGAGGCTCCGGTGAATCCACCGCAGGCTCCGCCCACGCTCCGGTGCGGGCTCCTCCCAAAACTCCATCTGGAGAATACGAGCGGAGGCCAGGGCGGAACATCCGGTGGAGCTCCGGTGGGGCAGAACCTCCGCCACTTCCACCGGAGCCTTCGCCATTTCCAAATCTAGGCCTGTGCACGAGTGGCATCCGGTGCGCTTCCGGTGGAGGCTCCGCCAAATCCTTGCTCTGTTGGATAAGGGCGGAGGCTCCACCGGAGCCTCCGGTGGAGATCCGGTGGCCCAAACTGGCCCCTGTGCAAATACCATCCGGTGGGCCTCCGGTGAGGGCTCCGCCAAAAACAGTTTCTGTTCCGTATGAGCGGAGGCTACACCGGAGCCTCCGGTGCAGCTCCGGTGGGCGGAGCCTCCGCTATATCCACCAGAGCCTCCGCCCCTTGGCCATACAAAGATGAACTGGTGCGCTGCGCTGCAGCAAAATTGATAGAAGCCCACCAAAGCCTCCGGTGAAACCACCGGAGCCTCCGGTGCTCCTGGACTGCAACGACCACTTAATGAAGGGGTATAAATACTCCTTCACCTTCCTCATAAAAGCTAAGCTTTTTCCCACTCTCTCTCCTAGCCATTAATGAAAGCTTCATCCACCTAGATCTCCCACTCCGTCCACCCAATCACTCTAATACTTGGTGGAGAGCTAGAGGAGACCTAGATCCACACTTTCACCAAAGGAATTTGAAATCCATCCACCACAACCTAGTAGATCTAGAATCCTACTTGAGGCCTAGAAACCTTAGTAGATCTTGTGCTTGTACCTTACGCATCAAGAAGCTATGGATTGCTTGAGAGGCTCCATCCATCTTGTGGAGTGACCTCGAGCCCTTGTAAAGGTTTGGTCAACACCTTCAAGTCGACCTCATAGTGGAAACGAGAATCTACCTCACCGGAGAAGCTCAAGGAGAAAAAGGTGTGCACAACCGTGCTATTGAGGAGTGCCTAGGTGGCTCCCCACCTCTCCAACGTAGACGTACTTCTATTTGAGAAGGAACCACGGGAATCATATCCTTGTCTCCTTGTTTACACTTTTTGTTTATCTTGTTACCTTATGCTTTACTTCTGTTGCGCATATTATCTTGTACACATAGGTTGCTCACCTAGATGCACATCTAGAGAACCCTATCTTATCTTTCCTAGCCCCACTAAAAGGAAAAGAAAAGAAAAATTGGTAGTCAACCTATTCACCCCTCCCCCTCTAGTTGACCATAGTGCAATTTCAATTGGTATCAGAGCCTCGGCTCTTGCTAAGGGCTTAACCGCCCAAGAGTACAATGGTCGATGAAAAGGCCCCCGGTAGTTCTAGTGCGGAAATCTCCAAAATGGCCGACACTATATCTAACCTAAAAGATACGGTTGGAATTCTACCAACCGAATTATCTAAGGTTAGCTCTAGTGTTGGTTCGGAGGTTTCTAGCATAAAGAAAATGATGGAGGCACTGATGGGGAAAACCAAGGAGTCCGCGGAACCACCTCCCACCACCAACAATGTTATCTCGGACGAAGAATCCATTCCGGATATCGACGAGATGGAAGCTAACATCGCTTTAGCTAAGGCGAAAGCCAAAGCGAAAGCCGATAAAAAGGCTAAGAGTGGTGGGAGCTCCGAGGGCTCCAAGTCTCATTCGGCTAACGGTTCGGGGTCTAACTCTAAAGTTCCACCACCTCCCAATTATGATTCTATCCACCCTATTGCCGCAATGCCACACATGGTTAATGTTGGAGTTCCTCCCATGCTTAACACTAACGAGTTCTCTTCTTGGAAGTTCGATATGGAGTCTCACATTTCAGGATCTTGCACCGCTTTGTGGAGAAGCATTCTCCATGGATTCCACCCTCATGATCCGAACAACTTGACTCCAATAGAGGATGTGGAATTTCAACTCAACAAGACCACTCTTGTGAGTTGTGACTATCCAAAAGGCTCTCCCAAGAGAACATCTTGAACACATCCGCGGTATCAAGACCGCCAACGAAGCTTGGGATAAACTTCACTCCTTGTTCCAAGGCAATGCAAGCATTCAATCATCCAAATATGATGTTGCTTTTGACAAGTCCGAGAACTTTGTTATGCTTGAAGATGAAAGTCCCGAGGAGCTATATAGAAGAGTGGTCACCCTTGGCAATCAACTAAGGGACTTTGGAAAAGAGGAAATCTCCGATGAGTGGATTAAGAGGTAATTTGTCAAGGCCATAACTCCTTTTGAGAAGAATCTCTCCACTAGCATTCGAACAAGATCCGACTACAACTCCCTCAACTACATTGGTGTCCTTAGTGAGTTCATAGCCATATCATTATCTCACAAGAGTGCGGATGATGCTCTTGCTCGCTCAAGAGGACATGGAAAGTCTCCTAACCTAGCCTTGAAGTCTAAGGCAATGGCCAAGATAGAAGAAGTGGATGATGATGATGATGATGATGATGAGGACTATGAAGACACATACAAGGGTGCTCATAAGTGTATCGCTCTTGCCATGCAAGGGTATTGGAAGAGATGGGAGGCTCACAAGGCCTGTGCTCCTAGACCCCCAAGGAACAAGATATTTAGGAAGAAAGGGGAGCGGCCAAGGACATGCTACGATTGTGGAAGTGCAAGTCACTTCGTCAAAGAGTGTCCCTTTGAGCCAATAGAAGAGAATGAAGGGAAGCTTGTTCGCAAGGACAAGAACAAAGCTCCACACAACAAGAACCTTGCTAGAAGAGTGCCAAGGGCTCTATATGTTCAAGACGGCCCCACATTGGAAACATACTACTCCGGAGATGAAGGAGAAGATGAAGTCGTAGGTGTTGCCCACGTCGCCATAGCTACGACTTCCTCTTCATCGGTCTCTCTATTTGAATCCCCCAATGAGAAGGCATCGATCCGACCTACATGTCTCATGGAAAAAGCCACCACGGTAATATCTTCCACCTCCAAGTCTATTATCACTAGCTCTCCCTTGTTATTGGATTGTGTTGAAAACATTGTTGATGACGAGGAGGCTAAGAATATAGGCTCTTGGTTATGTAGTCTTGAAGGTGAAACTAAAGAAAAGGTACAGGCTCTCTTAAGGCAACTTGATGATGCTAACTCTCTCATAGACGAGAAGGAGGAGATCATCATGACCTTGGAGAGCCATGGTGGTAGCCATGAGAACCATGAAGATGAACTAGTTAAAGCTCTCGAAAAATAAAGATCCATGAGAGCATCTCTCGAAGAGAGACTATCTAGTCTACAAGATACCTATGCTATTAGTGTTTCCAAGCTTAGGAAAGATAATGAAAAATATCTTGCCAAGCTTAGGAAAGATAACAAAAAATCTCTTGCTTTACTTAAAGTCTTTGAAGAAGAGGAGTTGAAGCTAGGAGTAGCTCATGAAGTAGTTGTTGAGAATCATGAAAAACTAAAAAAGGAGTTCATGTCTCTTAAAGAAATTCATGAAAAACTCACCAAGTCTCGGAACAACCTCCTAGCTCAACAATCTAATAAACAAGTGATATATTCCTCTAATAGCATTGCTATTGTTGGGAATATTCCCTAGAGGCAATCATGTATGATGTAATTCCCAATATATTAATAAAGTTATTAAGTTGTCCTTTGGTTTGAACATCTGATATATGTCATTGAATATGTGATTCGATTGTGGAACTATGTATTCATGTTGTTCATACTAATTGTCCTTGGTCATTAAGGTTGTGCTGGACACACACCCTAGACTAATGTGAGTGTTGGCTTGTGACACGGTTCCAATTGTCATGGGCATGGTGATGCCATTCCAACGTTCACAGACTTGGCTAAAGAGTTTAGCAAGTCGGACTGACCCATATTGAGATGCAACGAGCAAGTCTTTATTTGCATGTCTCAATCAATGTAATCCTTAGACCTGAGGTCATCGCACAATCCGAGTTGTGGATCACCGACTTAGGTTCTGTCAAACGCTATTCTGTGACAAGGCAGCTATAAAGGCAGAGTTCGGGTCGAATGAGAAGCAAGCTGCGTGATGTGGATAATCAAGATGGGATTTTGCCCCTCCGAATGGAGAGATATTCTCTGGGCCCTCTTGAGTGATATGATTCAGGAAGCATGGCCATGTGCGACTCAGTTAAGTGTTAACTGTTTCTGTTGACTAAGAGTTAGTCAGATGAATCACATATCACGGATCGAGAAGAGAGTCGAACTATTTAAGGGATGACGATAAATCGCCTATAGTTCGACAAGGTATATCGTGAGGCAAAAGGGACTAAGATGAAAGTCACATTGGAAGGTATGTCGTCATGACTCTATGGCACTTGGGAGTCGGCACGTTCTGCTAGGAGCAACTACCGATTGATCGATTGAGAGTCGGATTCCAATCGTGTCCA